>VWZV01014184.1:292-27327 GCA_013397155.1 Irena cyanogastra
CTCGTCCGTGCTGGCCAGGGAGTTGCGGCTGTTGTGGGCGCCCATGTACAGCGTGGCATAAACCGGGTTGGTGAAGTTGGTGGGCTGCAGACGGGGGGGGGAGCAGGTGGGAGGGGGCACGGACATCCCCCTGCCGTCCCCGGGGGTGTTCCCCGCCCTGGGGTGACTCGGTGAGAGCCCCCCCACCAGCCGTGACCTCCTCCCGGGACACGGGACAGCCCCGCTGGCCCTGCCTGCAGCCTCCAGCCCCAAAACCTTTGTGACCTCTCAGATCCCCCCAGATCTAAAATCTTTGTGACCCCTCAGAGCGCCCCAGTCCCAAAACCTTTATGACCCCTCAGATCCCCCCAGATCCAAAATCTTTGTGACCTCTCAGAGCCCCCAGCCCCAAAACCTTTGTGACCCCTCAGATCCACCCAGATCCAAAATCTTTGTGACCCCTCAGAGCCCCCAGCCCCAAAACCTTTGTGACCCCTCAGAGCCTCCAGCCCCAAAACCTTTGCAATCCCTCAGACATCTCCGAGCCCTGAAGTCTTTGCAGCCCCTTGGAGTATCTCCCTTTCTCCCACCCCAAAGCCTTTGTGAGCCCTTGGAGCCTCCCTTGGAGCATCCCTGGCTCCAAAGCCTTTGTGAACCTTCAGAGCCACCCCCAGCCCCAAAACCTTTGAGACCACTCAGAGCACCACCAGCCCCAAAGCCTTTGTGAACCTTCAGAGTCCCCCCAGCCCCAAAACCTCTGTCACCCCTCAGAGCTTCTCTAGTCCCAAAAACTTTGCAAACCTTGGAGCCCACCCAGCCCCAAAGGCTTTGTGATCCCTCAAAGCCTTTGCAACCTCTCGGAGCTCCCAGCCCTGAAGCCTTTGAGACCCTCAGAGCCCCTGACAGCCACAGCAATGTGTCCCCCACCCCAGCACGTGTCCCCCCCTGCACCTCCCACGCGGGGCAGGGCCCTGCAGAGCCCACAGCCCCTCACCTTGTCGGGGTCCAGGGCAAAGTCGGCATCCAGCAGCTCCCCCACGTCGTCATCGGGCTCCCCCTCGTACATTTTGTAGGTGGGATTCCCGATCTCCACGTTCATGGCACCGTTGGTCATCCGCTGGTGCTGGAAGCCCTTGGCACTGAGGTGGGGGAGGCAGAGGGTCAGTGCCAGTGACACCTCCTGGTTGTCCCCCGCCCTCGAGGCTTTCATGGCCAGCAGGGGCAGCTCCCGTCGTCCCCTTCCCTCGTGCCAGACTCACCCTTTAATTCTCCACTTGTACCAGACAAAAGCCACCACCGTGAGGAGGATGAGGAGCAGCAGGATGGGGATGACGATGGAGGCTGTTCCTGCGGGAGGAAGGCACGGGAACAGTCAGAGCCTGGCAGGGAGGGGACAGTGCCCATATGGGGCAGCCTGGGCTGGCCCTGTCCCCCTTCCTCCCACCACAGAATGGGATTCAGGAGTCGCACAGGGGATCACCAACAAACGCCCTGGGTGTGGCGTGGCATGGAAGGGGGTTCACCCACTGCCCCTCACTTACGGCTGCTCTGCTGCTCGCCCACGACGAAATCCTCGCAGCGCGGGCCCGTCATCCCCGCGGGACACCTGGGGGCGCAGGGAGAGCACCGGGATTAGCGGGGCAGGGCCATGCGGGGAGGGAGGGAGGGAGAGANTCGGGCAGCTGTGTCTTGTCGCTGATGGAGCAGGTCCCGCCGTGCAGGCAGTAATTGTCACACGTCAGGCAGCTCGGTGCTATCTTCCCATCAGGGCAGCTGTAGGGCACAGAGGATCGGCCCCATGGGTACCCCCGGCTGCCCTGTGCCCCCCTCCCCGGGTGTTCTGTGCTCCCCCCAGCCCCTCGGGACTCGGCTGTTGGCTCATGCCACCCGCACAGCTCACGGCTGACACACCAGGATGGGCTCTGGGGAGACACTGAGACACATCCACCTCCTCCTGCCAGGACCACCAGGTCCCCTGGATTTATCTGCCCTGAATTACCGACCCAGCCGATCCTGCCACAGGGGGACAGGTTTTCTCCGGGGTCCCTGTGCCCACCACCCCTTTTCCTCCCTCCAGCTCGACATTCCCAGCACCTACATGCAGGAGACCTCCCCGCTCTGCTTGTTGATGCTGCACTTGCCCTCCTGGCACCGGGAGCACTTGTTCTCCTGGCACTGGGCGCCCTCGAATTGAGGGGGGCAGCGGCACTGCTTGGCACCACTGGCTGTCATCTGGCACACGCCGTCGTTCTCACAATAGTCGAAGCACTGCCCTGTGGGGGACAAGGGGGTCAGGGTGGGCAGCCCCTCAGCCACCCCTCCAGAGGGCAGCTGGTGGCCACAGTTCCCCATGGAGCACCACCCTGCCCCACACAGCATCCCACCAAAGAGGGGGACACGGGAGCCCAACCCCTGACGCTGTCCCCAGGGATTCCCACACAGCATCCCACCAAAGAGGGGAACCTGGAAATCCAATCCCACGGGCGCTGTTCCCAGGGATTCTCAACCCCTGATGCTGTCCCCAGGGATTCCCACACAGCATCTCCCAAAAGAAGGTTGGGAGCTCAATGCTCTGGCACTGTCTCCAGAGGTATCCCCCCAGGCATCCCCAGGTGAGGGACACCCATCCTCCTGACACCCCCATTGCTGTCCCAGACATCCCCAGGTGAGGGACACCCATCCTTTCAATGTCCCCACTGCTGTCCCCAGACATCCCCAGGTGAGGGACACCCACCCTCCTGACGCCTCCACTGCTGTCCCCAGACATGCCCAGGTGAGGGACATCCATCCTCCCGACGCCCCCACTGCTGTCCCCACCCCGTGGCACAGCGGGTGGCACTCACGGTACTGGCAGCGGTCCCCGATGAAGGTGGGCAAGCAGCGGCAGCTGGGCTGGTTGCCCTGGTTGACGGTGCAGCTGCCGTTGTGCTGGCAGTAGTCCGTGCACACCTGCTGGTTGCACCGGGGCCCGGTGAAGCCGGTGGGGCAGCGGCAGGTCGGCATTCCTAGGGACATGAACCCGTTAGCTCCGTGCCCGCCTGTCTGTCTGTCCATCTACCCGCGATCCCCCGGCTCACCTGAGGGGGAGGCGGCGCAGGTGCCCCCGTTCTGGCAGTAGTCCCAGCACTGGTCGATCTGGCACTTGTCCCCGTTGTAGCGCGGCTGGCAGCGGCACTTGGCCTGCTTGCGGGCGTTGAGGAAGCAGCTGCCGCCGTTGAGGCACACCAGGTCACACGTGTCGGTGGTGGGCACTGGGAGGGAGGCACGGAGGGGATGGAAGTGAGCAGGACTGCACTGGCATGACCCAACTTCCCTCCTCGTCCTCATTCTTTCCTCCTCTGGTGTCACCTACCGACAGGGGAGACGGTGGGCGAGGGAACGACCACACAGGTGCCGTTGTCCAGGCGTTTGCCGTTGGGACAGGTGCACACGGGGCCGCTGGGGCTGAGCAGGCACAGCCACTCGCACTTCTTGCGGTCACAAGGGTTGGTCACTGTGGGAGGGGAGGGCACAGGTGGTGAGGACAGCAGGGTGGTGACAGCACGGTGACCCACAGCCCTTCTTGCCCCACAGCACCTCTAGGACATTCCCCTCCACAGCCCCATGCTGTCGCTCCCATGCCCTGAGGTTGCCACCTGACCAGATGGACTCGCCCAACCCACCTCACCAAACCCCTCCTCTGCCCACCCAGACACCCCCACTTTGGACAGGGAGCTGGGGGGTCTGAGTCCCCTCTTCCCAAGCTCTGCCAACGCCTCCCTCACCCTCTGGCACCTCACATCAGGTATCAGTCCCTGGCACCTCCCTACCACCCCAGGAGCAGGGTGGGGGTCCTGGGCCCACACGCACCCTCTGGCTGCTTGTACTGGTGGTAGAGCACGACGTCGGTGGCGTGGTTGAGCCCGGATGTCAGGTTGGTGACAGGCTTGTGCCCGAACTTGTGAATCTTGAAGATGCGGTTGTTGATGTAGGTGACGCCGTAGATGTAGTCCTCAAAGATGTCGATGCTGAACGGGTGGCTCAGCCCTGGGGAAGCCAGGAGGGGACGTGTGGAGGGAGGGATCTGGGGTGGGTCTGAGGCCAGGGACCCCCACGGGGCAGTTCTTACCCTTCTTGTTGTCGATGGCCACAACGGGGTCGGTGCCGTTGAGCCGGATGCTGCCGATGACGGAGAGCTTGGCGTCGGCCCAGTACAGCCTCTCGTTGTGGTAGTCCACGGCCAGGCCTGAGGGGACATAGCCCCTGGTGAGCCCCCAGTCCACCCTAAGCTCCTGATCAACTGAGCCACAGAGCAGCACCCCTACCGCTCCTACACCCTTCTGCCATGGGGCTCCAAGCCCCCAGAACAACCCTCCCCAACACAAATGGTTGAACATGTCCCCATCATGGCTTTTGCCCCACTCCTGTCACCTGTCTCTCTCACCTGTTGGCCACTGGATGTTGTCCTGCACCAGGGTCTCCCGCAGAGTCCCATCCATGGCAGCTGTCTCGATCTTGGGGTGATTACCCCAGTCTGACCAGTACATCGTTCTGTAAGGACACAGGCAGGTCACTCCCAGAGAACAGGACAGCCCAACGACCAGGGAGGAGAAACCCTCCCACACTATCCCCATGGCATCCTGGAGTCACCAGGCAACTCTGGGGCAACTCGAGAAGACACAGAGAGTGACACTGGGACACATGGGTGGGCTCATGGTGAGGGGAATGTGGTGAGGGCTGGGCAGAGGGATGGGAAGTCCCCTCACCCCCGTAGTGGGTCAACCACAATGGCGTGGGGCTCATCGATCATCCCCGAAATCAGCGTCTTGCGGTTCTCGCCCTTCATCTGCGCCACCTCGATGACGTCCCGCCCCGAGTCCGTCCAGTAGATGTTCCCGGCTACCCAATCGATGGCGATTCCCCGCGGCATCTTCAGCCCTGAGATCTGCGCGGGGCAGAGCGGGGACAGGTGAGGGAGGAGGAAACCATCAGCCCGTCCCCGTCGCTCCCGCCGTGCCCCGGCAGAGCCTGCTTACGTTCAGGTGGGTGACGCCGCCGTCGATCTGGCGCCGGTTGCGGTTGGAGGCGGTGGAGGCGGAGGAGGAGGCGGGCAGCTCCCGGTACGAGATCCGGCCCGTGTGCCAGTTGGTCCAGTAGATCTTGTTGCCCTTGACGTAGATGTCCATGGCATCGATGCGCACGTTTTCATCACCCTGGAAGGCTGGCTCGTAGGCCGAGTTGGGGTTGAAGGGGTACATGCTCCTGATCTTGTTGTCATCTGCGATGTAGAGGATCTGGTGCTCGGAGCCTGCAGAGGAGGAGGAGGAGGAGGAGGAGGAGAGGTTGGCATGGCTGGACTGGGAATAGAGGCTCAGCCAGCAGTGAGGGCACAGCTGGGAATGAGGGCTCAGCCCAGCCCTCTGGTGAGACAGGGACAAAGTCACTGGGAGCTTGTCATCGCCTTGGGGCTCACTCTGCCAGGGATGGACAGACTGACAGCACCAGTGGTACCAGAAGGGTGGGCAGAGCTGCAGGGGGTTGGAGGGAAGAGCAAAGGATTCCCACAGGAGCTCCAGAGCACATGGGGGGGGCCTGAGCACACACAGAACCCATGTGAGTCCCTGTTCCCTCCTGACCTTCTGCCTTGCACATATTGTCCGTCTTCATGAAGTTCTTGGCACAGCTGCAGACGTGGGAGCCCTTGGTGTTGTTGCAGAGCTGGGAGCAGGTCCCAAAGCGCAGGCACTCGTTGATGTCTGGCCAGCAGGAGATGGGATCAGGGGGAGACCTGGAGGGTGCCCCCACAGACCCCAACTCTTCCCCAAGGACACCATTCCTGCCGTCCCAGCCCCATCCCAGATGTGAAATCACATCTCACTGGCAAAAACCAACACTGAACCCCGCAGCCCGACCCTGAGCCCTCTCCAGGAGCAGCGGGAAGTACCTTGGCAAAAATTCTTGTCCGGCACCTTCTGGAAACCTCTGCGGCAGGTGCAGTATGAGGTGGACTGGGACTGGACGCAGTGGGCCTCGTCCCCACACATGGTGGTGTTGGTCATGCAGTCGTATGACTTGTGCTCTGCGGTGGGACGCGCCGTCACATGCGTGTCACAGCGAGTTCCCCAGCCCCCACCGGGCCCCCGGCTCCCCACCCACCGTGGGAGCAGGATTCCTCATCGGAGCCGTCTCCGCAGTCATCGAAGAAGTTGCAGCGGAGGTTGGCGCTGATGCACTTCTTGTTCCCACACAGGAACTCGTTCTTGTCCTGGCTGCAGCTCTTGGGCTTGGCCGTGGGTGACTCTGCGGGTGAAGGGCAGCAGCTGTGACCCCCATGTCCCGGGCACCCATCCCTGTGGGACCCTCTGGGAGCAGGCAGGGACTTGGGACCCTGCATCCACACCCTGATTTTGGGAAGAAAGCCTGGGCAAAGCCAACCCCAACACCTGGGCTGAACCCTGCGCTCTGGGAGGACCATCCCAAGGGCCACAGTGACCACGCAGGCACCTTGGCCAGGCGGGCTGAGGGCTGTGCCCACGGGCAGCCCCACTCACCGCAGTCCTTCTCATCCGTGTTATCTCCACAGTTGTCAATGCCGTCGCACTGTCGACCGATCCACAGACATACCCGGTCGTTCTTGCAGCGGAACGGTCTGTTGGGGGGACACTGGAATTTCACTGCACCAGCAAACAGAAACAAACGGTGACGGTGAAAGGAGACGCCGTAGCCAGGCTGTCACACATGTCACGAGCTGCTGCTCGGCCTCTGCCCGCTCTCCGGGGAGGGCTGTCCCACGCGGGCGAGCGGGCTCCGGAGGCTGAAGCAAAGAGACTGAAGCAAAGACAATCGCCCGGCTGCTGTGAGCCCTCTCCTCGCCCAGCTCCCCAGCCCCCTCCCCACCACCAGCCCCTCGCCCCGCTCAGCCCCTCTGGAATTCCTTTCCCTCAATCAGAGTCACCTCCAGCCCCTCAGCCCCACCGGCCACTCCCAAGAGGAGCTGCCAGAGATCCCCCCCAGACCCTCCGGTCCCCACAGTGGTGCCCAAGCCCCGGGACTGCTCCCCCATGTTGGGGTATGGGAGGGCTTGGGGCAGAGGCACGGCAGCATCACTCACAGCACTCCTCGGGATTCTCGTCCGAGTTGTCCCCACAATCATCCTCCCCATCACACTTCCAGGCCAGGGGCTTGCACAGGGTGTTGTTGCACTGGAACTCGTCCAGGGGACACGTGCGAACTGCGACAGTGCAAGAGGGGACACGTCAGCTCCAGCTCGTGCTGCCCTGCTGCCAAAACCCCGGCCTGGGGCTGCAATTCCAATTTCCAGCATGGACAGGGAGTCTCCAGGGCTGGGGGTTTCCAGGGCTCGGATACATGTCCGTGCATGCTCCAGGGTGAGGCAGGGAGAGGGGGACACGCACAGGGGAGCGCTCCCACTCACAGCAGGGACACAGATGACAGGCGGGCAGGGAGGGGGGACACAAGCAGCCCCAGGGGACACAGAGCTCTGCCCTTACCCCCTGTGCCACAGTTCTCCTCGTCGCTGCCATCCATGCAGTCGGCGTCGGCGTCGCAGCGCCAGCGCATGGGGATGCAGTGCCCGTTCTTGCACTTGAACTGGTCAAACTCACAGCGGGGGGTGCAGTCTTTCTGCAGGGGACAGGCGAGGGACACCGTCAGCAGGGCCATGGCAGGCCCCTGTCCTATTGCCACACCCAGGCTCTGAGTCCCAGGGCCACCGGCAGGGGCAGCGGCAGGGATGTGCCACCCTCCCGTGCCGCACCTCGTCGGAGCCGTCGGCGCAGTCGTGGTCGCCGTCACACTTCCACCTGCCCGCGATGCAGCGGCCGTTGGCACACGAGAACTCGCTCTCGGAGCAGGGCCGGGGCGCTGGGGACACAGAACACAGCGTGTGCCCTCAGCCTGGGGACAGGCTGTGAGGGCAGGGGGTGTCCCTGGCTGACAAGGACACACGGCCGGTGGCACTGGGGACAGGGGGTACAGGCAGAGCTGTGGGAGCTGTTGGAGGGGCACAGCTGGTGCCACCTCCCAGCCCCTTCCCACCCCGTGCCAGGGCTCCCAGATCCCTGTTGGAGTTTTTGGGGGGCACTGTGGCCACACAGCCTGGCTGTCCCCCAGGTCATTCACTCTCCACAGGGCAGCACCAGCCCCATTGCTGCCCACTCCAGCTGCCCCCCAGGCAGGAGGAACTGCAGCAGAGCCTCATCCCTGTCCCCCTCACAGGGCATGGAGACAGATACTCAGCTCACAGCTCAGTGGCACAGCCAGTGCCAAATCCAGGAGGATGGCACGTGGCACAGCCGCCCACCTGAGATGGCTCTTGGGACCCTTTCCCTCCCCAGGGCCCCCGGGTATTGGGGCACAGGGACACTCTGGTCACAGCACAGGACTGTGGGGCAAGAGGGGAACAGGGGGTGTCCAGGTGGAGCAGGGAGAGTCACGGTGGGGATGGGTTTTGGAGCCAAGTCCAAGCCATGCATGGGCCCTAGGGAGCAGCAGGGTTGGACCCTCCCCAGCTGTGGCTCCGTGGAGGGAGATGCTGGTGCTGATGCTCAGTAAATCCACCTGGGTTGTCCAGTCCCGACCCTTCTGCCCTCACCTAGAAATTATTGTCTTCATTGATTTCAGAGAGACTGTACATGGAATTAAAAGATTTTGGCAGGAACCTACCTCTGAGCGCCCCGTAACGACAGTGTGAAAATGGAGAAAAACATAAGATGAAGTGAAATGGCACAAACTCAAAAACACGACGGGAAATCAACAGAAAAGAAAACAAAAGCTGCACCCTAAAGAGCTGCAGGATGACAGAGGGACCCAGTGGGCACTGCGGGGTAGGAGAGGGGCTGGCAGCAGACCCTGGTGCCATCCCATGGGCAGCCTGGAGCCCTCTGGGTGCTGTGGGGTGGAAGAGGGTCTGGCAGACCCTGGTGCCATCCCACAGGCAGCCTGAACCCCTCTGGAGGGACAGAGCCACAGTGGAGCCCTGGGAATGGTCTTGTCCATGAGGACACTTGTGTTCCTTGGCTGCTCAGTGGGGCAGGTGCTGGCACACGAACAGGAGCTCAGGAAGAGGCAGCACTGAACTCTCTGCCTCAGCTCTGGGCATCAGCCACCTCCTCACACACTGGCCCAGGCCTGAGGTTGTGACCCGGGTCCCTCCTGACAGCTCTGTGTATCCCCACGCCATCCCAGGTGCCACTGCCGAGCAGAGGGTGACACAGGGGGTGATGCTTGGTGGCAAAGCAGGACAAGGTACACTGAGGTGACTCTGGGGCCCTCATGCTGCTGCAAGGAGTGTTGGGGTCACCCCTTCACTGTCACTCGTCACCCTTGGGGTGTCTCCTTGGCACAGCCTCCCCTCTGCAGGGCCAGGCTCTCCAGACCCCTGGGGTGTCCTGCCTGGGGGACACGGTGGCTCTCCCGGCCACCAGCCTGACACTCCCTGGCAGCAGAAGAAGGGCTGGGGGGGGCCCAAACCTCTCCCCTCTCCACTGCTCCACCCCGGGGACAGCAAAGGCTCGGGGGTGGCACATACTGCAGCTCTCCTCGTCCGAGTTGTCCCCGCAGTCGTTGTCGTAGTCGCACTGCCAGCGGCCCGGCACGCAGCGGTTGTTCTTGCAGCGGAACTGGTACGGCTCACAGGTGCGCTCGTCTGGGAGGGACAGCAGGGACAGGGACAGGGTCAGCACTGCCCCACAGGAGGGCATGGATGGGACAGGGACAGGGGTCAGCACTGCCCAAAGGAGGGCATGGATGGGACAGGGACAGGGGTCAGCACTGCCCAAAGGAGGGCATGGATGGGACAGGGACAGGGTCAGCACTGCCCAAAGGAGGGCATGGATGGGACAGGGATGGAGCCAGCACTGCCCCAAAAGAGGGCGTGGATGGGACAGGGATGGAGTCAGCACTGCCCCAAAGGAGGGCATGGATGGGACAGGGANGAAGGGAAGGTAAGGGAAGGGAAGGGAAGGGAAGGGAAGGGAAAGGGGTCAGCACTGCCCCAAATGAGGCAAGGGACTGATAGGACAGGTGTCAGCACTACCCCACCCAAGGGGACAGGTGTCAGCACTGCCCCGCACAAGGGGACAGGGACAGGGGTCAGCCCTGTCCTGAACGAGAGGAAATATGGGACAGGGACAGGTGTGAGCACTCTGCTGCATGAGGGGAGGAACAGGACAGGGACAGGGGTCAGCACTGCTCTGCACAATGGGAGATATAGGACAGGGATGGGATCAGCACTGCTCCAAATGAGGGGAGGAATGGGACAAGGAGAGAGGTCAGCCCTGCCCTGTATGACAGGAGGATGAGACAGGGACAGGTGTCAGCAGTGCCCTGAACATGAGGAGGGACAGGACAGGGACAGGGACAGGGGTCAGCACTGCCCTGCACCTCCCTCTGAGCCAGCCCTGCCCATGCCACTCAGAAAAGGAGCAGCTGGAACTCCTGGGGCACCCCAGAGGAGACAGCCACTGCCAGTCCAGCCCGTCCCTCCGGGAACAGGGACACAAGATGACAGTGGCTTGTCCCCACGGCCCCTGCTCACCGCATTCCTCCTTGGGCTCATCGGATCCATCCCCACAGTCGTCCTCCCCATCACACTTCCAGCGTGCTGGGATGCACCGGCCCGAGTCCTTGCACCGGAACTCGTCCACACCACAGGTCATTTGGGCTGGAGGGGACAAAGTGACACAGGCACAGGGCAGGGATCAGCACTGGCCAGGCGTCTGCTGCTCCCTGCAGGGCTGATGAACGGCCTGGAGCTGGGTGAGATCCCCCTCCCTTCCACGCAGTTCTCCAGTTCAGGAGGGAGAAGGCAGGGGGAGGAGGATCCCAGAAGGACAGATCCAGACAGAGCCACCAGCAGCATCACCCACTGCCCACAGGGACTGAGCAGGGACCGAGGAGGGACTGGGGTAGAACTGAGCAGGGACTGAGGAGGGACCCAGGTAGAACTGAGCAGGGACTGAGCAAAGACCAAGGAGGGACCAAGGAGGGACTGAGCAGCGACTGAGGTAGAACTGGGCAGAGACTGAGCAGAGACAGAGCAGGGACCGAGTAGGGACCAAGTAGGGACTGAGCAGGGAGCTGCCACCCCGCCAGCACACAGAGGTGCCCGGTGTGGGCATTTTACACGTGGCCAGAACTCCCTCCCACACGGGTCCCTTACTGCAGTTGGCAGGTTCATCGGAGCCGTCCACGCAGTCGTTGTCACGGTCACAGACCCAGACACGGGGGATGCAGCGCTTGGTGATGGCACATTGGAACTGGTTGGGGGCACAGGTCACCTCCGCTGCAGGAGGGAGAAGGGGTGTCAGGAAGGAAAGCAGGGCAGGCAGAGGCCAGTCACCTCTTTCCTCAAAAACCAGAGTGTGTGGATGCTCCAGGGATCACAAGGGGCTGGTGTTCTCGGTGGAGGAGATGGAGCAGAGCCATAAAACGGCCCCAGAAGACTCCAAGCTGTGGGGGGCCAGGGCAGAGGCCACCAGATCACTAAGCTGGGCAACAGGCTTAGCCCAAATCCACTTCAAAGGACTTAAGGATTTCATTCCCACTAGGAAACAGCAGCGTCTGTAGGGGCGATGTGACAGAGAGTCTGCAGAAGGGGTATGGAGAAAGCCCTGGGACAACCCAGGGAGCTAAACACCCCCAGAGACGGACCTAAGCCCCTCAGTCCGACCCACATTTGCTCCCACCTGACACCCTGAGCCCCCCACTCACGACAGTCCTTCTCGTCCTCGCCGTCCCCGCAGTTGTCCTGCCCGTTGCAGCGGAAGATGCCGGGGATGCAGCGGTTGGTGTTGGTGCACTTGAACTGGCTGGGCAGGCAGACGTGGATGTCTGGGGAAGAGGTGACACGGTCAGGGGGTGACAGGCTGCAGCTCCACGCTGTGGAGGCCTGGAGGTCACAAGGGGACACAGGGAACCTACCACAGTTGGCCTCGTCCGAGTTGTCCTGGCAGTCGTTGTCGCCGTCGCAGATGAAGGCGGGGTTGGTGCAGATCCCTGTGGAGCACTGGAACTGCCCCGGCCTGCACTTGAACTCAGCTGTGGGGTTACACAGGGCCACAGGTTTGCTCTGAGGAACATTTCAGGGCACACCTCAACCTCAAATCCCTGCTCTACCCCTCTGGGGTCCTCTGCAGGGACCCAGTATCCAGTTCTGGGCACGGGCCCTGCTCCATGGGACAATCCCGACACAGGGATGGATGTGTCCCCTGCTCCCTGAATCCTGTTATTGGACTGACCCTCCCCTCCACGGGGCTGTCCCAACAGCCATGGGGTGCTGGCACACGGGGGCTGTGTCACCCCCTGGCACTCACGGCAATCCTCCGGCTCGTCCGACCGGTCCCCGCAGTCGTCCTCGGTGTCGCATTTCCACCAGAAAGGGATGCACTTGTCGTTCTTGCAGACAAACTGATGGAGAGAGGAGCTCGTGGGGTGGTTCAGGATGGGGAGGGGGGACCCCAAAAGATTTCATTCCCCGTGAGCTCAGCCAAGGGCACTGATCCTGTGCTGTCCCCTCCAGGTATTCCCAAATCCTGACCCAGAGCAAAGCCTTAACCCCACCCAGGCCCTGGGGTTTGAGAAGAGGGGTAGAAGAACATTCCAGAGCTGGAGGGTCTCTGGCTCCCCTGGACACCCCCAAACATGAAGTACCACAGGAAGGAGGTGCTGCCTGCACCCACAGAAGACTGTGTGACATCCCAGCACCCCTGGGGAGACCACAGCAGGAGGGACATGGGCATGGGGAATATCCAGGCAGGCAGGGACAGGCAGGGACAGGCAGATAGGAGTTTACCTGGCTGGCTGTGCAGTTGGACACGCAGGTTTTGCCATCGCTGCCCAGGTAGAAGTTGGTGGGACAGGCACACTTGTGCCCCCCGCCCGGCGAGAGCAGGCAGAGGTTGCTGCAGCCGCCGTTGTTGGTCTTGCAGGGATGGTTGGGAACTGGGGAGAGCAGGGCAACAACAGCAAGTCAAACCAAGCTGGGGACCCTCTGGGTGGCATGGGAGCACCTTGTCACCCTGCTCCTGTTCCCCCTGTCCCCCCACATCCCTTTCCCGGGGTGGTTCCCCAGCACCCCCAGGCCGTGCTCACCGTCGGGCTGGCGGTAGGGGTGGTAGATGTGGATGTCCATGGGCCGGTGCAAGGTGCTGATCAGCAGCGTCTTGTTGGCCCCTGTTGTCTTGTGGGCCCGGTTGATGGACTTGGTCTCCCAGTCGGTCCAGTAGATGAAATCCTCAAAGAGGGTGAGCGCGAAGATGTGTGGGATGTCCTGGCTCAGCACTGTGAGAGGAGCAGGTGCTCAGCTGTGTCACATTCCCCTTCTACAACGGAGCAGCCACTTCCCTGGACACAGCGGCGTGCCCAGAGCTGGGGACTGTCCCCAGCAGCCCTGGCTCCCACTCCAACAGCTGACCCACAGCCTGGACAACCCCAGGGCGCGCTGGCACGCCGGGAGCCCCGGGGCTCTCACCCGTGTGCCGGTTGGAGCCGTCCAGGCTGGCGAACTCGATGTAGTCCTCGCGGGCATCGGCCCAGTAGATGCGGCTGTTGATGTAGTCCAGGGTGAGGCCGTTGGGCCACGTGATCTTGGTGTCCACGATGACGCTGCGGTTGGTGCCGTCCATGCCGATCTTCCCGATCAGAGAGTGGTCCCCCCAGTCCGTCCAGTAGAGGTAGCTGGGGATGAAACAGAAGAGCAGGGAGATGCTGAGGTGGGAACCACAGAAATTTTCTCCCTGTGAGGGCGGTGAGGCCCTGGCAGAGGTTGCCCAGAGAAGCTGTGGCTGCCCCATCACTGGAAGTGTCCAAGGTTTTGGATGGGGCTTGGAGCAACCTGGGATAGTGGAAGGTGACTTCCCACAGCAGTGGGGTGGAACAAGACGGTTCTTTAAGGTCCCTTCCATCCCGAACCACCCCGTGACTCTGTGATAAATGGAGGGCACAGCGTAGGGAAAAATATCCCGGTGTCCCACAGGCCAAGAGGGAAAGCTTCATCCCATCTCCCAAACTTTGGGACTATGGCAAGACGACTCCAGCCCCCTTCCCAGCGCAGAGCAGCAGGTCCACGTCCCCCGGGCTCTCACCCGTTCTGCACGTCCACCACGAGTGCGCGGGGCTCACGCAGGCCCGAGTTGACCAGCACGGTGCGGTAGGCGCCGTTGAGCTTCGACACCTCGATGGTGTCCCGACCCTTGTCACACCAGTAAAGGTTTCCTCCCACCCAGTCCACAGCCAGCCCGTCGGGGTTGCTGAGCCCCGTGCGGTGAAGGACCTGCCGGGAGGAGTCAGAGGTGACAGGGGTGAGCAGAGAGAACCAAACCCTGATCTCTCAGGGTGACAGCATCCCCCTTCCCAGCCAGATCTTGTTTCTCACTCCCCTCTTAGGTTTAGATGGGGTATTGGGGAGAAATTCCTCCCTGAGAGGGTGGGGAGGCCCTGGCACAGGGTGCCCAGAGAAGCTGTGGCTGCCACGGAGCCCTGGAAGTGTCCAAGGCCAAGCTGGATGTGGCTTGGAGCAACCTGAGATAGTGGAAGGTGTCCCTGCCTACGGCAGGGGACTGAAACTGGATGAACTTTAAGATCCCTTCTGACCCAAATCATTCCACGACTCCATGACTCTTCCCCCAACCTTCCTTGTCCCACATTTCAGGGCAGTGTGGAGCCCACCCCTGCTTGGGGTGGGGCTGCAAAACATCCCACAGCAACTGGGGCTGATTCCCAAAGCCCAGTGCTGACCCCACAGCGGGGCAGGAGGTGGGTGAGGCCCGGGGGTGCCCCAGGGGTGCCCCAGGTCCTCACCTGGACGTTGCTGCCGTTGATGTGCATGCGGCGGATCATGCTGCCCTGTGTGGTCACATCTGTCCAGTAGATCATCTGCTCCCGGTAGTCAAAATCCAGAGCCACAGCGTTGTTCAGCCCCTGGAGAGGAGGGAGGGAGAAGGATTGCAGCAGCCTCAGTGGCTGGCGTGGGTTCTGGGGGGTTTTATTGAGCCCACAGCCTCCCTGCCTGCTCCTTGCTCACAGTGACCTCCTGACGTTTAGATGGATCTACCATTCCCCTGGGAAGCCAAGAGCCCAAACTCCTCAGCTGGCAGCTCTCGTGTCCTTCAGGGCCCGTTCCATCCCCAAATCCCAGCCACATGGGGCTGGTGGAAGTATCCACCCCAGCTCATCCCGCACCTGCTTGAGCAGAGTGTAGTTGGAGCCGTCCAGGTTGAGCTTCCTCAGATAGTAGCGGTTGGCGAAGATGAGGAAAGGCTCTTCATCTGCACAGGGAAAGAGGGAAAAGTGGCAGGGGAGCACTGCTGGGATGTGGGCAGAACCCTGCAGACCTGCCACCCTCCCAAGCCCACTCCCTCATGAGTCGGGGGCAGCCACTTCACCCTCCAACTCCAGCACCAGGAGCATCCCATGGTCACACCTGGCTCTCACCTGTGACAGCCTTGCAGCTGGTGGGGTTGTCAGGTCTGAGCTTGTAGCCCTCAGTGCAGAGGCACTTGTAGCTGCCCAGGGTGTTGATGCACTTCTGGCTGCAGGGGTAGGTGGTGGAGCACTCGTCGATGTCGATGCACGTCTTCCCATCGTCCTTCAGCCGGAAGCCGGGACGGCATCTGCACTGCAGGGGCAACCCAGAGCTGTCAGACACCTCCGAGGCCCGCGCGCCGGGAGGTGGCAGGTGCTGGGAGGTGACAAGTGTCACCACGTGACACGCGGACTCAGCAAGGACAGCTGAGATGTGCAAACAGTGCCTGAAGCGCCCGTGTCACATCCCTGGTCCAGCTGGCACAGGACAGACACAACCCTCACGTCTGCGGAGGAGGAAGGAGAGGGAACAGCAGGAGCTGTGCCAGGGGAGGTTTAGGCTGGATATCAGGAAAAGGTTCTTCCCCCAGAGGGCGGTCAGGCACTGCTGGCTGGCACAGCCCCAAGGCTGCCAGAGCTCCAGGAGCATTTGGACAACACTCTCAGCACTCTCAGAGTGGGACTGCTGAGGTCTCCTGCGCAGGGGCAGGAGTTGGACTTCAACGACCACTGTAGCTCCCTTCCAACTCAAGGCATTCTGTAATTCTGTGATCTCTGCAGCCAGCCCCCCACTCTGTCACGCCCTACCTTGTACCCGATCTTGAGGTCCTCACACTCCTGGGAGCAGCCACTCAGCTTCTTGTTGAGGCACTCGTTGATGAAGCAGTTGAGCTCATCAGAGCCGTCGGCGCAGTCGTTGTTGTTGTCGCAGAGCAGCGCCTCGGAGATGCAATTCCCATTCTTGCAGAGGAAGAAGGAGTCGTTGCACTTGTTTTCTGCAGAGAGGAGGTGGCAGTGGTCAGTGGGGGGTGGCTGGGGTTCTGCTATTCCCCCAGGACCCCACCGTGACCCCAGCAGGTACCTGGGCTGCTGCAGCGCGGGTTCTTGGGCGCCTCGTCCGAGTGGTCGTGGCAGTCGAACTCCCCGTCACATTCCCACTGCCGGTTGCTGAGGCAGCGGCCGTTCTGACAGCGGAACTCGTGGGGGCCACAGGTGGGATACTCTGAGAGAGGATGAGAGGTTCAACCAGCATCCCACCTTCCTGAGCCTTCCAGAGGCACCATGGGGCCACTCGGAGAGAGAGAGAGGCAGCATGGAGCCAAACATCCCCGAGCTGCTGGGAGTGATGGGACACCACAGAGCAGCTGGCCTGGGACAGGGCTGCCCTGCACACACACGGAATTCTCCGTGGGTTTGGATCTCTGTGTCAGGGCTGGGGGGCTGCTCTCCACCAACAATCCCCTTCTGCTGCCTCTCCAGATTCCCTCTCATCACACTCCGGGGTGATGAAGACCCTCCCAAGGTACGATCCCAAAGCCCAAGAGGACCCAGCGTGGCTGCCGGGTCAGTCCCGCTGGGTCCCACAGACACCCACCACATTCCGGGGACTCGTCGGAGCCGTCGCCGCAGTCGTTGTCGTGGTCGCAGACGAAGTGCTTGGGGATGCACTGCCGGTTCCCGCACATGAACTCCCGCTCGTCACAGGTGTTGTTGTACACTGCAATGGGGCACCAGCGCCGTCAGCCCCCGCCAGCCCCCGGCCTCCCCCAGCCCCTCCCTCGGGCACTCACAGCAGCCGGCAGCCAGGGTCTCGTCGGCCCCGTCGGCGCAGTCCTTGTCCCCGTCACAGAGCCAGCGCTCCGGCACGCACACGTAGGTGCCCGGGCACTGGAAGGATCCTGAGCTGCAGGTAGTCAGCCCTGGGGAAGGGAGGAGCAGGATGGAGTCGTCATCCCACCGCTGGAGGCTCTGAGGAGCCCCAAGATGCAGAACCCAGGAGAGCAGTGAGACAACGAGTGGGAGAAGGGATGGGCAGAGGCAGGAACATGGAGATGGAGCAGGCAGGGACTGAGGTGGGGAGAAGGGCTGGAGCAGACTCACGGCAGCGACTGTCCTCGTCAGAGCCGTCCCCGCAGTCATCGGCCCCATCACACACCCAGAGCTTGGAGATGCAGCGGTGGTTGTTGCACTCGAACTGCACGGGGTAGCAGAACTTGTCTGGGAGAGGAGAAGAGGAGGAGGTGGGGGTCAGAGTGAGGTGATAAAGGGAGGAGACACCAGGAGAGCGTGGCCAGCCTGGGCCAGCCAGGCTCCAGGAGCCCAGAGGGGTGTTGGGGCCACTGCTTGTGGTCCCACAGGGCTGGTGTGGGACTTGCTGGACCTGAGGCAGATCCCCAGCTCCTCAGCACTGTTTGGGGCTTGTTCCAGGAGTTTAGAACTAAAAATGCAGCTGAAGGGAGCCATAATTGGTCCTGTTCAAAAGGGCCACAGACACTTGTGCATGTGCTGAGCAAACCAGCACACGAGGACATTTCTACTGGTCACAGCTAAAAGCCCAAGAGTGTGGAGTAAAACCACAGAGGGGGAAGAATCTGGGGTCTGTCCTTGGCAAATGGATGTCAGGGAGAGAAGAGGGTCCTGCCCACCCTCCAGCACCGCCCCGTGCCCCGGCCCAAATCCTGACTGTCCCCACCCTGCCGCTCACTGCACTGGGCCTCGTCTTCGCCGTTCTCGCAGTCGTCCTCCTTGTCACAGGTCCAGGTCATGGGGATGCACCTCCCACTTGGGCAAGCAAAGTAGTTGGATGGACATTTGGGCTTCCTCCCACCTACTTTGTGACAAAAACATCAGTGAGGACGATGGCAAAGCATGGCCACGTCCTGCCTCCTCCCAGCCCAGAACTGAAGGATTCCTCCCCAAAATCCCCCTGAGGTCCCACATCCCTGCAGCACCATCTGTTGCTGGAGCAACACAGGCAGAGGACAACAGTCCCAGTGGGCAAACAAAGCCTCCACAGTCCAAGCAGACCCCAAAGGGACATCCCTGCCCCCAGAGCCCCCTCCTGCTCTCACCGGGGCAGTTGCGCTCGTCCGAGTAATCGCCGCAGTCGTTGGCGCCGTCGCACACCCAGCTGGGGGCGTAGCACAGGGACGTGTGCTCACACTTCTGGAACGTGGTGCCCTTCACCCCCAGCTTGAAGTAGCTGCTGCAGTCGGTGGCAGCTGAGAGGAATCACAGCAGGAGAGGTGACACAGCAGGAACCACAGCAGAAGCCCCCTGGTCTGGCTCTACCACGTGGCACTGGCCCCTGTTCTGCTGCCAGAGCCCACCACACCCCACACACCCCCAGATTGCCCTACACATGCCCAGAGCTGTAGGGATCCATTGGGTGGTGGGGTGCTGAGCATAGCACAGGGGGGCTGCAGGGGTGGCCTCATCCCAGGGCTGCAGGACGGGAGCAGGACCCTCCTCCCTCCCTGACCCAGCCCAAATCCCAAAGCCCCAGGTCCCTGCTGCCAGCACCGAGAGCAGGAGCATCTCCAGAGCTGAGGGGGGGCCAGGGGCAGCAGCTGGGCACTCACTGCAGTTCATTTCATCTGATGCATCCTCGCAGTCGATGAACTGGTTGCAGCGGCTGGAGTTCCCGATGCAGGTCCCGTCCCGGCAGCGGAACTCGGTCGCGGCACAGCTGGTTTCTGCCAGGGGGAAGAAGCCCCCACAGTCGATGAGGCAGGGTGGAGGGACCCCACATCCACACCCACCCCACGGCATCCACACCCCCTCAACTGTTCATGCAGCTCTGGGCTGCTCAGAGTGCTCCCAGACCCGATCCCCTTCTGGATGAGACCCGGTGCCTGCCAGCTCACACTCTACCTGGCAGCCTGAGCCCCTCTCCCTGGCACAACCAGACCTGGACAGGACTCTGAAAAGATCCCAACCGCTCCTGTCAGTTTGGAACCGAGCAGACCCATCCTGCAGCTCCCTAAGGGGATCCCCAGGAGCCGTGGGAGCCATGAGGAGCAGTGACACTATGCCCTGTGCCCCTCCTGGCTGTCAAACCACTCTCACTGGGAAGCTCTGGGTGCTGCATGCCCACACCCAGGAGTTTTTCCTCTCAGCTGTCACTCCGTGAGCTTTACAAAGCAGCACAAGCTTGACCTTGACTCTCCGCTAAGCCCTGGCTCTGCTCTGCTCCTGTCAAGCTGATGGTAACTCCCTCCTGAAGCTGCTGTCCCTGTCCCAGGCAGCTGACGGAGCCCTGGCAGGGGCTGGCCGGGTGCCAGGCAGGCAGACACTCACTGTTACAGGGCACCTCGTCCGAGTTGTCCCCGCAGTTGTCCACGCCATCACACCAGTAGCGACTGGCGACGCAGCGCCCGTTCATGCAGTGCAGGTAGCCCTTCTTGCACTTGCGACTGCCTGCCAGGGAGGAAGAGGAGGAAGAGGAAGAGGAGAAGGTGAGGAGAAGGAGGGCAAGCACCCCTGAGGGTCTCAGATCCTTGGGGACCTTCCAGCAGGGGAAGAAACCACAGAGCAGGATCAGGGAAGCCATTCCCTCGTGCAGAGGGGTGAGGGCTGGTTTGAGGGTGCTGCAGACACCACTGGCTCAGCTCAGGGTTCCTGCTCTCCAGCATGTCCCCAACACTGGGAAAGGTCTGCAGACCTTAGAGCCTGGCTGGGTGCAGCTCAGGGAGGGCAGGAGGGACTGGGAGCACCTGAAGGATGGAAGGACACCCTGGAGTCCTGGTGGTCTTTGCTAGACAACTCTGGCAATGTCCAAGGCCAGGCTGGATGTGGCTTGGAGCAAGTTGGATGTGGCTGGGCTAGTGGAAGGTGTCCCTGACCACAGCAGGGGAGGAAATGAGCTTTAAGGTCCCTCCCAACCCAAACCATTCCGTGATGCCACAATCTTGAACATAGGAAAAAGGACTGATTTACTGGAGCACTGTGAATCCTGCCTTTGTCATCTTCCATCCTCTTAAGTTTTTGTCACCATCCTCTTTAAGATTCAATGGCAAATTTGAAGAGGTTCTAAGACTAATTAATGAGGGACAGACCTTGCAAGACTGTGTGGAGGTACCTGCCTCGTGTGTTTGGTTGCCTTGAAGGGGAAGCCCCTGATTTTGGGCCCTTCCAACCCAAACTGTTCCATGATGCTCTGAGTGGAGCTGGCAGCTCGGGCAGGGTGTCTGAGGGTGCTGGGGTGCGTGTGTGGGTGAGCAAGGCAGCAAGAGGAGGAACCTTACTGCAGTAGGACTGCTTCTCGTCCGACTTGTCCTTGCAGTGCACGACGCCGTCGCAGGTGCGGCTGAAGTCGATGCATTCGCCGTTCCCGCACTCAAACTCCTCGTGCACGTTGCAGGTGGAATTCACAGCTGGACAGAGCACGGGAATGTCAGCTCTGCCAGGCTGAGATCAGCCTCGCCCCTTCCTTTCCTCAGCCCCTCCCACCCGCCCTCACCTTTGCAGGTGAAATCCTCCTGCAGGACCCGCTCCCCGCGGCAGGAGCAGTTGACGTGGCCCTTGGGGGTGAGCAGGCACAGGTCCTGGCAGCCGCCATTGTTCACCCGGCATGGGGACAGCTCGCCTAGGACAGAGGGACAGTGGTCACACCAGGGATGGACCAGCAGCCCCTGCTCCTCGTCCTCCCTGCTGGGACAAAAAGTAGGGATCCCTCCCCAGGCTCTTCCCACGGGGCTATGGAGGGTGTAGGGGGCACCCAGATTTCACAAGGAGATGCCCTGGGAAGAGCAGGGACAGGGCAAATCCTCTCTGTCTTCAGCCTGCACTGGGTTTGGGGATGGACAGATCTGGCATGAGGGTCACAAGGGGGCAACGACAAGCTGGGAAAGACAATGGGATGATTCCCAAAGGGCTAGGAAGGATGGGGGATCAATTCCCAAAGGGCCAGAACGGACAGAGAAATGGCTTCCCAAAGAACCATGAAAGGACGGTGGAATGGGTTCCCAAAGGACCATGGTGGACAGTGGGATGGGTTCCCAAAAGGCCAGGAAGGACGGTGGGATGGGTTCCCAAAGGACCATGGTGGACAGTGAGATGTATTCCCAAAGGACTATGAAAGACGGTGGGATAGATTCCCAAAGGACCATGATGGACAGTGGGATGGATTCCCAAAGGACCATGGTGGACAGTGAGATGGATTCTCCCAAGCCCATGAAGGACAGTGGGATGGATTCCCAAAAGGCCAGGAAGGACAGTGGGATGGATTCCCAAAAGGCCAGGAAGGACAGTGGGATGGATTCCCAAAAGGCCAGGAAGGACAGTGGGATGGATTCTCAAAGGACCAGGAAGGACAGTGGGATGTATTCCCAAAAGGCCAGGAAGAATGGTGGGATGGATTCATGAAGAGCCAGGAAGGACAGTGGGATAGATTCCCAAAAGGCCAGGAAGAATGGTGGGATGGATTCCTGAAGAGCCAGAAGGACAGTGGGACAGGTTCCCCTTCCCCAGGCCTGCTGCCAGGGTGAGGGCCAGAGGGCAGGGCCACTGCAGTGCCACCAGAGGGTCCTCACAGCTGTCGGTGTCGTTGGCCACGGCGATGATGCCCATGGGCTGCTGGGGGATGTCCACGCGCAGCAGCTTCATGTCGGTGCCCACGTATTTGTTGGCGCGCTGCACGGCGCGGCGCACCCAGTCCGTCCAGAAGATGTAATCCCCGTACACGGCCAGGCCAAAGGGGTGCACGGGCTCCGACTTCAGGATCACCTGCCAGGCACGGAATCATGGAATGGGTTGGGTTGGAAAGGATCTTAAAACTCATCCGGTCCCCGCATCCCTGCCATGGGTGGGTAGACCTTCCAGGGTTGCTCCAAGCTCCATCCAACCTGTCCTTGGACACTTCATGGAATCCTTGAGGTTGGAAAAGATCTCCAAGATGAGTCCAGCCTGTGACTAACCCCCCTCCAGAGCACTCAGTGCCACGTCCAACAGTTCTCTGGACACCTCCAGTGATGGTGACTCCTTCACCAACCTGGGCAGCCCCTTCTGATGTTTAACAACCCTTCCCATAAAGAAATTCCTTCTCATGTCCAACCTGAACCTCCTCTGATGCAGCCTGAAGCCATGTCCTCACTTCTCAGGGACACAGCCCAACTGGGAGCAGGAGGAACCTGCAGTGGAATGCAGCCCCACAGCCCCCCAAACACAGTGTCCCTCCCAGTGGGATGCCTGACCTCCCCAGCCCCAGGAACAGCTCTGCTTCCCTCTGACCACACTCCAGCCCCAGTTTGGACACCCTCCTCCCCACCTCACTGGCCTCAGACTCACATGGCGATGGGAGCCGTCGTATTCGCAGCGCTCGATCTTGTCCAGGGTGGCATCAGAGAAGTAAATCTTCTCAGCCTTGTGGTCGATGGCCAGCCCGTTGGGCGTCCGTATGTCCTGGTCGATGATGATGAGGACGTTGGCACCGGAGAGGGTGGCTCGCATGATGCTGGGGTGCTGCTCATTCCAGTTGGTCCAGAACATCAGGCTGGGAGGGGAGGGACACACAACACCTTTGGAGTCCCAGCTCAGCCACATCCAGGCTGGCTCAGCCCATCCCTCCACAGCTGAGGGGGCTCCCAGAGACTGGGGGATGCATGGGACACCATTCCCATGTAAAATGAGTGGGAAGGGGGTGAATGAGGCTGCTGCAGCCAGCTGGGAAACGTGGCACCCCGTGGATGGGGGGTCTGGAGCTGCTCTGTGGGGAGGGGGTTACAGGATCTTTCCTCCCTGGGGGTCCAGTCCTCTCCGTGCTGGGATCCAGAGCTTCCTCCCCGCTATGTCCACTGGGACCATGTGGATCCCTGTGGGGGCCCGGCTGGACCCTCAGTGGCCACTCACTTCTGGCACTCGTCCAGCACGAAGGCTCGGGGGTGGTCGTCCCCTGACATGGTGATCACAGTCTCCCTCTCAAAGGCCCCGAGCCGGCTCTGGTCCACGGTGTGCCGGGTGATGGTGGAGGTGGTGTAGCTGGTCCAGTACAGCGTGTCCCAGCCGCGGTGGTACGCCAACCCCTCCACCGAGCCCACGTCTGTGGGGACAGCAAAGGTCACACCCAACCTGGACCCCGGCAAGGCTGTGGCTCACCCTGCGTGGCCAGTGCTGACCCTGACACTGGGATGCTGGCGTTTTTGCTTTTAATTACAGCCCAAAAATCCCTCAGAGGCTTTGGCTGCTGAGTGGGGACTCAGTAGGGCTGGGGGGAGCAGAGAACCCTGAGACTCCGGAGTCTCGCGGGTAGAGCTCTGTTGGAATCACCCGTGCAGGAAGGCTGAGGGATGCACACCTACAATGCACCAAGGACTTGAATTTCACTCTCAAACTCCACACCAGCCAGACCTTGCTCTGGGCCCACAGCAGCAGCGCTGGGAAGGGCAGGGTTTCCCTCTGTCAGGGGACAGCTGAGCCCCCGGGGCACAAAGTGACAAGGCAAAGCCTGGTGGGGACCAGGGAGCCCTTCCCAGCTGGGAACTTGAACCATGCACCCATCCTCCCCTCCTCATTAATGCTTGGCAAAGAGTTTAATGAGGTGGCTGTGAGAGCTGGGCCGTGCTCTCCCCTCTCAGGGGTAAAGCACCCTGAGCACTGCTGTGAATTCCCTCATTAGCAGCACGTCCAAGGCCCTGGCTCAGGGAGCTCCTGGAGCAGCAACCGCGGTTCTTTGAAGCTGCTGCAGGTGCCAATAAGCCCAACCAAGTGCAAGGTGAGGCCTGGAGGTGAGGCCAGGGCTGGGCACTCTGAGGGTCAGGGCTTAGGGCGCTGCCTCGGGAGGCGAGTGTGAGCACAGAGCTGATCTCAACTTTGCTCTTTGCTGCAGTGCCTGTTTCTAGAGCCCAAGCCTCGTGACACACTCTCCGTGCCAGAACGAGCTCTGCAGGCTGCTCCCAGTGCCTGTGTCCACTTCCAGAGGCTCCTCAGAAACCTCACACAGCTCAGCCTGCACCCACTGCCCGTCCAAACACTTCCAAACCCACCAAAACCCCTTGGGCAAGCACGCAGGGAGCACAGAAGGAGATGGGGAAGAGAGAGACGGGTCTGAGGGCAGGGAGAACCCCACGCCACTCACTCTCCACGATGGTCTTGCGCCCCGTGCCGTCATCATTGATCTGCTGGATGTTGCCGAAGTGGATGTCGCTGTAGAAGATGCGGTTGCTGCCCTTGGAGCCGTAGCGGTAATCGAAGGCCAGGGCGATGACGTTCTTCATGTGCTCCGCGTCCTCGAAGGGCTTGATGGGCGCGTTGAGGTTGTTCTCGTCCGAGAGGTGGATGCTCTTGAGGATGGTGCGCTCCGAGTAGAGCAGGTACCCGTCGTAGTCCCGGCAGCTCACGCTGTCGTCCGACAGCATCCCGTGGGCGCAGGCGCACGTCCTCTGCCCGCCGCCGCGGAACAGGCACAGCTGCTGGCAGCCCCCGTTGTTCTGGGCACAGACGTTGGTGCCTGGTGGGGGGACAGGGGGGATTGGGTGAGGGACTGGGCAGGATGCACCCGCTCGGCCACTTTCAGCGCTCGGCACTCCCGGAGGAAGGAACAGGCTCGAATCACAGCTCAGCACAGCTCTGACGGGGACAGAGTGATCCATTTGTTTCCATCCCCGTTCCCCACACGAGGAGCTGCCCCCCATGCTCAGACCTACCCTTTTGCCGGGCCCGGTTGAAGACTTTGATGTCCTTGAGCTGCACACCAATCCCAGTCCGCAGGGACACCGACTCGGTGGCGTTGTCCTTGTTTCCTCTTTTGATGGAGCCGTTGGCGTGAGTCCTGAAGGAGGACAGAGTCACCAAGCAACCAGCACAGGACCCTTCCCCTTCCCCACCTTGCCATAGCACCCACCAGCTCTCCCCACCTTCCACACAGCCCCCAGTCCCCTTGGCACCACACCTATCACTCCAGTAAATGTACTCCTCGAAGACCGACACGGAGAACATGTCCATGTTGTTGCTGGACAGGACAACCTCCCGGTTCTCGCCCGTCTCCAGGTCGATCCGTTCGATCTTGTCTGTCCGGGCATCACACCAGTACAGCTTCCCATCCTGCAGGGATGAGAGAAATCCCAGCTGGCGTGGGGGCAGCACTACCCTCTGCACCTCTGGCAGGATGTCCTGCGGTTCAGACCACCCTGGACAACCTTCCTGAGACCATGGCACCCCAAGGAGGGCAACCATGTCCCCAGCAGCAGGACATGGCCACAGGGACCCTTGGGACTGGTACCATCCTCCCAGATGCCAACTGTACCTCGTAGTCCACGGAAATCCCGTTGGGCCAACTGATGCTGACGTTGACCAGCACCATCCGCTCGGTGCCGTCCAGGCGTGAGCGCTCGATGCGGGGGTACTGCCCCCACTCTGTCCAGAACAGGTACCTGAGGGGACAGCAGGGATGTCACCACAGGTTTGTCACCAGGAGCAGCATTGGCTCTTTGAGTAAAGGACAGACACCACCCCATTCATGCCCCTACGCTGGGGCCTCGGGCCAGACCCTGCCCACTCACAGACATGGCATCACATCCCCTGATTTCCATCCCTCCCCAGATCCAAACACCTCTGCTCTCTCTGGGGCTCTGTCCAAAGCTGAAGCCAGTCTAAAGAGGCTCAACTTGGATTTTCTGAGGTGCTGGCACCTGCCAGGTCCTGGGGACTCCCAGGGAGCTCAGCCCATCAGTCAAAGGAAGGTTAAATCCAGGGTTTGGACTCCTTAGTGTGGCAGGAGACCTGCAAGTCCTTCCCTTCTGTGTGCACCCACACGGCTCTGCCAGGAGGTGTGGGAGTCTCACCCTGTGCCCACCCCACAGGTGACGCCCCTCTTTGGGGCAGTGTCTCACCCCTTCTCTGGATGGACGGTGATGGCCCGTGGCTTGTCCAGCCCCTGCGAGATGACCACATAGCGGAAGGACCCGTTCAGCCTGGCCACCTCGATGACATCAAAGCCCTGGTCTGTCCAGTAGATGTTTCCTGCAAGAGGGGACGGTGAACCCCCACACGAGCCCCAGTGCCCCCGCTGCCCCCGGCTCCAGAGCCCCATCCCACCTGCGATCCAGTCCACGGCGATGCCCTCCACACGGCCGATGCCGTTGGTCACCACATCCTCACGCCACGTCTGGTCCCGCTTGGCTCGACTGATGGTGCTCAGGCCCATGTCCACCCAGTAAATCGTGTCATTCTCTGAGAGAGACGAGGAGGCAGGAGGAAACGAGTCAGCGATCACCTCTGGCCACTCCAGAATGGTAAAAACCTGCACCCCGGGGCCCTGAAATCCTCCCTCACCCGGCGCTGCCGAGGGGGCATTCCAGGGCAAAGCACTGCCAAAAGGGTGATGGTGACGGCCCCCTCATGCTCCCCGTCCCCTGTCCTGTTCCCAGCCCCACGTCACCTGCATGGAAGTCGATCCCTACAGCCAGGGAGGTCCCCGACACTGGCACGAGAGCATCCGACTTGTCATTGGGGTCCAGGGGAATGCCCCGGATCCCCTCGTGCACCGAGTACAGGAGGAAGGAGCCAACACCTGTGACAAGGTGCAGGGACAGTCAGACACATCCCAAAACCCACAGGCTGTCCCTCCACCATGGAAAACTGTGACGGGGAAGAGCGTGAGCCTGGCAGGGTTCCACAGGCCCAGCACAGACCTCCCTGGGGACTGCAACCCCTGGCACAGCCCTTTCCAGGGTCCTGCCCTGCTCCAGGGGGGCACGAGCAAAACCCCTTCCCACCACCCACCACCCCCACCCCGTGTTGGCAAAGGCTTCGCAGCG
>VWZV01014184.1:27503-51834 GCA_013397155.1 Irena cyanogastra
GGCAAAGGCTTCGCAGCGCATCTGGGTCAGGGCAGCACTTGTTATTCAGCCCCTGCCCTGACCCAGATGGTGCAGAGCTCTGCCAACCCCCCGCCCAAAACCACCCGGAACACTTTGCACACAAACAGCCTTTGAGAGGCCCTGGCAGCGCCCGAGGGGATGGCGGGGAAGGCGGTGGCGACGGGGGATCTGCAGAGCGAGGGCTGTGCCTGGCCCTGCTCCCGGTGAGCCCAACCCAGTGCCCACAGTGAGGGTCCCACCTCGCCCCGGGAGGGTCCTACTGTGCTGTCCCACTCCCCTCCACTGGTGATGCCCTTGGTGGCCAAGCAGTGTCCCCACACTCATCAGGGACAGCCCATGCAAGGGTCTTGCTGTCACCTGAGCCCACAACCCCTCTAAGCCCCCCAGTGTCCCTCTGGTGCCCAGCGTTCCCCCCCAGTGACGTGGGATGCAGAGCAGTGGGGAGGAGCCCATGAGGGGTCACCAGCTGGGGTGGCCACAGGCATGGCCGAGGTAGCCGTGGGGTCTTGCTGTGCTGAGGGGTGGTTCAGGGAGGGGACAGGGACAAGCACACACCTTCACAGGACTGCTGCCCACTCTTGAGGCTGTAGCCTGCCGTGCACATGCAGGAGCGGGAGCTCTCCGAGGTGGGGAGGCACAGCTGCGAGCAGTCCCCGTTGTTTTGGCTGCAGGGGTTGGTCCCAGCTGTGGCAGAGAAAAGGGGATGAGGGGCTACCGGGGGCCAGGGTGCACCCACCAGGGCTGGGGCAGCTGGGGCAGCACGACACGAGGTGTGGGCGCCCTGCACCAGCCAGCACAGGCTTGGCACGAGGGCAGGGGCAAGGCTTGGGCCACCATCACCACCTGGCCACCACAGAGGGGCCGAGCAGCTACCCGGCCCCATGGGCTCTCTGCCCCACACTGACCTTGCTGGATGCTCTCATCGTACACCTTCATGTGCATCACCAACGTGGTGCTGTTGCGCAGCACCGTCACCTCCGTCCCGTCCTTCTTGTTGCAGGTGCCCATCCTCTCAGAGGCCTGGTCAGCCCACCACAGCTTGTCCCCTGTGGGGACAAGGCAGGAGCATGTGGCGGCATTCTTCATCCCTTCCTGCTCCAGCTGAGGTGGGCAGGAGAGTTTGGGAAGGGCCAGGAGACAGGGAAAGGTGTCCCCCTTCGGCAGCCCTCACCCATGATGGCCAGGGCGGTGGCCTTGCTCAGCTGGCTCCGCACGGACTCGATCACCTCCAGGTTGCTGCCATCCAGGTCACACCTGTTGATGGTGCCGTTGCCAGAGCTGATCCAGTACAGTTTGCTCTCTGGGTAGTCAATGGCCAGGCCTGGAAAGGATGGGAATGTCACCAGGCTGGTGGCATGCAAGGACCACCACAGATCGGGAGGTGGGATGGGATGGGATGGGATGGGATGGGATGGGATGGGATGGGATGGGATGGGATGGAAAGAGTGGGCAGGTAAGGTCATGGTGACCCAGCACACGACAGCTGCCACCCCCACAAGGAACCAGAGTGGGGACTTGAGGCTCTGCAGGACAGCAAGGCAAGGTGGGGGACCCCAGGGGCCATGGAGGGGTCCCTACCAACAGGGCCCTTCTGGTTGGTGAAGAGGAGCGTGCGGTTGCTGCCATCCATGTTGGCCACACTGATGTTGTCCCCATCTGTCCAGTACAGCTTCCTGCAAGGTGAGGGGACAGTGGGTGAGGGGCCATGGTGGACTTCGCAGCTTTCAGAACCCCTCACCTGCTCGTGGCACAGCCTGGGCAGCCCCACAGCCCCTTGCCCCCACCCGGGATGGGGTTTGGGGGTTGCCAAACCTCGTGCACACCTGGATTGGCACACACTGGTGGGTGCACACTTATCACAGCCCACTCTCCTTTGTACACACGTGTACGGACACACAGCACACTCCCCATCTCCTGTGACACTGCTCCTACACGCTGACACACAGGGACAGCCCCCGTCCTCTCCCTCATCACAGGTGTGCACCGTAACACACACACCTGTGCCTGCACACATCAGCACCATGTCCCACCAGACTCACCCCCGGAGTGGGTGCACCACCAGGCAGTGAGGCTTGTCCAGCCCCTGGATCACGGCGTTCTTGAAGGAGCCATCCAGCCTGGCCACGTTGATCTGCTTCTTGTTGGCGTCGTAGCTGGTCCAGAAGAGGTTTCTGGAAACCCAATCCACGGAGAGGCCGTGAGCGTTGGGCAGGTCTGCAAGGGAATGGAGACGGGAGCTCGTCAGCTGTGAGGACGGGGCTGGGATGATGCTCAGATTAAGAGGAAGGGCTGATCTCAGGGAGCTGAAGGCTCTGCAGGGCTGGGGCTCCCAGCTCTGGGAGCGATGGCCACCCGCACCGACCTGCAGAGACAACGGTCTCCACGCCAGTGCCGTTGATGAAGGCTCTCTTGATGGTCTGGGTGCGGACATCTGACCAGTAAATGCGCTGCTCCAAAGCGTCGTAGTCCACCACGGTGACGTTGTCGATGTCGGGCACGGTGAAGGAGATGATGTAGTTGTAGTAGGGGTTGTCGATGTCCACGCCCCGGATCTCCATCTGCCGCGCGTACAGCAGGAACTTCTTAAACTCTGGGAGAAGAAGAAGGGCAGTGGTGGGATCTCGGCTCCAGAGCACCTGCTCATCCCCCCGGCCCCCCTGGCAGAGCCCTACCATAGCAGGTGGTGTTGTCCTTGTCCAGCTTCATCAGGTGGGGGCAGGCACAGGACAAGGTGCGGTTGTAGTTGATGAGGCAGAGGTGGGAACACGGCCCTTTGCCCCCATTGGCTTCGCAGGGATTAGGAGCTGCAAAGGGGACAGGGCTCAGCGACATCCCAGCTCTTGGGGACACCCACCAAGGAGACACCAAGAGCTGCAGCCCGCCCAGACCCTGCCTGCCCCATCAAGCATCACCCTCATCACCCGATGGTGCAAAGGGGCAGCCACAGGGATGAGAGCAGCATCTACCTGCTGCTCCAAGTGGGTGTGGGTGCAGACCAAGCACCAGTGCCACCCCCTGTTGTCCCCCCACCCCGTCCCCCAACCTGCACTCCCCCAGCCTCACCCAGGGGCTGCCGGGAGGGGTGATACACCTGCAGGTCAAAGGGCTGCGTGTTGGTCCTCTGCACCACGGTCACGTTGTGCCCCGTCCACTTGTTGGCCTTGGCCAAGGTGTTGGTGCGCCAGTCGGTCCAGTACACCTCCCCCCCGTACAGGGTGACAGCAAAGGGGTGGGACAAGTACTCGTGTCCCCTCAGAACCTCGATGTGCCCTGTCCCATCATACAGGGCTGAGTAGATGGCGTCCGACCTGTGCCGGGGGGAGATGAGGGTGAGGGAGGTGAGGAGGGGGCAGCACAGGGTCTTTAACACAACAGCAACAACCAGCAGGGTCTAAGCAGCCGTGGGATGGCTGCTGATTTACACCAGGATCCACAGAGGAGAACACCCAGAGCCAGGGCAGGAGACACAAAACAGACCCATAGCGTGAAGGATTCTCTCTCTCAGCCCAGCACAACGCTGGAACCAGGGGAGGATCCAGACTGGGAGGGGCAGAGAGGAGGAGACACACAGAGAGGTATCCTGGCTCTACCTGGCATCGATCCAGAGGATCCTCTTCTCCAGGTAGTCCACAGTGAGCCCGTTGGGCCACCCCCCCGAGCCTGTCTCCTTGTGGATGGTGCGTCGGCCCGCACCGCTCATGGAGGCGGCCTCGATGCGGGGCAGGCTGGCGTCCCAGTCCGTCCAGAACAGGATCCTGCCAGGAGGGACTGTGAGCAAGGACAGGAGCCCGCGGCCTCACCCCCCCGTACAATCCCACAGGTGCCAGTGTGTCCCGGTGAGCGCCGTCCCCTCCTGCCTCACCCGTAGCGAGGGTCCAGGGCGATGGCGCGCGGGTGCTCGATGTCCCCGGCCAGCAGCGTGGTCCGCATGGTGCCATCCAGCTTGGCCACCTCGATCTGGTCCAGGTTGCTCTCCACCCAGTAGATGTTGCCAGCGATCCAGTCCACGGCCAGTCCCTCGGGGGTGGCCAGGCCATACTGTATCACCACCTCGAAGCTGGTCAGAGCTGTGGGGCACAAGGTGAGGGCTCAGGCTGGTGTCCCTTCCCCAGCCCACCCAGCACCACCACCCCTGTATCCCCAATAGCTCCACCCAGCCCAGCTGGGGTTGATTGTGGGGGGACGTGTGCTCCCCAAAGAGGGCCTGAACCATCCCTGTCCATGGTCAGACCCCAAAGAGCTCAGCACCCCCTACCCATAGTCCAGACCCCAAAGGGCTAAGCCCCCATCCATAGTCCAGACCCCAAAGAGCTCAGCCCCCATCCATAATCCACATCCTAAAGGGTTCAGCATCCCTTATTCATGGTAAGACCACAAAGGGCTCAGCCCCCATCCGTGGCCCAGGCCCCAAAGGGCTCAGCCCCCATCCATGGCCCTGGCCCCACAGGGCTCAGCCCCCCATCCCTAGTCCTGGCACTGGGCTCCTGCAGGAGCAGCACTGATGAGGAGGGTGTCCTCTCTGTGCCCAGCTGCTGGGCTGCAATTACCAGCAGGGAAGCGCTGGGAATGCTAATTAACTGCTGCATAATGAGAGCAGAACAGAATCACTATCAGGGCTGTGGGCTTCAGCTGTCGCATCACCATGGGGTGCCACACAATCACTGACCCCAGACCTGCACCTCTGCTTTCTCTCCAACCCCCAGCCCCAGGCTCCGCACCCCCATTGTCCAGCAGCTTTCCCCTGTAGATCTTGTCCTCCACCACGTCGGTCCAGTACAGGGAGCTCTGGTTGAGGTGGAAATCCAGGGCGATGGTGTTGCGCAGCCCGGGCACCAGGACGCTGTAGTCCCCTCGGTGCAGGTCGATGCGCCGGATCTCGTGGCGGTTGGAGAAGATGATGAACGGCTTGAAGGGGTCTGGGGGAAGCAGGGCAGGGTCAGGGACAAGGCAGGGGACAGTGCACCCAGCCCCAGCTACACTGTCAGCACACAGATCTCACCAGCACCCAGCCATGTCCATCAGCACAACCCCCAGCTCCACGAGAGGACAAACACCCCGAGGCAGCTGGGGGGCTGCTGCCAGTCCCTGGTGCCCCCCAAAACACACCCAGGCTGCGGCAGCTCTCTCCGTCAGGCTCCAGCATCCAGCCCTCGTAGCAGGAGCACTTGACATTGTACTTGTCCTGCTCGCACTTCTGGCTGCACTTGAGATGCTTGGCACAGTAGCTCTGGATCTGGCAGGTCTTGTTGTCAGCACCCAGCTCCATGCCCAGGGGACAGGAGCACACGATGCCCTCTCCAGGGGCCACTGTGCAGTTGTGGCTGCAGCCGCCGTTGTTGAGGGAACACTGGTCTGTGGGGACAGGACATGCTTGTCACCTTCTAGTCCCACTCCCGGGTCACCCCGTGTCCCCACATCCGGGCCCGTGCTCACCGCAGAGCTCGCCCTCGTCGGAGCCGTCGCCGCAGTCGTCGGAGCCGTCGCAGAGCTTGTCGGGGGGCAGGCAGATGGAGGTGTTGTTGGCACAGGTGTGCGAGGGGGGTTTGCACACCAGGGATTCGCAGTTCTCCTCGTCAGAGTTGTCCTCGCAGTCGCTGTCCCCGTCACAGACCCAGGCCTTGCTGATGCACCGGGCTGGCGGGGAGGGGGCAGAGCAGAACCAGAAGGGACGTTATTCCAGGCATTTCCAGATGTTATCCCACACACGGGGGGCATGGGGGTGTTTGAGTAGCTCAGGGCTCCCCAAAAGTTGGACCAGAGCTGGCCCAGATGGGACAGGTCAGGGAGGGCCTGGGGGAAGCACATAGGGGCACTGGGGACTCAGAAGGTCACCCCCAGAACTGGTGTCCCTCCACCCTTGTCCCCAGCCCACCGAAGTGTGTCCCAGCCCCTTCCTCAGAGAAAGAGAGAACGGATCTGAGGATGACACCATCTATCAGGATCATGGTTCATGGGTTGGCCACTTGTGTTTCCCCATTATCCCGGCACCGAGGACAGTCCAGCACCCCCAGGGGCGATCCCCTGGCCCCTGCTCTCACCCGAGTCCTTGCAGCCGAATTTGACGTTGGGGTCACAGACGTGGGTGACCCCCTCGCAGTTCTTCTCGTCGCTGGAGTCCATGCAGTCCGTGTCACCGTCGCAGCGCCAGCGCATGGGGATGCACAGCCCGTCCAGCCGGCACTGGAACTCGTCCGTGTGGCAGCCCCCGGGCGGGCGTGTGGCTGTGGGGAGGGCACTGCTCACTGCCTGCACCCCACGGAGCTGGGGGGCTCCGGGGCTGGGCAGGGACCAGGCACTCAGCCAGCAGGGAAACAGCTGGAGGCACCCAGAGGCACGGGAGGGAGATCTGGGCACTGAGTGTGGCCAGAGAAGGCTGCAGAATTCGCTGTCTAGAAGCAGGATGGCTCTGCCTGGGGCAGGGTTTGGCTCTTCGGGCAATGCCTGTGGCTGGGGGTCCCTGCTGCGTGCCGGGGCTCACCCTGGTTGGTGCAGTTGGCGTGGGTCTCGTCACTGTAGTCGCCGCAGTCGTTGTCCCCGTCACAGGTCCAGTGCACAGGGATGCAGCGCCCGCTGTTGCACTTGAACTGGTTGCTGGAGCAGGAGTGGCTGCAGCCGGCCTCGTCACTGTTGTCCCCGCAGTCGTTGTCTGGAGAGGGAAGGGGGGCGAGCAGGGGGTCAGCAGGTGCCCGGCCAGGAGGGGGCTGGCAGGAGGGAGGACAGCAGAGATCCCTCGCCGGGGGAAGCGGGGAACGACAGGGGCCGGACAGACCACGCCGGCCGACGGGACGTGGGGTGACATCAGCCCCTCATGGGGTGACAGCAGCCCCTCAGCACCGGCGGTGGGACCCCCACAACGGGCTGGAGACCCCCGGCCCTCCCGCCCCGCAGCACCAGCAGCACACAGAGAAAATGAAACACAGAAACTGCATAGATCAGCCATGAACCTGGGGGGCCCTGGGTGCCCGGCACCATGGGGGGCTCCACTCTGGGGGGAGCAGGGCTGGAGGATGGGTGCTCCTTTGGGGGTGCACTCATGGGGAAGGGGGCTGGGACAGCCAATTGGGGGGGTCAGATTGCCTGGAGGAAACCCCCACGCCCGCTGTGGGCAGGGGGAGGTTTGGTCTGAGGGTACCTGGACACTGGCAATGCAGCCCCTCTGCCTGCCTGGCACGGGGGGCCTGGCCTGGGGAGCAGCACAGGGCTCCACTGTGGGTGCCCCACCTGAGACTGGTCAAGGGGATTTGCTTCTTGGTGCCTCAGGATGGGCACAAGGATGATGGCACGGATGGGGATGATGACACTGATGGGGACAGTGGCACTGATGGGGAAGATGGCACTGCCAGCTGCCACGTGGCCTCGCCATCAGCTCAGCTCCTGCACCTGCAACCCTTGACCTCTCCAGTCTCCCACTAAGAGGAGCTTCCCAAGTGGCTCTGCTCGGGGAGCTGGGAGGAACAGCGGCTCCCTGGCACCTGGCACATCCCTCCTGCTGCTGGGGAGCATGGGGGACGTTGTTGGAGAGCTGGGGGACATTGCCAGAGGCACAGGGGGCATTGCTGGAGAGGAGGAGGGCATCACCAGAGGCACCAGGGGCATTGCCAGAGGCACAGGGGGGTACTGCCAGAGAGGACAGGGGGCATTGCCAGTGTCCAGAGCAGCAGCCCCAGGGCTCACAGCCCTCTGGAGGGGGCAGGTCTGGGGGTTGGGGGACCAGGTGGGGATCTGGTGCATGTTGATCTATGCACTAACCGGTAGGCTTTGGACAGTTCTTTTCGTCAGAGCCATCCCCACAATCTTTTTCTGAAACACAGAACCACCAGACAGGAGCGTGGGCACGGTGACAAACACAACACACCACAGTGACAAACACGGCACACGCACAGCGGGTGGCACAGAGACACCGGGACGTGGACACGGACACGGACACGGACACACGGAGGCACCGGGCAGCCTGGGAGGCGAGACCAGAAGAGCAGAGGGTGCTGGGGGAGTGGGGGGCAGCTGGGTGGGGGTACCCTCGTGGTGCTGCAGCTCCTGCCCCGAGCACCTGGCGAGGCTCGGGGCTGCACGAGGGGCTCCACGCCACAGCCTGGCTGCCACAGTGGGGGATCCCAGGAGAAGGGACCATCCCTTGGCAGGGCCAGCTCCATGGGAGCTCAGGTAGACTCCAGGGAGAGTCCTGCACCCACAGCTCTGCTCAGCCAGGCACCAGTGTCTCGCCTGCTCTGAAGACATTAATTATTCCCAGCAAGGCAGAGCGGCTCAAAGACTGATATAAACTTGTGGGAAAGGAAAGAAACCTTGGGGCGAACCCTCTGTCCCAGGCCTGGCCCTGGAAAGATCCAAGGGCAGATGGGAGCTGGCTGGGAGAGCTGCCCTGTCTTCCCTGGGGCTGCAGGACCTGGCTCAGCTCCGCCAGCAGCTCTGGCCATGCCACACTTGGTTCCAGCACCAAGGCAGGGTTTTGGAAACCTTGCAAAGGATGCCAAGGTCTGGAACAATCCCTGCCAGGTTATTCCTGCAGCTCTCCCTGCCCCAGCACAGCCAAGGGAAATACGGAGCTGGGGCTGCAGGATGGGCTCAGCTTTGGCTCACGCCTGCTCCCCTTGGGGCCTGGGCTCTGCCCTTCAGCACACGCTGAGAATTGGCCCAAATTGCCAAAATGGGGTCCCTGCCAGGCTGCACCCCCTCCTCGGGTCTCGCCGTCCCCTCAGGAGCACCACGGGGCCGGGTCCTCACCGTTGTCACAGCGCCAGTTGATGTTGATGCAGCGCCCGTTGTTGCAGGTGAACTGCGTCAGGGGGAAGCAGGTCGGGTAGGCTGCAGGGGAGGGAGAGGCACCATCAGCATGGGGGACACCTCATGTGCACCCCAACCCTCACAGCCCATGCTCCCAGTGCCCCCAGTGCTCCCAGTCCCAGCTCACCACACGAGGCAGACTCGTCAGAGCGGTCCCCGCAGTCGTCATCCAGGTCACACGTCCAGGAGATGGGGATGCAGCGGCCACTGGCGCAGGAGAACTGGTTGGGGGAGCAGGTCCGGGCTGGCCAGGAGGGACAGACGGGAGTGTTAATGGCCCACGGTACCTCGTTTTGCCAGGGGAAGGTGAGGTACAACCCCCTGGGCTCCTGTGAGCCCCAGGTGCAAAGCCAAGGTGTGGGCACATGTGAGACTGAAAAACCTCAGGCCGTGGCTCAGCACGGGCTCTCCTGCGACTCCCTGAGGACAAGGCAGGGTCCTCACCTGAGCAGGTGGAGTTGGACTCGTCCTCGTTGTTCCCGCAGTCGTTGTCCCCGTCGCAGAGCCAGCGGTTGGGGATGCAGCGGTTGTTCTTGCACTTGAAGCGGTCCGAAGGGCAGGTGTGCTGGTCTGTGGGGGGAAACCACACTCAGGACCTGCCCCTCATCCACCCCATCGCTCCTCTATGTCCAACGAAGAGAAAAACAGGGACAGAAAAGGGCTAGAACCTCAAACTTGGGATCAGAATCTCAACCAACATTTTCCTCCAATACCTCCTCCTCTCCTCGAGCTGGAGAGGGGACAGAGAGCTCCTGGCTACCTGACCCTGTCCCAGCCACTGCCTCCACATCTGGAGGAGCCCTAGCCCAAATCCCACCACGCAGGAGGGGTCACGCACGGCAGAGCTCGGGGGCCTCGTCACTGTTGTCCAGGCAGTCGTTGTCCCCGTCGCATTTCCAGCGCTCTTGGATGCAGCGGTTGTTCTTGCAGGCGAACTCCCCGGGCTGGCACTGCGGTGGGGGGATGTAGGATGGATTGGCTGCCAAGGGGAAAGCACAGGCAGGATTTTAACCAGGTGACCAAGTGCAGCTTCCCACGGGGAAAGAGAGTCCCCACGAGGATCTCAGCCTACCCTGGCAGGTGACAGAGTCCGACCCCAGGATCTGGTCCTCGGCACAGGCGCACTGACGGCCCCGGGGGGTGGCCAGGCACAGGCTGCTGCAGCCCCCGTTGTTGACACGGCATTTGTTGGAGCCCACTGTGGAGGCAAAGGAGTGAGGAGATGGCATCTCAGTGCCCAGGGACCTCTGCAGACCCATGGGGGTGCTGGGACCTCCTGGCACCCTGGACTCCCTCAACAGCAGCCACAGTTGGAAGCCAGCTGGACACCCCAGCTAAGGCCACAGAGACCCCTCAGGGGACACAGAGCCTGATGGAATTAGGGTGGAAAAATAGGGAAGGCTGGAAGGGCAGGGTATGACCAACAGGAAAGAAAAACAAGGAGCATAGAGATGGCTAAAAGGAAACAAAAAGAGGTGGGGGGCTGCTTAAGAAGCTCAGACTCACCTCCCAGCCCCATTTCTCCAAGCCCAGCCCCCGGTGCCCTCGCACCTTGCTGCTGCTGCGCGTCGTACATGCGGATCTCGAAGATGGGCGGGCGCTCGTTGCGCAGCAGGCTCACGGCCTTGGAGGCCTGGTCCAGCCGGTAGATGCTGCCGCTGCGGTACTCGGTCCAGAACAGAAAGTTGCTGTAGTGGCACAGCCCGAAGGCGTGGTTCAGCTCCGGGCCCTCGTACACAATCTGCGGGTGCGGGGAGGCAGAGAGGCTCCGTTAGCTGGGATGGGCACTCAGGGACAGGGACAGGGTGATGGAAGGGGAGAGCAGAGAGACCACGGCTCAGCTGCCCCAGCGCTGGGGGTGATCAGTGTCCCAGGGCCACGGGACCCCCACTCGCCTTCCGCTCGGTGCCATTGAGATAAACCATCTCGATGCGGTCGTAGAAGGCATCCACCCAGTACAGGATCTTGGCCGGGATGTCCAGGCTCAGCCCGTTGGGCCACAGGACGGTCTTGGAGGTGATGAAGATGTTGCGGTTGGAACCATCCATCCAGGCCCTCTCAATCTTGCCCCTCTTGCTGTCCTTGGGATCCTCCTCCCAGTCCGTCCAGTACATCCACCTGCCACAGACATCAAGCTGAGCCTCGGTCTGGCCACCACAGCTCGTGACAAGACCCAACCACATCCCCGTGGCCGTGCCAGCCAGCCCTGCCCACCCGGGCACCCGCACCCATTCAGGGGGTCCACCACGATGGCGCGGGGGTGCGTCATCTTCCCCTCAATCAGCGTCTTCCGTGTCTGGGCGGCCTTTTCCAGCCGTGCCACACTGATGGTCTTCTTGGGGCCATCATCTGTCCAGTACAGGTTGTTCCCCATCCAGTCCACGGCGATCCCCTCCACATTGTGGATGCCTTTGGGGGGAAAAGCCGAGCGGGTTCGTCACCAGCCGGGAGGTGAAAGGTGGAACAAGAAACTTTCCACAAGAAAGGTGGAAAGCGGCAACTCCAAATGGCTGATCCTGACCCAAACCGATGGGGATGATGGACACCCAGCCCCACGGGCCCCCTCGGCCACGCACCGTCCTTCAGGATGGTCTCCCGCTCCGTGCCGTCAATCTTCTGGCGCCCGATGAGGTAGCTGGTGGTGTCGGCAAAGTAGATGAAGCCGTTCTCGGCGTGGAAGTCCAGGGCCCGGGGGTTCATGAGGTTCTCGATGGGGATCATGTGCTCATCCGGCACCTTGGCGCCCATGTCCATGCCACGGATGATGCCAGGACGCCCCTTCCCATACACCAGGAACAGCTCGTGTTCGGGCTCTGGAGAGACAGGGACAGCCGTGGCCACCAGCAGGGCCGGGGCAGTGCCATAGGGGTGGCACGAGGCACTGGGGCTGGTGTGGGGTCACAGCAGAGAACACAGAGCCCATGGCTGCAGCCCCTTGCCCCCCATATTCCCCCAGGAAAGCCAGCGCTCACTTTTGCAGGATTTCCCGTCGCTGCCCAGGCTGAACCCGGAGCGGCACCGGCAGGTCCGGCTCTTGTGGCTGTTCCCGAGCAGGCAGATGTCTGAGCAGCCTCCCGGCTTCCCAAACTGATCTGGCTCGCAGGCGTGGCTCCTCACTGCAACACAGAACAGGGCTGCAGCAGCTGGGGGCATGGAGGGGACAAGGACACGGGGGGACAGGGACACGAGGCTGCAACCACGGGGACATGGGGATGCTCGCATGGGCTGTAGCGGGGCTCATTCCTCCTGGGAGCTCCCAGCCGGTCAGGGAAGGGCTGAGCACAGCACAGGACAGCACAGAGATGGGAAAGGACTTTCCCATGGGAAGGATCCCTGGGGAGAAGCCAGCATGTCCCAGCACACCACCACAGCCACACGGCCACACTGCCCCATCCTGCTGCACCGGCGGGACAAACCCCGGGAGCGAGGACAGCCAGCACCACCCGGAGAGCCCCTTAATCACCCTCCTTCCCCACTCAGAAATCTCCTGATTAATTTTATATTCTGGAAAATGCCGGGCAGGCTGCAGACACTAAGAGGATTTTAAAGGAGTAAATTGATTAACTGCAGGAAGGTGCTGGGGGTGGAGCAGGCAGGCAGGGATGGATGCAGGGAGGGGTCGGCCCGGCACCAGAGTTTTTCAATTCCCTGGAAATCCCTCAGTGCTTGGGAGCACCAGGGTGAATATGCTGGCAGTGGGGACAGACAGTAAGAGGGACCATTAATATTTTAAGATGCCACATTTACTCCCACATCTCTGTACTCTCCATGATCCATCAACCACGTGGGCAGCTCTCACAGGAAGAGACAGCGCTAGCAGGAAAAGGGGGCACTCCAGGATGTTCAGCAGCCCCCAGGGCCATGGGGAGCAGGAATCCCAGAATCCCCGAGGTTGGAAAAGACCTCCAAGACCACTGAGTCCAACCTGTGACCAATCCCCACCTTCTCAACCCGACCAGAGCCACATCCAGTCATTCCTTGGACACCCCCAGGGATGGGGACTCCACCACCTCCCCGAGCAGTCCCTTCCAACGCCTGACAACACTTCTCACAGAAAAATTCCTCCTGAAATCCCACCCAAGCCCCTGGCTGAGGAACCAGGGAGCTGTTATTCCCAAATGAGGGTCCCACCTGTGGGCTGGCGCCGCTGGTGGTAGATGTGCAGCGCTCCACCCTTGTCCACCCGTGTCACCACCTGATACTCGGTGCTGTTGAAGCGGTTGACGCGGATGACGCTGGTTTTCTGCTGGGCGTTGGCATTGTCCGAGTTGGTGGCGTACAGGTAGTTCTCAAAGACGGTCAGCCCGTAGAGGTGTTCGATCTGGAAGGTACCAGGTGAGTGTCCACAAGGGATTTAGGAGTTGTGAGAGCCACAAGGGATTTAGGAGTTGTGAGAGCCGGGCTCCGAGACATGCAAAACCCGCGATCCCACCCAATGGCTCTTGTCCATCAGTGGCACAAGATCATCTTTGGCAGGACCATGCTCAGTGCTCAGCACGTTCTTTGCTGCACCCCTAAAGTCACAACTGCAGACCAGTGGCACCCAGGACACTGAGCTCCAATCCCAACTCTCTCCCACAAACGCACTCACCAGGATGCCCTGGATGATGGTGTGCCTGTTCTTGCCCTCGTAGTCCACCACCTCGATGTAGTCCAGGTAGGCATCAGCCCAGTACACCAGGCGGTTCACCAGGTCCAAGGTGATGCCGTGTGGGAAGACGATCTTGCTGTCCACCAGCTTGGTGCGGTTCTGCCCGTCCATGTCACAGCGCTCCACCTTGGGGATCTGCCCGTAGTCGGTGAAGAACACCTTGCTGTGAGAGAAGAGCAGAGGAGAGAGCTCAGAGCTCTGGGAGAGGGAGGATATGGATGTGTGGATCCCCACGGGGATGGCACAGAGGTCCCAACAGACACGTTGGTGTCACTGGAAGAGGCCCACACACACACGTGGGGTTGTACATGTTAAAACACAATCTGAGGCAGCTGCCTGTGCGTCCCAGAGCTGTCCTGCCCGTGGTGGCAGCTCCCAGCACAGCACTTCCCAGCACAGCACAGCAGAGCCAGGGATCAGCACTGCCACCACAAAGCTCAAGGGACTTAACTCAGTCACCTGTGGGGCTTGTCTGCACCAGCCCTGCTCGAGCCTGGAGTCTCTCTCCAGGATTGTCTGTGATATTTGTTTGTTTATATGAAATACTCCTGATTTTCTGCTCAATAACACTAGCTTTTTCCATCTGAGCCAGGAGGGAAGTGCCCATCAGGAAAGCAGCTGGTAAGGGGGGAATTTTCCTTTTTAGTGGTTACTCTGCTCTGCCCGCCGTGGCCTCAGTCACACCAGCTCCCAGCTCCCAGCAGCTGGCAGCTGCCATGGGTGCCCTGAGCTGCTCCCATGATTCAGCATCCTGGCATCCCCATCCTTGTCCAGAAGGCAGTGGCTGGACATATGGGCACGAGGGAGCTGCTCCAGCCGTGCACGGAGCCACTTCAGCTCCCAAAAGCTGCAGCAAAGCTGTGACCACGCTGTGTGGCACCAGCTGGAAGCAGCAGCTTACCCCGAGCTGGGCCAGGTGTGTCCCACAGGACTGAGCCCTGCACAGCTGCTGCCAGGGCAGGCTGGGTGGGAAGTGTCCCTGCAGAGAGGACTCACAGAGGTACAGGAAACCTCCCACCCCAGAGGGACAGGCCACCCTTGCCAATCGTCCCCAAGGGCAGTGAATTCCCAGGACTCACCCCATGGCTGGGTCCAGCGCAATTCCCTTGGGATTGTACAGCTCCAGGTCCAGCAGTGTGACACAGGTGTCCCCGTTCTTGTTGCAGACAAAGATCCTGTCATCGATGTCATCCACGAAGTAGAAGTTGCCCGTGAGCCAGTCGATGGCCATCTGCTCCACGTCTGGGCCAGGAGAGGGAGGGAGGGAGGTGAGGCAGGGAGGGACAGAGCCAGGAGCCCCCCGGGATCACAAACAACAACACGGCCGAGGAATGAGACCACGGGAGCCATGAATGCACTGGGACCTGCACCCCTACCAAGGATCTGCCCTGGTCACCCCACGTGGAGCCACAGGGCACCCATGGCACCCACAGCACCCATAACAACCCATCCTCTGCTCCCCAGGGAGATGGGACCTGCTGCCCCCAGACAAGCCAGAGACATCACACACAACCAGGAGAGCGTCTGGTGTGAACACCGGGAGGGCATCCTGCAGGAACACTGGGAATTCATCCTGCAGAAACACTGGGAATTCATCCTGCAAAAACACTTGGAATTATCCTGCAGGAACACTGGGAATTCATCCTGCAAGAACACTGGGAATTCACCCTGCAAAAACATTGGGAATTCATCCTGCAGAAACACTGGGAATTCATCCTGCAAAAACACTTGGAATTATCCTGCAGGAACACTGGGAATTCATCCTGCAAAAACACTTGGAATTATCCTGCAGGAACACTGGGAATTCACCCTGTGGGAACACTGGGAATTCATCCTGTGGGAACACTGGGAATTCACTCTGCAGGAACACTGGGAATTCATCCTGTGGGAACACTGGGAATTCACCCTGTGGGAACACTGGGAATTCATCCTGTGGGAACACTGGGAATTCACTCTGCAGGAACACTGGGAATTCATCCTGTGGGAACACTGGGAATTCACCCTGTGGGAACACTGGGAATTCATCCTGTGGGAACACTGGGAATTCACTCTGCAGGAACACTGGGAATTCATCCTGTGGGAACACTGGGAATTCACCCTGTGGGAACACTGGGAATTCATCCTGTGGGAACACTGGGAATTCACTCTGCAGGAACACTGGGAATTCATCCTGTGGGAACACTGGGAATTCACCCTGTGGGAACACTGGGAATTCATCCTGTGGGAACACTGGGAATTCACTCTGCAGGAACACTGGGAATTCATCCTGTGGGAACACTGGGAATTCACCCTGTGGGAACACTGGGAATTCATCCTGTGGGAACACTGGGAATTCACTCTGCAGGAACACTGGGAATTCATCCTGTGGGAACACTGGGAATTCACCCTGTGGGAACACTGGGAATTCATCCTGTGGGAACACTGGGAATTCACCCTGCAGGAACACTGGGAATTCATCCTGTGGGAACACTGGGAATTCACCCTGTGGGAACACTGGGAATTCATCCTGTGGGAACACTGGGAATTCATCCTGCAGGAACACTGGGAATTATCCTGCAGAAACATTGGGAATTCATCCTGTGGGAACACTTGGAATTCACCCTATATGAACACCAGGAGTTCATCCTGTGGGAACACTGGGAATTCACCCTGCAGGAATACCAGTGGAGCAGGGGGAAGCTCTGCAAGGTGGGTGCTGGAGACAGGAGCGGGCAGCAGGGAAGGGGAAGGGGCTCTAACAGCGGCACCCGGACGGGACACGTGGCAACGAGGGGGGGCCTGAGGGCAGATCCCGCCGGGCAAGGTGGGAGCAGAGCTAATCCCGAGCTGCAGGGACACCCTGGGGCCTGGAGCAGGTGAGAGACAGCACCTGGCACGCAGCGTGTGAGCATTTAATTAAACCAGTGAAAGCCTGTTAAATCGGATAAACCCAACGCGCCTGAATTCCTGCCTCGCCACCGGCTCAGTGCTCAGCGCTGCTCAACCCCTCCTGTGCCCGCCAGGCCAGAGGCTGGGCTGAGGGGCTGCAGCTCCCGGAGATCCCAAGGGCTTTGGGGGGCTGTCCTTTGGATTAGTGCCCCCCGAGACCCCACATCTCCACCACTGCAGCACCACAGCCAGCACGGACAGGGCGGAGCAGGGACAGGGGCACAGCAGCCCTGGTCAGAAGGATCCAGAGGTCAGAGGGACCCAGAGAGCCCTGGAGGAAGGAGCAGGGATGGGGAACAGCAACCCCCAGTCCCACCATCCCGAGGATAACAGGACTCAGAGAGCTCTGGAGGAGCAGGGATGGGGAACGAGAACCTCCAGTCCCAGCAGCCCAAGGCCAGCAGGACCTGGACAGCTCTGGAGGAGCAGGGATGGGGCACAGCAACCCCCCAGCCCCAGCATCCCGAGGATAACAGGACTCAGAGAGCCCTGGAGGAAGGAGCAGGGATGGGGAACAGCAACCCCCAGCCCCAGCATTCCAAGGATAACAGGACTTGGAGAGTTCTGGAGGAGCAGGGATGGGGAACAGCAACCCCCAGCCCCAGCATCCTGAGGATAACAGGACTCAGAGAGTTCTGGAGGAGCAGGGATGGGGCAGAGCAGCCCCCCCAGCCCCAGCACCCCAAGGCCAGCAGGTCCTGGACAGCTCTGGAGGAGCAGGGATGGGGCACAGCAACCCCCCAGCCCCAGCACCCCAAGGTCAGTGAGACCCAGACAGCCCCGGTGGAACAGGGCCAGACACCACTGAATTATTAACCAACGCAGCAGCTCGGGAGGGAAAACATGAATCAAGCCAGGAGGTTTTGCAATGCCCCCACCCACCCCAGTCCCCGGGGTTCGCCTCGGCGATGCTGAGTCCATCCACACTGCCAGGCTGGGATGAGGCCACGCAGAGAGTTCGGGGTGCACAAACCCCACACCCCATCCCTGAGTCACCCAGGCCAGCTCGCTCAGCCCTTCGTGTCCCAGCCGTGGCCCTGGGGACGGGGATGGGGACACGCAGCTGGCCGTGATGCCGACAGTGACCCCCCCTCCGGAAGGGTGAGGCCGCGGCGCCCGCAGCCACCACCCGGCGAGAGGCAGCTCGTAAAAACAAGTGGAAACAGCCCGAGCCAAGGAATGAGCATCAACCCCAAAGCGAGCCCGGCGTGGGGCTCCCAATGTGCTGCCCAATGTGCCAGGGCTGGCGCAGGACTCGTGGGGCTCCTGCTCCAGCCAGGACCCCCTACCCTGCCTCCTGTTTGTGATGAGCAAAAACGGCCCAAAAATGTACCCTGGGGTGCCAAGGGCCACGTTCTGCCCCCGAGATGGAGTCCTGCTGTCACAAGCAGCACCCACTGCCCTCTCCTGCTCCCCACTCGACATCCCCAAACCCCCCCTGTGACGTGAGGAGGGGGCGGCAGGGCCCTGCCGGGGCGAGAAACACTTCAGCAAAGGGATGTGCAAGAATTCCCCAAAAAAAGCAGGTCTTGGCTGGCGCCTGCGTGGCTGAGTCAGAGTCACAGGACCGGGGGAGCGATCCAAGCAGGGGCGGATGAGGAGCGTTGGCAGAACGGCTCAGGAGCCCTCGCCCCCCACCCAGGGCTGCAGACCCCCGGATTCTCCTCCTCGAGGGGGTCCAGCTGTCTCTGTCCCATCGCCAGCGCCCCTTTCCCGTCGCTGTCCCGCCGCTCCAGCCGCAGCTGAGTCCTGCCCAACACTCCAAGAGGAATCCAAAGGGAAAACGGCCAAAACAAGCCACAGACTTCCAGCCTCACACTCCCCATCCTGCCACAGCCGCCTCTTCCCGCCGGGCAGAGGGTCCTGGTGCACCCGGGGGTCTCCGGACGAGCCCCAGCTCCGAGCAGGGCAGCACAGGGCCGGGGAGCTGGGGGTGACGCCAGCACTTGCTCCTCTCCCAGGCTTTATTTTTGCAGCTGGAAAGCATTACCCTCCTCAAAGGCTTTTGTTTTCCAGCTTTGCTGCTTTTCTCCCTGCTCACCATCCTCCCTTCTCCTTCACAGGAATCACTTTTTATTTTTTTATTATTATCGTTATTGTTATTATTATCATCATCATTACTTTCATCATCATCATCATCATCATTATTATTATTATTTTCAGCTCTTTCTTGTAGCCTCAGCTAAACCTGGATTTCCTCTTGAACTTTTGGTGGAAGCTAATTTAGAAAACATCTATTTTTAAACCCTGGCATTGGCCTGCAGAAACTTCAACCCCCCTCCTTCTCAATCTTTGGAGAGTGGGGAGTAGGGGGCACAGAGTCTCCCCCTGTGTCCCCTGCCCAGAATGGGTGCCCAGGGCCGGTGCCACGGCCACCCGTGGGCCATGAAAACACTCTGGACCCATCTGAGGGGACCAGCACGGATGAGCCTGTCCCCTGGAGGGGTCGTACACGATTTCCATGGAGAATCCCGGGGGCACAGACCACCCCCCCTCCCTCCTGCAGCCCCCCGCGGGTGCCTCTCCCCACCAATTCCCATCCTGGAATCAATTCCTCCTCCTTGCTCAACCTCGGCGGGGCGTTGCGGGCGATTGCGACACACCGCGCTCATTTCCCAAGATTTATTTATTTGAGAGCGTTTGGAAGCGAGCTGGTGGGGGCAGAGAGCGGGGAATGTCGGCTTTCCAAGGCTCTTCCTGGGAGAGGCAGCCAAAAAACCTCACGGGGACGGGGTCCAGGCCGGCAGCCCCATTCGAGGGGGGAGGAAGGGCAGACAGAGGGAGGATGGAGGACGAGGGAGCACGGAGCATCAAAGTTGCTCAACACTTGAGTTGGCAACTTCAGCAAACCCCAAAACCCACCCGCACAGATGTTTCCTGGTTTCACACCCTCCAGGGCCCGAGTGATCCCGACCGAGATGTTCCTGAGGTCCCCGCCACAAAACCCTGTGTGTCACACTGGGCTTGCGTTTTCCCTTTTCACAGAATCCTGGAACGGTTCGGGTCAGAAGGCATCTTAAAAGATCATCTCAGTCCCACCCCCTGCCATGGGCAGGGGCACCTTCCACTATCCCAAGTTGCTCCAAGTCCCATCTGACCTGGCCTTGGGCACTTCCAGGGATGGGGCAGACACAGCTTCCCTGGGCATCCTGTGCCAGGGCTTCACCACCCCCACAGGGAGGAATTTCTACCCAAAATCCCACCTAACCCTGTTCTGTGTCAGTGGGAGCCATTCCCTGTGTCCTGTCACTCCAGGCTCCTGTCCTCAGTCCCTCTCCAGCTCTCCTGGAGCCCCTTCAGGTGCTGGAAGGGGCTCTAAGCCCTCTCTGGATCCTTCTCACCTCCAGGTGAGCACCTCCAGCTCCCCCAGCCTTGCTCCACGGCAGAGCTACTCCAACCCTCAGAGCATCTCCATGGCCTCCTTTGGCCACATCCTCCTTCTGCTGGGATCCCACAGCTCCAGGTGGGACAGTCCCACTCAAAGAACTCCTTGACACAAGTGGGTCAGGGAGCCCACATCTCCCACTGGAGCTGCAGCCCGAGGTTCTCCCTCCCTTGACCAGGGCCACCCGATTTACCCCACTCCCAGTGAGGCACTGCAGGGCTGTGGGTTTTTTGGGGAAGGAGCTTTGCTGACCCAGCACATAACTTTGCTCTGCATGAATCAGTTGCCATGCAGTCTGCAAACACATCAATTGTGGCCTGACAGGAGGAGGAAGGAAACACACAATCTTCCCTCGGATTAAACCAGGGATTTCGACAGTCCTCAAACAGCTGCGAGGGGGACGCGGCCACTCGGCAGCTCCTCCAGACTCCTGCACAGTTGAGCAAGGAAAAAAGGAGAAAGCCCCTATGTCCACAGAGGTTCAACAAGCTCAGGAACCAACACAGCAAAAAAATCCCTGAATTCCAGAATCCCCGAGGCTGGAAAAACCCTCCAGGACCATCAAGTCCAAGCTGCGACCGATCCCCGCCAGAGGCCCGAGTGCCACCTCCAGTTGTTCCTAGGACACCTCCAAAGATGGGCACTCCACCACCTCCCTGGGCAGCCCCTTCCAATGCCTGACAACCCTTTCCATGAAGAAATTCCTCCTGAAACGTGTGGATGTGGCACTTGGGGACATGTTTCAGCGATGACCTGGCAGCGCTGGGTTAATGGTTGGACTCAAGGGTCTCAGAGGGCTTTTCCAACCTTAAGAATTCCATGATTCTGAGTCTGGGAGAAACTCCACTTCCCAGTTACCCCTCAAGGGAGCACTCCCAGGAGAGCAGGACAGGGGTGGTGGGCAGGAGAGGTCCCAGCTCTGCTTGAAGCAGCCAGAAACATCCCTGGGCACAGAGCTCCAACATTAAATCCTTGCTCCCATTCTGCTGAGGAACATTTTACCCCTTGCCCCAGCACACAGAGATGGATCGACCTCTGCCGCCAACATCTGGCTTTAAATAAAGAATAATAAAGAAATAAAGAACAAATAAAGAATATTGATGTCCTACAAACAGCCGGTTCTTGCTTCCCCGGGGTGAACCAGCCCTGACACAAACCCCAGGTGCCTCAGGAGAACCTCGGAGCCCGTGGCTCACATCAGAGCTGCCCATCCCACGGAGAGCGACGGCTACTGCGTCTCCTGCTCCAGGGGCAAGCAGGGGCCGTGGCCAACTTGCCACCCAGCGAGACGCCCGGGCAGGCGGGTGGCCCCAGGAGCCCCCAGGGCACCCGGAGCCGCCGGCACGCGGCCTCGGCGGAAAAACAGCTTGGAAAAGTTGCCGAATGTTTCGGCTCAGAAGCGCCGGCGGCGGCGCAGGAAGGGAGGCTCGTCAGGAATGCGGTCCCCAGGGCTGCTGGAATACATCGGTTTCCTACTTTCCTTTTTTATAGGGAATGATCCGTTTGATACATTTACATAATGCCATAATCTGGAGGAATTTCTGTCTCTTCCCTCCACAGACATCCTCTCCCCGGGAGAACAAGACCGTCTCTGTGACGGCACCGCGCTCCGTGGATAAACACTGCTCCTGGGGACAATTTTCCTTAATTAGAAGTATGTTAACAGGACGAGCACAAAGACAAACTCCCGCCCCCAAGGGCGCCGGACGGCCGGACAGACAGCCCGTGCCCCCGAGGGTCCAGCACGGCCCAGGAACAGCCAACTCCTTGTGTCCGAGCAGGGCAGGAGAGGACGGCTGCCACCACCGCACACGGCCACCGCCGTCACGTCAGCCTCGTTCCCTCAGCAAACCAGGCTCAAAAATAAATAAATTCACCCCCCTCTCCGCTAAGATGTTTCGCTGCGAGGAGGAACCGCTGGGTGGAAGCCGGTGGCCCGCGGCCAGCATGTCTGACTCGGCGCTGGGATGGATCCCCGGGGCTCTGCGCACACTCACGCCCGCCCTGCACAAGCCAAACGTTCCTCGGGGGTGACACGGTGTCCCCCACAGAGGGACATCCCAGCCTGGGGACAGGCTGGTGAGTGGCAGATGCTGGAGCACTGCCTTTCTCCAGGGAGCCCTGGGACCTCCAGTCCATGTGCTCTGTCTGCCTCGGACCCCCAGTGCAGCACCAGGGCTGCATCTGAAGGAGAAGCACGTCCAAGAGATCACCAGCACCTCTCCAGCCCCTCACTGACACCATCTCCAGCTCCCCAGGGCGGGGACACACCAAACTTGCCTCCTCTTTAGGTAATTTTCTGCTCTGGTGCAGCACCAGGGCTGCATCTGAAGGAGAAGCACGTCCAAGAGATCACCAGCACCTCTCCAGCCCCTCACTGACACTGTCTCCAGCTCCCCAGGGTGGGGACACCCCAAACTTTCACTCCTCCCCGTGTCCTGGTTCAACCCCGCAGCATCCCTGCAGAGCCTGGCTGAGGCACCGGAGGTGGGAAGAGAAGGAACAGGGATGGAACGAGCTCCGGGCTGCTCCGGGCTGCGTGGAGGGCAGCCAAGGGACTGCTAATTACTCTGCCTTAATGAGACCATTCCATGGGCACAAATATTCCACAGAGGCTGAGGGAGGGACGGAGCGCTTGGCTTCCTTCTGGGTGAGAGGAGAGAGACACAGGCTCGATGGGAACCCGCCACTGGGGTGATCCGGGGGGAGGGGGGATGAGAAAGCAGAAATGGGGCCAGCGTGGGCAGGACGGGTCCCGAGGGGCTCCAGCAGTGAGCCTGGCACGAGGCAGCACGGGACGGACACACAGATGTGTGCTGGGACAGACAGATGTGTGCTGGGACACACAGATGTGTGCTGGGACAGACACGCTCCGCTCCATGTGAAACCAAACCCATCCCTGGGCAGGAGCATCCTGATGACTCAGGACATTCGTGTCACCCTTTTGTCTCCAGCAACGTGGGAATGCAGCTCACCCCTGCCACCACAGCCTGGGGGGGTTGTGGGGGCTCTCAGTCCCCTTGAGAGATTTATTTCTGTTCCCTATGAGAGGACACACCAGGTAAGGGGAGTCAGAGGTGCTGGGCAGAGCCAGAGCAGGGTCCTGAGTGTCAGATCTTTGTTAACGGACTGATTAAAATCACCATCATGATATTGTCCCCTGCCACACAAAGAGCTGGCGTGAGTGCACGGCTCCAGACACGGCCCCCAGTCCCTGTTCTCTCCATCCCCTGTTCCCTCCATCCCCTGTTCCCCCATGCCCTGCTCCCTCCATCCCCTGCTCCCTCCAGCTCCTGCTTTCCTTCATCCCCTGCTCCCACCCAATCCTTGCTTTCCCATGTGGTCCCTGCTCTCCCCTATCCCCTTCTCCCATCCATCCATCCATCCATCCATCCATCCATCCATCCATCCATCCATCCATCCCCTGCTCCCCTCCATGTCCTGTTCCCATTTATCCCCTGCTCCCCTCATCCCCTGCTCCCACCCATCCTGGTCTCTGCTCTCCCCCATCCCCTGCTCCTCTCCATGTCCTGCTCCCATTTATCCCCTGCTCCCATTTATCCCCTGCTCTCCCCCATCCCCTGCTCTCCCCCAGCTCCCACTTTCCTTCGCCGCTGCGACAAGACCAGCCATAAACAGTTAAAAAGAAAAAAACCCAACAGAAAGGAGCCACAAGATGAAGTTACCAATCATCCCGCTCTCCTGCCAAGTGAGTTCACGTCGGAGCCTCTTTCTTGGCCAGGATGAGGCAGCAAGGAAGAAAAATAGCTTTCCATGCAAAGTGGGGGAAGAAATGTACTTGGATTCCTCTGCAGAGCAACACGGCCCTGAAATCAATCTGTCCCAGCGCCCACAGCTCCTCTGCCCGCTGGCACAGGGACAGGCCACCGCGAGTGACAGCGAAATGGAGTCAATGAAAACACCCTCGGAGCCGGGCGGGTGGGATTGATGCTGCCCAGGAAGGTCTTTTAATGGTGGCCAGATTGCTGGCGTTTAGGGTTTATAATGCACTCAGGATCAAACGTCCTGATATTTCAAACCCCCTCCCGGGGGCTTGTTTTATAAAGGAAAACAACGAAGCTTAAACTGAGAAATAATAAATCACGGCACCTCTGCAGCCCTTCCCTGTGGAGCCTGCAGAGCTGCAGAATTCCTGCCTGCTCCACCTGGGAAGGAGCAGTGCTGGAACTGGGAATGAGCAGCTCTGGGAATGGGAGAGCAGGGCTGGACTGGGAATGAGCAGTGCTGGTACTGGGAGAGCAGGACTGGGACTGGGAGAGCAGGGCTGGACTGGGAAGGAGCAGGGCTGGGAATGGGAGAGCAGTGCTGGGAATGGGAGAGCAGGGCTGGACTGGGAGAGCAGGGCTGGGAATGGGAGAGCAGTGCTGGAACTGGGAATGAGCAGTGCTGGGAATGGGAGAGCCGTGCTGGAACTGGGAATGAGCAGTGCTGGGAATGGGAGAGCCGTGCTGGAACTGGGAATGAGCAGTGCTGGACTGGGAGAGCAGTGCTAGGAATGGGAGAGCAGAGCTGGACTGGGAGAGCAG
>VWZV01014184.1:51858-63452 GCA_013397155.1 Irena cyanogastra
GCTGGACTGGGAAAGAGCAGCACCAGAGCTGGGATGAAGCAGTGCCCCTGCCCCTCCAGGCCCCTGCAGCACAATAAATGCATTCCCTGGCATCACCAAGTTCTGTTTCTGACTGTGCAAAAAGCCGCAGAAAAGGGGAAAAAGAAAGCGAAAGAGCGTGAGAAGGGGAAGGCAGGGGCAGGGGGAGGAAAAGGTGAGGGCAGCCACCCCAGGAGCCACGGAGAAGCCCAGTGCTCTGGCTCCTGACACGTGTCCCCCAGTATTTTTCCACAGCCCAAGCAAAGGGCTCCTGCCTTTCCCTGCAAGCCAAGTGTCACCCGATCACAGCACCGGAGACGGGGATTTAACGCCGCTGTCAACGCCGCTGTGGAGGCCCAGAGGTGACCAGCACAGCCTTGGGCTGCTGCCAGCTAAAGGTGGCCTCCTAAGGACGGTCCTGGCCTCTGTGCACGCTCTAGGGAGGTGTTCCCACCTCCTGGCGTCACCTCTAGGGGACGGGGACATGGATCCGATGGAAGGAGGCACAAATCCCCCAGCACAGCTGCTTCCCTCGCTGTCCCAGCCCTGGGTCCACGGCCGAGCAATGAGGATTGCTCAAGGATGTGACAAACAGCCCCAGGAAGGGGGGACAAGGCCAGCAGGATAAGCTCAGAGAGCTGGGGGAGCTGGGGGAGCAGAGAGCTCCGGCCGTGACACGGGAAGCAGCAGCACAAGAGCCCAGCAACAGATTTTAATTATTATTTTTTAGTGCTCTGTTTGGCTCTGAAATTCCTTGGAAGCCCAACTCCAAACAAACAAGGACATTGTCTGGGGAAACACGTGGAGGCTGGAATCTGGTTGAGAAAACCCACGGGATCACAAAGTCCCTGGAGGTCAAGGATCTGCCACGGAGCACCGAGGGTCCAAGGGGAGCTGTGACAGCCCTGCCCCGGCCCCCAGCTGTCCCCTGCCCCACGCCAGAGGGGCTCAGGGCTGGCAGGGGGTTCACAGTGAACCCCCCTGTGCCATCCCGATGCTCCAAGGGGTTGGAGCAGCCTCAGCACAGGCACGTGCCTCTGTCCTTGAGCCTGCCAGCATCCTCCCGGACAGGAACACTGCGGGATTGTCACACGGAGCGGAGGAGAGGGACAGCGGGATGGGAGGAAGGACAAGACAAGCTCCCCTTGTTACAATTCAGTGCTGGCAGGAAGGACGAGCCCTTCCCATGCCATGGCTTGTGCCTCGTCCTCCTCACGGGGGGACACCGGGCAGGACGGTGCCACTTCCAAGGTCCCTGTGGAGATGGGGACAGGCTGGACCCCTGCCCAGTAAGGGACCACATCATCCCACCTGTCCTGGCCGTTGGCACCAAGCCTCACACATCCCCCCGAGGTGCCCAGAGCCGATGGTGGAGAGAAATGATCCAATTCCAACACAAAGCAGGAATTTTTTTGTAAGAGAAATGGATGGAAGGCTTCACCAGCCTCTGATTTTTAGTGTGTCCCCGGAAAAAGACCTGGGGGTAGGGAACCAGCCAGCTCAGATCAACTGAGAAAATCAGTGCCTGTGACAAATATCCACGGGCAGCGAGGTGGGAGCCGAGGGGGCGGCGCTGCGGGAAGCCCTGCGGCTCCCGAGCCCGCGGAGAGCAAAAAGCTTCGGGAGCCTAAGGACCGGGGGAACAACAAAGCTCCGAGGACAGCGGGTCGTGCCAAGGGCTGTTAACAGCCTTCATTTAACACATCTCCCACAGCACAAGTGACAGTAATCTCTGCAGGAGCCGAGCGGGACAGGGAGGCAGAGCCAGGCTCATCCCAGCTCTCCCCCGGCAGCTGGAGCTGCTGCTCTCCAGCCCCCCAGCATCAATCTCCCCCCATCGGATGCCAGCTCAAGCCCCATTAGCAGCAGGCACCAGGGAGGCCCCATTCCTGCTGGGAGCAGATAATGCCGTAAAGAAGCAAATAAAGAGGGAAACCACTAATTGGATTCACGGGTCTCGCCAGTGTCCTGCAGGACGGTGACATTATCTCCTCATCCCGACCCCAGCGCCGGGGGAATTCGCTCCTCCACTTCCTTTGTGCTGATGAACCAGCCTCACTCTGAGGGAGCCTTCAGAGAGGGGCACTGGAAACAGAGACCCCCTAAATCCCAGAAACCCCCCTAAAATCCCGGGAGGGGAACGGGAAGCAGGGCCCTGTCCTGCCCAACCCCACGCTATCGCCTGTGAGAGCAAAGGGTGAGGCCTCTCCCTAAAAATACACCCTGCCCTAAAAATACACAGGGTGAGCTTAAATTAACTGTGCACACACGCCCTCGGCAGTGCCCGCAGCCTGCCCGGCCCAGCCACTCACAGAGCCCGGGACCCCCAGGACCCCCGGGATCCCCGGGACCCCCAGGATCCTGGCTCACACCCCACTGTCCTCAGCAGAGAATCACTCTCAGCTCCAAGATCCACCCAGGATCTTCACTCCTTTGCAGAGATCTGCTCATACGAGTTCACTCAATTTGCTGGACGAGCCATTGCTCACCCAACAGCACAGTGGGGTGGGGTAAGGGGATCCCTGGAAGCCTCCCCAGTTTCAGGAGGCAAAATACATCCCTGGGGGGATGGCACCAGGGAAGCAAAAACCTGACACTGCAAGATCCAGATCCCCCAGTTCCACCCCGACTGATTTGGTCAAAGGATAAAACCAGTGACAGGAATGGTGTCCCACACCCCAGCTCTCCAGCTGTGGCACCCACATGGGAGGACCCAGCAGCCCCACTGCTCTGTGCAGGCAGGGAAGGTGCTGGAAACCCACAGGGACCCCTCTTGGGCCTGACTCAGAGAGCACAGAAACCCCAACCAGTAATTCTCCCTCCCATACTGACTGCAGAGCTGGGACCAGCAAGCCCAAACAGGACACGGAGCTGTAACCACACTCGTGGTGGCCACGGGGCCACCAGCAGAAGGAAACTGCCACCAGCCACTCACACCGTGACTCAGTGTCACCCACAGAGGCACCTTTGGGTTGGGAGTTTGTTCTTGGTCACTTTTTAGGGTGGGACTCAGTCATTTGTTCGGGGTGAGACCAAAGGCAACAAGAACTGCCATCCCAAAACCTGCTGCACAGGTAGCAGCTCCACTCCTCCCTGTAGCCCTTCTCCTCATAGCTGCACACCAAGAAACTACTAAACTTGACAGAAATAATAATAAAAAGGAAGGGAATGACCTGTGGGAAGCTGCCTCCTTCCCAGTTTCACCCACCACGGCAGCCACAAGGAACTGGGGATGGGGGAGCAGGACGGGGGTCCCGAGGGGAGCGGGCACTCACGGTGCAGGCTCAGGGAGATGTTGATGGATCGTTCTTCCACAAAGCCCTTCAGGTTGGGGATCTTGGCACACTTGAGGACGGTCTGGGAGGCACTGTCACCCACGTGGACCCAGCACACCGTGTCCTCCACGTAGTTGAAGTCCATGGCCGTGGTCTGCTTGGCGCTGGTGGGGGTGATGTTGGGCACGGGGGCTCCGCTCAGGTACGTGGCCAGGATGTTCTGGGAGTTGGCGATGAGCAGCACGGGAGGGCGATCCACGGGCTCTGGGGGCAAGGAGGGGACAACGGGGTCAGGGCACACCTCAATCCCGTGGCTGTAACCCCAGGGATGTGGAGCCCGACGTGGAGAGCTCAGGGCAGGGCCACGGTGTGCAGGGCTGCCCCGAAGCACCACGCTCCCCCTGCTGAGGTTCTCACCGTTCTTGGCTTTGCAGGATCTGTTGTCTGGCTGCAGGAGATACCCCTCGACACAGCTGCACGTGTAGGAGCCCTCTGTGTTGGTGCACGTCTGGCTGCAGGTCCCGTACACGGTACATTCATCAAAGTCTGGGAAAGACAGGAAAAAACCCAAGGTTTGCACCAGGAAAAAACCCTCCTTTGCTGCCTGAAGAGGAAATGGAGCTCCCCAGTTTCTCCAAGGTGGAGCTGGAGAGGAGGGGATGATCCCTGAGGCAAAGTGACTCTCACATCAGCTTGCCAAGGAATCCAAGGAACCCTCACATCAACCTTCTGAGGAGTCAAAGGGACCCTCACATCAGCCTCCAGAGGAATTGAAGGAACCCTCATATCGGCCTCCCAGGGAATCAAAGAGAATCTCATGTCCAAGGTCATGACCAGGCAGCAGCCCCTGGTTTCCTGCTCCAGCATCAGCCCCTGCCTGGCCACTGAGCCTCCCCCCAGCTCTGCACCTCCATTCCCACTCCAAATCCCTCTAATCTCCAGCTCCCAAACCCCTGGCTCGGCTGCTCTTTCTTCTGGCAGATGAAAGCGATGAATCCCCCAGAGCCAGAGCCAGGAATGGTCCCTTCCACCACATGAAAGGGATGGAGCCATCACAATCTCTCACTTCCGGATTTGTTTCCATCACACTGATGCCATCCATCCTTGCTGTGACCCTCTCCTATTTTTCCCATCCTCTCTAAGGCAGGGATGCCAGGAGCGTGCACCAGCCCTGGACTCCGTACACAAAGACAAAGCCTTTTCCTTATTCCCAGTATTCCTCACTCAGGCTTTTGGGAGCCACATCTACAGCGGAGAGAGTCCTATCCCATGTCATGCCATCAATCCCATCCCATCCNTCTGCTCAGCCCCTTCCCCACGTGGCCAAGCCCTGGCGCTGCTGCGAGCCGGTGGCATTGGTGACATCCCCAAGGAGCCACAGCCACCAGCATGGAGTGAGGGCTCTGCCCACCCCAGACCCACCTCTGCAGCTCCTCCTGTCCTCGGCCAGCTGGAAGGAGTGGTTGCAGTAGCAGACGGGGCCGGACAGCGTCGGTGCACAGTGGTGCTGGCAGCCCAGCGCCGAGCAGTTGGCCAGTTGTTCTGCAGGGACAGGGAAGATGGAAGAGAGAGGATGTCACCCAGGGAGGAACAGGATGGACACCAAGGACCAAGGGTTGGGTGAGCAGGACCACCAGACACCCCACGAGGATTTGCTGGGAAAGTTCACACTTCTCCCACCTCCCCAGAGAGCAGAGGAGAGAAGGACTGAGCCCCTCAGCAGAGGGAGGGAGGACATGTGGGATACATGGCTGCTCCAGGGAGGGGGGTCTGAGCAGCCCAGGCCATCCCCAGTGCTGCTGACTCCGTGCCACTTCCAGGGGTGGCCAAGACCTGGCACCCCTTGTGCAGGGCAGTGGCATGGGATGCACTTCCAGGGCATCCTGAGGGATGTGGATGCACCAGAGAGCCCAGAGCTCCCTCCTGTCCATCCCTGGAGTGCTCAGAGGGGACAATGTGGGGGTTCAGCACGGGGGCTCCACTGGCATTACCACGCTCAGGATGTCTCCAAGGGCAGCAGAAAGTCCCCAGCTCCCTGAGGGAGCAGGATGGGGGAGCAATGGTCCAGCGGCCAGAGCGGGAACAGGGGTTGGGGTGACAATTTGGGGTCATGGCTCAGGGTGACAGCTTGAGGTGATGGCTTGGGGTGATGTCTCAGTGTGACAGCTCAAGGTGACAGCTCGAGGTGACAGCTCCAGGTGACAGCTCCAGGTGATAGCTCAGAGGGAGGGTTCACCTGCCCACGCCTGGGGCAGTGGCAGGCTGGGACTCGCAAGCAGCTGTGAGGAAAAGGAGGAAATGCCTCCCTGGGGCGGCACCTGCCGCGGGCAGGGGGGACTCAGCATCCCCCATCGAGGGCTGGCGGCCCCAGCGTGCCCAAACCTGCGAGCACCAGGTGCCCAAAGCCCTGAGCAGCTGCCCCAACACGGCTCACGTGGCTCACGTGCTGCCCGGCCGTGAAAAATCAGATCCCACTTAAGTAACGAGAGCTCTCACTGAAATATTAATTCTCAGCTCAGGCACAGCTGCAGGAGCTGCCCCAGGCTGCTCCCATGGGATCCAGGCAGAGGAGAGGAGCTGGGTGCCAGCAGGGAGCCCTTTGGGGCCAGGGGTCTTGGTGGAGCAGGACAGGAGCCCCCCAGCCCAGGCAGGGAAGGGCTGGGGAGCAGAGAGGCTCCGGAGAGCAGGGTCAGCCCAGGACACACGTTTCTGAGCGATTAATCTGCGCAGCAGCACGCTGGTTTAGGGAGTTTTCCAGCAGGATTAGCCACGGGGACAGGCCAGGAGTGGGGACAAAGCTCCTGGAAATTAGGAAAAAACCACAGTGGTATCTCTTATCTGGACCAGAACCCCAGGCCTGCAGCTTTTAAGCCCAGGAGACAATGCAGCTATTTCATGGCTGCAGGCTCAGGAATGATGGGCATTTCACTTCCAAGCGGCTCTGGATAATCTCTGGATCTGTGACTGTGCTGAGCTGAGCTGAGCGTGGTGGGGCTCACACTCAACAGGAGAAACCTCACCACTCCTACCCCCATTGGGGAGTAGCCCGTGGGGCACCCCCCTTTCCTGGGACCCCGTGCCCCCCAAACCTACCCCGGCAGTGCGGGCCCTCGTCGGAGCCGTCGAAGCAGTCGTGGAGCCCATTGCAGAGTTTGCTCATGTGGATGCAGAGCTCGGTGCCCAGGCAGTTGTGCTCGTTGGGTTGGCAGCGGGACACTTTGCTCTGGGGACCTGCGGGGCACCAAAGGGCACAAAGAGTCAGCACAGGGACCGTGACCCTCCGGGTGCCAACGTCCTCCTTGTCCCAAGGCTGTGGCACAGGCAGGTTCATGGGGGGCCCCCTCTGAGCCTGGCACAAGGGGACTTAATCTCCATTATTAACTGGAAAAATTACAAAGGAAGCCAGGCTTTATTTTTAAGCTTCTCTGAAAAGAAGCAAGGCATGGAGACAAACAACAAACACACCATAAATCCATTAATGGCCTGAAACCCTGGGGAAAGCTCCTGCAACGTCCAGCACGGCTTCATCCCAGGCTGGAGGTGGCTGCAGGGGTGACAATGAGCCCTGGCACAGCCCCTGCAAATCCTGACCCCCTCCGTGAGGCTCTCCTCCTCTCCCTGCCCCAAATCCACATTTCAGGGCTGAACACGCAGCATTTCACCAACACATCTCTGCCCAGCCAAAACACTAAAATCCCATTTTCCAGGGGCTGTTCATGCCTCACCCTCCCCTCAGCAGGGCGGGCAGAAATAGCTCCGTGCATCCCCCCGGGCCCCCAGTGTGCAGTGAGAAGGGCACAGCACACACCGTGTCCAGGCACGGTCCCATTTTAGCCCAGTCACCTTCACCGGAGGCTCCAACAGCAGAGTTTGCCCTAAATAAGCTCCAGCTCTCCTTGGAGAGGAGAGTAACATCACACACAGAGCTCTGTGTGCTGTTACATCCTCATCCCACACGTCTGAGGGACACTGGGTGTGATCTCACCGTGGCCCTTGGGCTCCCAGGTGGGGATAAAAGCCCTTGGAAGCACACGGAGCTGTGGGAAGGAGACCACAAAGCCCAGGGTTTGTGCCACCTCCCCCACCAGACACTGAGCAGGATCCTCAATTCATCCCAGCCAAAACTTCCCTCTGTCCATCCTGGGCAGTGACCCCCATTCCCCCATTCCCATTCAAGGGATGCCTGAAAACCAGGAATTTAACAGGCTCCAGGTGCCAGATCACTCCCCCGAGTCTCGAACACATCCCAGCACGCTCCCAGTGAGCAGACTGGGCTGGCACTGGGGTGATGGGATCCTCCAGGATGCTCAGGACACCCAGGCTCTGTCACAGCCAGCAGGGATTTGAGCTTCCCCTCTCTCCCAGTCTCAGAGCACCCAGCAGATGATTCCTGGGCGAATTTCTTACCGGGTGCCACTGCACAGATTTATTTTTTGCAGAGGGTGGGCCCCACGTAATTGCGAATTATGGGTTAATTAAGTAACGTCGATATATAGACTGGAAGAATGGAGGGGCTGAAGTGGAGCGCCCAATTCATCAGTCAGAACTGCTCTGCCGTGTCCATTATTCCCTGTGAAGAGCCTGGATCAAACCACTTATCCCAAACAGGGCAGGATTAATCCACAAGCCACTTTGTTTGCTTTTGACCGTGTTGGCGCTAATAAATGAGCCAATTTATTACATGTGACAAGCTTGTGGTACACCCCAAGGAGCCGAATTAGATAGGAATGTTTAACCTCGAAAAACCACTCGGAAAAAAAAAAAGCAGGGTAGAAGAAAAGCAATTCTTCCTCCTGCAGTTGATTTGGCAACAGCCCAGGGAGACGCAGATGGGAGGAACACAATGAGGGAAGAGGCTGGAGGAGCAGGGACGGGATGGTCCCACTTGTCCCATCAGGATGGACACGGATGGCAGCACTGAGGGTCCTGGTGCTGCCTCTGGGTCACTTCAGAGCTCATCAGGACCATGCCAGCAGCAGATCCAGCACGGCAAGAGGAGGGATGCAAGGCCTCCTGAACCCTGATGGACCAACCAGGCACCGGCCACAGCTGAGCCACAGCAAATTCCTTCCTCAGAGCTCCTTATCTCTGATCTCCAACAGGATGGAGGCTCTTGTCCAAGTGTTTTCCTCTCAGCAAAGCTCCATGGAGCAAAAACTGACTGTGCAAGAACCGTGCACGAGCCACTCGCACCAAATCAGCAGCACTGGGGACAGGAAGGGACCGACCTGAACACCTGAGCAAAGCCAGGGAATACTTCAAAGGATTCCCCAGGGAGGAAAAGCTGGCACGTGCCTGACAGCATCTCAAGAGGCTCCAGCAGAACGTCAGTGCCACACGAACACCGCGGCACCAACCGGAGCCTCGGCAGGAGCTGCTCAAACATGGATTAAACGAGACTAATAAAAGTCATTCTCTCCCTGCCAGAGAGATAAGGGGGATGGATGAGAGGCTGCTGGGAGCCCCGGTGCCGGAGTGGCGTGAGAAAAGCCGGCCTGGCAATCCCAGAGATACCGGGGGCCCGTGCTGACAGGTCAGGCTCCACGGGAACGAGCCTGGGCAGGAGCAGGAGGGAGGCTCCGCTCATCCCCTGGCCCATGGCAACGGCACAGCTGTGCCCTGGCACCCCAATCTCCATGTCCTGGGGGGCACAGAACTGGGGGAGGTGGGCAGAGCCACTCAGGAAGGTCCAGCCCCTCCAGGTCTGCAAAGATCAGCTGGGGAGGGAACTGCTCCCGAAGAACTGAGAGATTCCAAAGTCTGGGGTCTGTGGTGGTGATGGAAACACACGGACTCCGTCCCACACATGGTGGTGAGGAGAGGAGATGCCAGGCTTTGGTCTGAGTCTCACAGAGGCTCCCATGTCCCTGTCCTGGGAGAGCCAAGCATGTTCCAAGGGGCACAGGGGCAGCGGGGGTCCTGTGTCCTCCAGGGATGAGCCCTCGGGGGGGTTGGACCAAACCCAAGAATCTCCCAACATCCATGACCTCCACGCAGAGGGACACGAGGTGCATCCACAGCACCAGAGGCAGCTCCTGGCACCAGGCCCCTCACCAACCCCAGGGAAGAGAGAGGAAGAAGGTGGAGAGGGAAGAGCACCCACGGGGTCCGTGCTGCGGTCACCTGTCCACGCGGATCGCGCACAGATGCACGCGGCAAGCGGAACACGCCAATCAGGACGGATTTCTTCCAGCCTCCGAGTCCTCCGGCTGTAATTTTCCAGGGCTGCTGATTGACTGGAGGCAGCCAGCCCATCCCAGCCCCCCATCCCTCCCACGGAGGGGCCGTTGCATCATTTTGCCTTAAGGAATAAACAAAGCCAGAGCCGAACCAGGGACTGCTCTGGAGGAGACGGTTCTGCCAGGCACAGAGTGAAGTGGGAATCTGGGTGGGAGAGCTGGGACAGAGGACAAGGACATTCTGCTGGGCCCCGTGGTGGCTCTCCTGTGTCCATGTGGGACATGGGGACAGGTGGTTCCTTGCTCCAGCTTGGCCAGAGCAGAGCTCCCAGCACAGTCATCATCCCTGGTGTCACCACAGCTCTGACTCCTCTGCAGACACCCCCCACAATCCCATCCCCACACCTCACCTAACCCATCCCAGCTCTCTGTTTCCTTCCAGAGAGACTCCAGCACCCCATCTGAGGGAGCACCTCCAGGGCTGTGCCCACCAGTGTCCAAGTGGCTCCAACAGCTCAGGCCAGTGAACTCAATCCAGCATCCTAATCCCAAAACACATCTGGGACAGCGGTGTCACCTTTCCAGCTGCTCCCTGGGACTCCCAGACATCTCCCTCCCTCAATCCCCCCACTCAGGAGTGCCGAGGTGCTGAGGACGGGGTGACAGTGCTGCCGACTCTTCCTTCCTCGTGCACATCCATTTTGATGGGAAAAAACACAAATGAGTGATTCCTTGTTCCCAGGAGGATGGTTTGGAACCATGGACGGATGGATGGATGGATGGATGGAGGGATGGGTGGAGGAATGGATGGATGGATGGATGGATGGATGGATGGATGGATGGATGGATGGAGGGATGGGTGGAGGAATGGATGGATGGATGGATGATGAATGAATGGAGGGATGGATGGATGGATGAATGGATGATGGAGAATGGATGATGGATGGATGGTGGAGGGATGGATGGATGGATGGAGGGATAGATGCATGGATGGATGGATGAATGGATGGATGAGGGATGGACGGAGGGATGGATGGATGTGAGAATGGATGGGTGTATGGAGGGATGATGGATGGATGGGTGATGGATGGATGGATGGATGGATGATGAATGAATGGAGGGATGGATGGATGTGAGAATGGATGATGGATGGATGTGAGAATGGATGGGTGTATGGAGGGATGCATGGATGGATGGATGGATGGACGGACAGACAGATGGACGGAATGGACACCCCCCCCACCCCGAGGGGCTGCGAGGGGAGCTGAGGTAGAACACTGTGCAGCAGCTGCTGGAGGCCCTGGAATGCCCGTGGAGCGATGGAGCAAACCCAGAGGAAGAGGATTAGGGAGGAAGGCATACGTACATATCTCGGGAGATTCATCCGAGCCATCCGGACAATCCTTCTCCCCGTCACAGCGCCAGCCCTTAGATATGCACGTAATCTGATCTTTGCATGCAAACTGTTTGGGGCTACAAGTCTTCGGTGCTGGATGAGAAAAGAAATAACGATAATAAACAACATCAGTTTCTTCCCAAGGACAAGTTGTTTCAAAAGAAAAATCAAATTTCAATTAAAGGCCGAGATTGGTTTGGGGTTTTATTTTTGGGGGGGGGATGATTTCTTTCCTATGGCTTGGCAGAAGTTTGAGCCCGGCACCGGATCCATCAAGCTTGCCCCTAAGGAAAGGAGGAAATTTAAGCTGGAGCATTAATTACACCGGGAGAAAACAGGAGTCGAGCACTGTGATGCGCTCGCAGATTTTAAAGATCATTTAACTTGGATGAATTAGCTCCTGGGAGCCAGAGGCGCTTCGTTTTCTGTGCTAGGCAAGAGAAAAACAGGGAAAAAAACAAGAAAACCCAAATGAGAACAAATTAAAAAGTAATGCTTTTTTAAATCATGAGGACAACAGCAGGATGGGGATCCATCCATCCCCACGTCCAGGACCCCATATCCCTCACCGGACACACGGGGAGGGAAAATGGACAGAGGGAAAACCAGCAGGAAAAGCCAAAATCCAGAGCTGGGGAGGGAGAAAGGCTGGGAAGAGCCTCTGCCCATGCCTTGGGGGGGGTCACTGAAATGGGGGGGGTCACTGCCCCCTCCCAAAAGGAGAGG
>VWZV01014184.1:68453-93360 GCA_013397155.1 Irena cyanogastra
AAAAAAAAGGGGGAATAAAGGAAAGATTTGCATTTTAAACCAAATTCAGGAGCCGGGAGAGCCGTGCCGGAGCGCGATCCCCCGCGTCCCCTCCCGCCTCCAGCCCCATGGAGAGTCCGCAGCAGAACGAGCTGAAAAATGGCAGGAGATGGAGTCAGATGAAACGAAAGCTCCGGCATTGCCAGAACTGGGGATAATAATAATAAAAGAAAAAAAAAAGGAAAAAAAAAAAGAAAAAAAGCTGGATCATCCAGACTGTGGTCGGGAGGGGCAGGAGGGGCAGCTCCAACCCCACAGCCAAGGGGGATTCAAGGGAGAATCCCGCTTTTTTGGTAGTATTCCTTTTGCAGCTTATCTGTAATTTAAATGGAAAAAAAAAAAAAAAAGGCGAGGCGGCGGCGGGGGGGAAGGAAAAAAGGGGAAGAAAAAAAGCATTTGCAGCCAGGAGAAAGGGGCTTAAGTCCTCTGGGTGCAGTTGGATGGGCTGCAGGCAGCCCTGGCCTGTGGCAATCCCTGCCAGGGTGCCCCATGTCCCCTTTTTCCTTCCTCAGAGGAGGGATGGGGAGGGGGCAGCAGGCCTGCAGAGCCCCCCTACCTGCCTGGCCTTTATTCTCTGTATTTATCCCGGCAATAGGAGTGGGATGTTTATACCCTGGGCAGTTGGGAACCCAAACAGGATCCGCCGTGGTTATTTATGGCCTGTGGCTGGAGCTGATAACGCTCCCTCCAGAGCCCTGCCTGCGCCGGGAATAAAGCAATTCCACAGGATAGATTAATAGGCATTTCATCCCGGCAGCTGGAAGGGAGGGAGGGAGGGGAGGCTGCCAGGGGCTTGGTGGGGCAGGAGGGTCTGTGCTTCCTCCTGCCGGGCCGGGCATCAGCTCGCCAAGGCTTTCAAAGGGCTGGAGCCCGGCCAGAACCATTGGCCTTAATTCATTAGTCAACTCAATTTCGCTGCCTCCGCAAATAAGGACTTTGTCTGGGATGGGGAAACGGAGCAGAGCAGCTATTGTGCCCCGGGAGCGGGCAGAAAGGGCCCTTTGAGAGGACACTCTGCTGGAATAAAAGTCACTTTTATCCCAGAATAATTAGCATGCTCTGAGTACACTAATTATTCCGGCATAAAGGGACTTTTATTCCCGAGCAGCGCGGCCGCGCGGGGAGTTGCTCTGGATTCGGCTCCACCTGCCCGTGTGAACGCAGCCAGGGGTGATCCAGCTGGGATTTGGGATCCTTGGGGTGGCCACACCTGTGGGTCCTCACCGGAGTGCACACGGGGGTCCCACCTCAGCCAAGGCAGGGAATTGTCAACCCCCCCCCCCAAGGAGATGCTGGATGCTCCGAGAGGCCGGAGAACAGCAAGAGGGGCATGAGGACATGGAGACCCAGACGTGGTCCAAGCCTCCAGGTCACCTTCTGGGACTTGGATCCCCTGGGGGACCTCAGAGCATCTCCCAGCCCTGGGGAGCACAAGGTCACGGAGCCACCATGGCACGGCACAATCTCCTGCGACTTCAAGGTCCCTCCAGGGATAACAACCCCAGACAACACCATGGCCCTGCCTTGCTCCTGCCACAGGTTTTGGCTGTCACCAATTCCCATCCCAGCCCCCAAAATCAAGCCCAACCAGCCCGTGGGGACACGGCTTCAGTCGCCCATGGCCTCCCCAGCACAGCAAGCACGTGCTGCCAGTGAGGGCAAAGGTTTGGGGATTCTTTGACAGCACGTCCTGGAAAAGCAGGTCCTGCACGGCTTCCAGGTGGCAGCTGCTCCACTGGAAAAACGTCCCTGGCACGGTGAAGTGTCCCATCTGCCCGTAACTGGTACAAATGGTGAAAGAGGAATTGGCACAGCCATCCCTGAGCTGATGCTGCGTCCCAGATGCCGCCTGACCCCTTGGCATCTCCACCGGATGCTCCCAGCGCGTTCCCGCGGGTCAGGGATCCTGCTTGCGCTGCTTTTAACTTTTCTGAGTCGCGGGAAAAGAAAATTTAGGATTTTACACAGCTGAAAGGGCGTAGGGCTGGGCAATCAGAGCAGCTGGGGAGGAGAGCGCAAGCCGGGCTCCAAACCCGCTCTTCCCGGGGGAAAACACGCTCCAGGCCGGCAGAGGAGAGGCTGAGCGAACCCATCTGGAAGGGCCGGGGGCTGCGGCAGGAAGCGGGGCCCTGGCGCGGGCACCGACCCAAGGATGCGGAGCCGGGCCCGGGGCGGAGGCGCCGGCACCGCCCCGCTCCACGCGGCGCTGCCCCGGTGCCCCGCAGCATCCGCCCGGGCGCTGGGAAGGCGGCTGGAGCGGGAAGTATTAAACCCAAGTGCTTCCTTTTCCAAACAATAAAAAAGCACCACGACACGGGCCGGGAGGAAACCTTTCACAGCTTTTCCCTCTTCACAGCCTTTCCCTGCGCTGGGGGCCGGAGGGGTGCGGCTCCCAGCGCCTGGAGAGAACGGCACCACCGTAAGCACCCCGTGGTTTGGGGTGTCTGTGCCCCCCGGTCAGAGCCCCCCAGGTGTCATAAATCATCTGGAGCCGGCGGTGACAGAGCCAGGGACAGCCCAGGGGTGCTGACACAGGCGGCAGGGGACAGGCAAGGCGCGTGGCCCCAGCAGAGGCTGGAGTGGGTGGGCACACAGTGGTGGTGGGCAGCACGCCAGAGGGCAGGGTGGGCAGAGGGGCGTCCTGCTGCTCCCCCGGGCCGAGGGTTTGTGCTCCTGTGCCAGCCTTTAGGCCACGGCATTCCAGTTCTGAGAAAATCACCGGGTGCCAGCAGGGAGGGCACAGGGAAGCAGAGGGAGGGGACACCGGGAGGGACTTGGTCCTGAGGAGTCCAATGCAGGGACAGGGGGTGCAGCCACTCCTGCACGAGCTGTGGCCACGCTGTGGGCCAGCTGTGAGTGTTGGTGGCCTGCACGAGCCATGTGTGACCCAGGAGCCCGTGCCCACGAACAAAGAGCTGCAGGTAAATGGGTGAGATGGATGCAATTCAAAGCTCTCAGCACATTTCAATCTTTGCCTGGCAGCCCTCGGCAAACAAACCCGGCCATCCCCAGGGAGGCTGGGGCACGGGGACAGCAGCAGGATGGATCCCAAAGCCTCCCCCAGCTGGAATCCTCCTCGACTCGGTCACCCAGGGACGGATGGCAGAGCCCTGAGTCCAAGAGCTCCTCTCCACCTCCTGCAACTGCAGCCCCTCGATTCAGCAACAACCCCCACACTCACCCCCCACCTGCCCAGCTCTGGCACACCCAGGATGTGACCCCCAATACCTGCCCATCCTCAGGATGAGACCCACAACGCCTGCCCATCCTCAGGATGAGATGCCCCAATACCTGCTCATCCCCAGGATGAGATCCCCCAACACCTACCCACCTCAGGATGAGATCCCCAACACCTGCCCATCCCCAGTATGAGACCCCCCAATACCTGCTTGTCCCCAGTATGAGACCCCCAATACCTGCCCATCCTCAGGATGAGACCCACAACGCCTGCCCATCCTCAGGATGAGATGCCCCAATACCTGCTCATCCCCAGGATGAGATCCCCCAACACCTACCCACCTCAGGATGAGATCCCCAACACCTGCCTGTCCTCAAGATGAGATCCCCAACACCTGCCCATCCCCAGTATGAGACCCCCCAATACCTGCTTGTCCCCAGTATGAGACCCCCAATACCTGCCCATCCTCAGGATGAGATCCCCAACACCTGCCTGTCCTCAGGATGAGATCCCCAACACCTGCCCACCCTCAGGATGAGACCCCCAACACCAACCCATCCTCAGGATGTGACCCCCAACACCTGCTCATCCTCAGGATGTGACCCCCAACACCTGCCCATCCTCAGGATGTGACCCCCAACACCTGCCCATCCTCACCACGGCCTCATTTGGAGAAACAGCATCTGCCAAGAGGCTAATTAGTCCACTCAATTAAAGATGCAACTTCCAACTCAATTAGACTCCCTCCCAGCCATCCACAACTCCCACTGCTGCCCCAGTCCATGTGTTTTGGACATCACAGACCTGCTCTCACCTTCCTGACACTCCCCGGAGCCTGGGATGTTCTTCCCATCCCTCCCCTCGGTGTCACTGCAAGCACAGTCCCACTGAAGAAGCTCAGAGCTGCCAGCAAGGTCGTTATCCAACAATATCCAAGTGCTGGGACTGTCTGTGATCCTGCACAGCATCTGCACGACTGCAGCCCCAGCCCGCTCCCTTCTCTGGCTCAGGAAGGACACTGGAGTCTATATTTAGCCCTAGAAATGGCCAGACCACGTCGGGGAACAACATCCAGAGCAGCCCTCGTGGCCCACCCTGTGCTTTTCCTTCAAAAATAAGAGTGGCACAGCAAAGAAAACAAGGAGTTTGAGCCGAATTAGAAAACGCTGAAAATATTCGGTGCGGCCGCAGCCGGCAGGTCGGGCTGCCCAGGAGCAAGTCAGCAGCAAAACCTGGGCTGTAAATAGCTCGAGGCGGCCTCGGATTGCAAAATCCCAAGGAGAGGGGAAAAGCATCCCCTGGAAAACAAGCCGCAGCCAGGGAAGAAGCTCACTCTGGGAGAGCCTGAGGATGGCAGCGCTGGATGCAAAAACGTCCCCGGGCACTCGGCAAGGCCACCGAGCCCAAGTCCCTGGAGAGGGATGTCCATGGGAACACAGCTGGACACGCTCTCCGGGAGGTGATGGAGATAAAATTCATCCCAAGCACAAGGAGAGCCCTGTGTGCCTGGCAAAGGCAGGACTGTGGGAAGGAAACAGGCTGATGCATCTGCTCACAGTCCAAGCCAGCGGCCACTCCTGGGGTCGGCACCCACTCCAAGGAGCCCATTCCCAACCCTGGGACCTCTGGATTCATCCCAGGCACTTCAGTGGAGCCCCATGGCTTGCTGGGCTGAGCTGGGAGAGGTCTCTGGGTTTGGCAGAACAGAGATTCAGGGTTCAGACCCCGTCAGGGCTGGAAGCTCTGGGAGGCACGAGAAAGGATTGATCTGCACCAGGAAAGTGCTTGGAGTGGATCTGGGAACTGAAATCATCTCCACGCCTGGAAGAGGAACCTCCTGCCCCATGACAAAGCCGCGGGCTGATCGTCGTGCTGACTCAGCAGGATGTGGCACATCCTGTGTGTCCTCCCCTCTCCCCGGGCACTCCACAGCTCCCGAGGGCCCGGCCCTGGCTGTGATTTCGGGAAGCACCTCCCACTCATCCATCCATCCATCCCCTCGCTGGGCAAAGGACGCTTGCAGAACCACGTGCTCCCTGCACCGTTCTGGAGAGGCTCCGTCCAAAAGCCCATCCGAGGGCTTGGGACAGCTCCCCAAAGGCACAGCCAAACCCCTGGGGTGCTGCGGGGGTCCCAAACATGGGCACAGCTCCTGCTGCCTTCCAGGGCAGCCAAACCCGGCTGTGGACATCCCCGGGGCAGGCAGGGACCCCACGAGCTGTCCCGTTCCTTGTGGAGCATCCCATGCTGGCGAGATGGTGGCAAATCCTCAGCAGCTGGACCCACCTGACAGCCAGAGCAGATCTCTCCTCACCAGAGCTGCTGCACCAGGATGAGCCCCAGGGAGGCACCGGGCAGCCACGGGGCAGGAGAGCGCTGGCACAGACCCCAGTGCCCAATGTCCTCACCCTGCCACCCCCACCACCTCTACAGATGCTACCAGAGCTCCCAGTTTCTGCCCAAAGGGCTCCTGGCCCTCACCCTGCCCACCCTCCTCCATCCCCCTCTCCACCTCAGTGAGCACTGGGAGGTGACCTGGATGTTGGCACAACCCCGAGGGGCAGCCAGGTCCCCTCGTGCCCTCCTGGAGGGGGAAGGAGTCGTGGTCCTTCCCCAAGCACCCTCATCCCAGGCAGTGGGAGGATGGATTTTGGGAGCCAACCCTCTCTCCTCAAAGCTTCTCGTGCCACCACCCCGTCCCCTCGGCTGACTCCAGGGCTGGTTTTGGGACCCCACCCTGCAGCTGGTTTACGCAGCTTTTCCCTTAATTTGTCTCTGATTTTCCGCTCCAATCCTGCTGTTCCTGTGAGAACAGCAGAGCAGAGCCTGGACAGCCCCAGTGGGCAACCACAGGCCAGGCATGGGCTGGGGGCAAAGAGGAACCATGGAACACCATGGAAATGGAACCAGCTCCTCCAGAGGAGGATGCTCCAGGAACCAAGCCCTTGGAGGCACAGGGAGAACCTGGGTGGTTTTGCTCCCCATCATCCATTAACACTGGAGGAAAAGCTCCACCAGCTGGAGCAGCCCCCGCTCCTTCCCGGTTCGCAGGCTCCCCCGGAGCACATGGAACTGGCACGGAGAGAACACGAGGAGCGAGTGGTGGGGCTGAGACACCGAAGGCGAGGGGGCTGCCACAGCTGCTCCCACCCCCGCGCCGCCACCGCGCCTCGGCAGCTTCGGAAGCGGCGAGGAGGCAACGCCTCGGCCTCACCCCAAACCTGGCACCAAACGCTGCCAGGGATGCTCCAGAGCTGCCCCATCCTCTCCACGTCAGTGCCTGTCATGCACAGGGAGCACACAGGGGACAGAGGCCAGCCCTGTCACCGGACACTGCAGTAGCACCAGGCACCTCTCGCGCCAGGACAGAGCCCCACGGGGCTACTGGAAGCCCAAGAGTCCTGCTGGGATGCTCCACGCAGGAATGCTGGACACCACTCCGGACACCGCATGGAGGAACTGCCCCGGGGCAGCCCCTCCAGCACCTCCTTCTCCTCCCAGCACCTCAAACCTCCACTCTTCACCTCCACTGAACCCAGCGCAGCTCCAGGCGTGTCCGTGCACGCTTAGGGAAGCGGCCTGTGCACACCCACACGTGTGCACACGCATGGGAACACACGGAAAAACACATGGGAAAACACCTGGGAACACACAGGCACACGTGGGAACTCCTGGGAACACACCTGGGCACACAGCGGGACACGCCAGACCACCAAGGTGACAAGAGGGAAGTGCTGCACCAAAACATCCCAGCCACCCTTAACCACAGGTATTTCCAAAAGAGGAACAGGGTGATCCCTGCCTGCCCTCACTCCACTCCTTGGGGCTCTGCCACCACAGGGCCTAGGGATGCCCCACACCACCCCAGCAAGCGGCTGGGCAGACAGGAGCTGCACACCAGTGCCCTTTGTTCCCCCAGGAAGAGCTTCCTCCCACCCCACAGCTGGACTTTGTCCTCCTCTTCTCCAGGAACAAGCAAAGAGCTTCCAGAGCTGCAAACAGAGGCAGTGAGTGTGAAGAATTGACTCTCCAGACAAGGATGGGGTCCTGCACCCTACTCCCAATGACATCCTGGCCTCTCCTAGAGCCCCACTGTACCCAGCTGGGGCAGTGGGAGACTTGCATCAGGGAAACCAGAGCCCAGCCAGGACCACCAGCGTTGAGGCACCAGCTCAGGTGGCACCTTGGTGGCACATTCTGCCTCCTAACCAATCCAACCACATGCTTCCACATCCGCCACATGCCTCCACATGCTGCCACCCCCAGGCTCGCACAGCTCCCAGCCCCCCGAGGTGGTGGGACAGCACCTCATCCCCAAAGGGGAGCCCCTCGGGAGGAGGAAGGGGTGTCTCTGCCCCACTCCAGCTCCTGGGGTGTGGAGAAGAGGATGGAAGAACTTCCCTCCAGCTCATCATCTTTCCGCAGCCTCGTTTCCAAAGGCAACGCGGCTTATGCAATGAGCGATGCCTCCCTTCCGCCCCCACCAACTTCTGGATCCGCCGGCTGCTCCGAGCCACCTCCGAGCGGGGATGATGCCTCCGAGACCTCGGCTCCCCGGAGGGGTGACCCCGGAGGGCTCAGCTGTTGGCCACCTGCGCGGCCGGGCTCACCGGGCGGGTGCCAGCGGCTCGATCGGCCCTGCAGGTGCCACCGAGGGGGGGCTGCAGGGTGCCCTGAGCTGCCCCGCTCCTGTCACCTCCCTCCAAGGGACGCAGGTCAAGTGTCTGCACCCCCAGTAGGGTGAGGAGGGGCTGGAGGATGGAAACCACAGGCTCCGGCCTCCTGCAGCCCCAGACATGAATCTGGGGCAGGGATCTGGCGTTTGCCCAAACCTCCTCCTCCTCCATCCCTCCGACCCGGTGACAGGTCAGATGCTGCCACTGCCACGACACCAAATCCTTTCTCCCGCTTTGCTCCAAGCTGGGCAAAGAAACGGGACAGAAAAATCTCCCTCCAAAAAAAAAAAAACCACCAAACCCCTCTCGTTCATCCATCACTCTGGCCTCTCATTTCACCAGGCCATTCCCGTGCAGGCAGAGGGGAATCCATCCCAGGAGAGCCGAGACCCCCCCATTTCGCTGCTTTTTGAAGGGAAAAACAGCGCTGAGCGTCCAAGCGTTGCGAGAACTTCGCCGCGGCCGCCGGTTCCCGGCTGGAGCGGCTGGCAGCGCGGAGCACGGGCGCTGCCAAGAGCGGCCCCTCGCACATTCCCAGCCCGGCCATGGAGCTGACGAGCTCAAGTATTTACTGAATAGATCAATAAGGGCCGGGAACGCGACGTGCACGGCTTGGGAACGAGCGGCTGGCAAGGAGCTGGATGGACCGATGGGGGGAGGCTGGACAAACGGACGCACGGACGGGGGGACGGACAGCCCCGGTGGCTGGATAAACACATTTCCAGTGCCGCCAGGCCCGGTCATAGCCAAACTCCGCAGCCGCGCGTCGCGGCTCCGGGAGAAGTAGCCCCGGTTATGCAAGAGGGGGAGCGTGGGGCGAGGCCGGGCTGTCACGGGCACCCCTGAGACCGGTGGGACCCCGGCCCCGGCCACCCCCGGGATACCGGAACCCCCAGCCCCGGCTCCCGCAGCGGTGCTGAGCTCCAACTTTCCTGCTTGGCTGCGGGGAAAACTTTGGATTCCAGAGGAAAATGGGATGGAGGGCGGGTGGGAGCCACGGGAACGGGCAAAAAGGAGAAACCGGGACGCGAGCGAGCGGCCCCGCGGCTGCGGGGGGACANGAGGCCGGGCTGTCACGGGCACCCCTGAGACCGGTGGGACCCCGGCCCCGGCCACCCCCGGGATACCGGAACCCCCAGCCCCGGCTCCCGCAGCGGTGCTGAGCTCCAACTTTCCTGCTTGGCTGCGGGGAAAACTTTGGATTCCAGAGGAAAATGGGATGGAGGGCGGGTGGGAGCCACGGGAACGGGCAAAAAGGAGAAACCGGGACGCGAGCGAGCGGCCCCGCGGCTGCGGGGGGACACGCGCGTGGCGTTGGGGGGGGGTCCTACGCGCATGCGCGTGCGGTACTGGGGCTGCGCCCCCCGGTGGGTGTGGGCAGGGACAGGGTCCGGGCAGGGGTCCGGTGTCTGTAACGGTATCGGTATGGTCCGGGCAGGGGTCCGGTGTCGGTAACGATGTCGGTATGGTCCGGGCAGGGGTCCGGTGTCGGTGTCAATAATGGCCAGGCAGAGATTCGGTGGGCGCGTCGGTGTCAGTATGGTCCGGGCAGGGGACCGGTGCCGGTGTCGGTGTCGGTATCGGTATCGGTGTCAGTATGGTACGAGCAGGGGACCGGGGCCGAGGGTGGTACAGGTACAGCGCTGCGGGTCCCGCGCCCACACGCGGTACCGGCCCGCGATGCCACTCCAGCGGCCAGCCCGTCCCTGCTGTGGTGGCCCCCATTCCTCCTAGGTGCAGGGCAGGCCCAGCTCCCCTCTACCGGCACACGATACCGGCGGCGGGTCAGAGACGGACGAGGCAGCAGGACCCTCATGATCCGCAGGGGCAGCGGGACCCTCGCCACCCTCTCAGGGCTGCAGGACTGTCACTGTCCCCCAGGGCACTGGGCCCTTCACCATCCCCAGGGGTAACAGGAGCCTCGCCATCCTCCCAGGACAGCAAAACCATCACCATCCCCAAGGGCAGTGGGACCCTGACCTTTCCCCCAGGGCAGCAGGACTCTCGCTGTGTCTGAGGGTAGTGGGACCCTCACTGTCCCCCCAAGGTCCCTTGTCACCCCTCAGGGCACAGGACCCTCGCCGTCCCCCCAGCCGTCCCTGCGGGGGCTACAGGAGCAGGGCTTAGGACCGGGGGCCCAGAACGGCAGAGCCCCACCATGGGAGCCATCACTCACCCAACTCCGGCTTTGACCGAGAACCGTGACGTCAGAGCCGGAGCCGTGACGTCATCCACTGGCCACTCCGCTGCCTGCCAGGGCCCGGGGCCGAGGAGGGAGATGGGCAGCAGTGCCGGCGCCGTCATCAGGCACCATGCGACCCCTCCGCGTGATGTCATATGTTTTTTTAATTATCTCACACGCCTGCTCCGCCCCACCCCGGTCAAGGCAGATGCGGGGGGAGAGGGTGATTCAGGCTGCAGCGGCGCCAGATGTTCGGGAGAAGGTCCAGATGTTCCCGGGACGCCGCCCCTGCAGAAGCACCGGGGTGGCAAAAACCTCGGTGGGCTGGAGGGGTTCTGGGGTTCTGTACCCCCCATTCCCCCAGAGCCCCCAAACGTCGCACAGGACTCGGGGAGAGGGTCCGATTCTGATTGTTCTCACTCGTGGGTCCTGGCCAGCGCTCCACAGCCCCCTCCCCACTCAATACCGTCCTGGATGTGGAGAGGCCGGGAAGCCCCTTCCGAGTCCCAAACAGCTCCGGCGGGTGTCCGTCCTCCCGGGATGTCCCGGTGCGTAGTGGGCGAGCCGCGCTCACGGGCCCCCGAGGCGCGTTTCATGCTCGAAATGGCAGCACGGAGACTTCCCTGGAGCCACGGCGGGAGGAGCCGGGGAGAACGCGGGGACCCCGCGGCCTTGCCCCAGCCCCGGTACCGCATCCCCAGCGCCGGCAGCACCGGCCCCGCATCCCTCGGTTCGCCCCGGCGGCACCGCGGTGCGGCAGCGCCCCCTGGCGGCCTCGACGTAGCCGTGCCCGGTGCTGCCCCTCCGCTCCGGTGGGCGCGGGGGTCGGAGCGGCCGAAGGAGCGCCCCGGGGTAGGACGAGTACCCCCGTGCAGCAGCAAGTCCCCCCAAACAACGGGCACCCCTTTTCAGTGCCCCCGCTCCCGTCTTCGGCTCGGTACCGGAGGGCGCAGGCAGAGGCGGGCGCAGCCCGGGACCAGCCAAGGACTCGGACCACAGGACGGGTACCGGGGTTCAAACCGTGCGGTGAAGGAGCAGCCCGGGACCAACGGCCCGGCCCGGTGCACACGGGAGCAGGGGTGCCACGGGACCGGGGCGGACACGGTGCGAGAGCAGCCGCGAGAATGGGCGGAGGGCTTGGAAGGGCAGCAAAGAGGGACATGATTAGGGCAGGAGTAGGGTCGGGAGTGGGTGCCACAGACGGGGCGGAGGGACACTCGTGGGACAGAGCAGTGGGTGTGTGGGGGCTGAATGGAGCAGATGTACGGTCACCAGTGGGATTGGGGTAAGAGCGCGGTCGTGATGGGAGACAGGAATGGGGAGATACGGGCAAGAGTGGGGTCATGACTGGGTGGGGGCTGATACGGGGTGAGCGCGGAGCTGGTGGGTGCCGCAGCCCCTCGGTGGTGCCGTGCGTGGATCCCAGGTCCTGCCGAGGCTGGTCCCGGTCCCGGTGCCCTCCCACCCCTCCGCTCGCGCGTCTCCTCCCCCTTCCTACGCTCGGCGCTTCCCGGCGGAGCGGGGCCGCCGCGGGGACCGGCCGCGCCCGCCGCCGCTATGGAGTGAACGAGAGGCCGCGGGGACCGGCCGGACCGGCCGCCCCCCGCCCGCGGCTGCTCTCGCCAGGTAACGGCGGACGGGACCAGGGACTCTGCCGCTGCTTGGCACCTCCCGCCCCGGCCCGGAATTCGTGCAGGGGCACCGAGCTGGGAGCCGGGAGGGGACGGGGCTCTGCGGGGTGTCCCAGAGGCGGGAGCTGCCCGGGGCTGGGGGGGCTGTCCGGGGGCACCTCCCTGCTCCGGGGGTGGGCAGTGCGACATGTGACAGGCTGAGCGGGGCCTCTGAGGGGGAGCGGAGCGGCTGTCAGCCCCTCACTGGGGTGTTTGGGGATGAGATGGGGAAGGGGCTCCCGGACCGGTGGCTCCGGGGCCGCTCAGGTGGAGACGCAGCCCAGCTCGACCCGAAGTCCAGAGCAGCCGCTGCTGGATGCGTGCAGAGGATGGCACGCAGCTCTCCTGGCACCCCGCTCTCCTGCTGGGCGCTGTTTGGGGAGGGGGCGTGCGTGGGGCAAAGGAAGACCCCTTCCTTCCCCCGTCCCGCCGGTGGACCTGGACAGCGAGTTCCTGGGACGGGAGCGGCACCGAATCCAGGCCGAGCTCCCCGAGCCGTGAGTCATCCTGGGCTGGGTCGGCTGGGAAGGCTCCGCTCCTCTTCCTACGCACCAGAGGAACTTTCATGCCCCGAGCAGTCAGCAGTGGGCAGTCCCCCCAACACGTGGGTGTCCTCTCCGTGGCACTGTCACCAGTGTCCCACCGTGTCCTGTGTTCTGGCCTCAGCCTCGGCTGGCAGCAGTGGCATCCCCAGCACCCCGGGGAAACTGAGGCACGCTGAGGAGCAGCCATGTCCCTCCGGCTCTTCCCGGCGAGGGCAGAATCAGAGAGAAGTCCGTGTGTCCACAGCATTTGGAAAACCTCGGAACATCTGTCGGTGCGAAAGCCCCGAGGAATCTGCCGGCAGGAGAGGGAACGTGCTCTGAGGAGCCCCGCAGGATGAGGAGGGTGCAGAGGGACCCACCTGAGCCAGGCTGGGAGATCGCAGAGGGCAGCGGGGACACGGCCAGGGGTGGGATCCATCCCCGTCTCCCCGACACGAGGGTCGGGGGCTGCGGGCGTCTGCCAGCAAGGGCTGGTGGTTAATGAGTAACATCCGTGGGATGTACGGCACCTCAGGACCGGGAAGGGGACGGGGAGTGCACGGCAGCTCCGCCTTGGGGACAGCGTTTCCTGTTGCAGCGAGAAAGCACAAATCCCGTACAGAGACTGTGGGGGTCCCTGAGCCCCCTCCCGTGCCTGGGCTCCACCTGAGCCGCCTTCTCGCCCGGGAGTCCCCAAACCCCACGGGTAGGCAAAGCCCCTCAGGTGGAGGAGGAAGTGAAAGTGGCTGTGCCGAGGGGGTTTGGGGAGGGGGAGAGGGTGGGGGGCGGCTGCTCCCCCTCGCCGGGTGCCGTGTCCTGCCCCGTGTCCAGCTGGTTTCCCCGGTCACAACGCAGCTGTGTCCCTGCGACCTCGGCTCCCTGGGGTGACCTGGAGGAGGGTCCCCATGGGATGTTTCCCCCAGGAGGGAACTGGGAAAAGCTGTTCCGCAGAAGGAGAAGAGGGAAAGGTGGAAATTAGGATGGGAAGGATTCAGGGCTGGGCTGAAGGAACTGCTGTGACTGATGCCGGGAAGGGACAGGCATGTCCCCCTCCCCGAGCTCCTCCTGGGCTGTGGGAGGTGGGAGGAGGGAGGAGAGCAGCTTCTCCTGCAGGCTCTCAGCAGATCCAGGCATGCCTGGCTTAAGGCTTACACTCCAGGTTGGCGCTTCCAGCCAGCAGCTGCCTCCCAGGGCTGAGCAGAAATACAGGTTTAATGGGGCAGGAGGATGGGGATTAACCTCGAGGGTGGGAAGGAGAGGCTGTTTTCCCCCTCCTGCCACGAATCCCACTGGGACTGTGAGGGGAAAAGCCCAGTAGCATTTCCAGAAGTGCTGTGTGCATTCCCCACCGGGCATTGACCCCTTGGAGTAACCTCATCCCCTGCGCCGTTCACTGCGGTGATCTGTTTGCTCCGGCCAGCGTGGAGTCAAAAGCAAAAGCATTTCTGGAAGGCGTCGGCCTCCAGCCACCATGGTCGGTCCCTTCCCGGGGTGTCACACGGTGTTCCGTGAGGGCGGGTGACCCCAGGGGGCCGCACCGCCGCCACCCCGGGGTGCTCCCGCCGCACTGCTCGGGGCAGGCCGCAGGCGTTTGTTTGCTCCGGCTGCGACGTTGCCCAGTGACGCTGGCTTCCTTCCCCTCGCAGGGTTCTCGGAGTCTCTCAGCTCCACCTCCGCCCTGCGCCTTAGGCGGCTCCGCGCGGCCCAGGCCCGTGGGGAACGCGCTGCCCGCGGGGACTCGGTTCGTGACGCGGCTCCGCCTGAGGGCACGGCGGGCCAGGCCTGGGCCGCCCGGNGCGAGCGTGGCGGGAGGAAGGGTGGGAGCTGTCGGGAAGAGGCGCGGGCAGTGCTGAGGGGATGGGCTGGGAATGTTGGGGTTCCATCGCCCACCTTGGGGTGCGGTGGGGCCGTGAGGCCCCAGCCCGGGCATTCCAGGTGGAGTTCCCTGTGTTGTGCCTTGTTCCAGTCCTCTTCTTGCTTTTCTTGATCTCTGGAGCCCACCAAGCGTGAGGGGCGGCTGGGGAAGGGGCCCTCCTTGCAAGGGGACACTTGAGGAAGTTCTGGGGGACAGCCAAGCCACCTCACTGGGATCACCCCAGTGGAACGGCCTCACCAGGTTTGGGGGAGTTCACACTTCTCCCACTCCCCGGGAGCTCCACACTCTTCCGGCTCTCCCAGCTCTCCTATGCCAAGTCCAGCAGCACTTGCCCATCCCTTCTTGTGGCAATGCGGGAAACTGAGGCACAAGCGGACTGCCAACCCGCCCAGGATTGCCCAAGAGGCTGGTCCTGGATCAAGCTTCCCACTCCTCCTTCTTCTCCTCCCCAGCAGCCCCAGTCCAGTGAAGCAGCAGGTTCAGACGTGGAGGGACAAGCAGCAGCTCTTGCCCCCTCTCTGAGGGGCTCTCTGCCCTCAACCCCACCAGGGCTGGGCTGGGGACTGCTCGAGTGGCCCTGCCCCCATGCCCTCTCCTGTCTGCAGGTGACTGTTCCAAGATGTCCCTCTGGAACCTCGTGTCCCACATGCCACCAGAGGAGTTCAGCAGCCTCTCCACGGAGTTTCCCCGGAGCCTGCGCTGTCTCCTGGCCGAGTGGCTGGAGAACCAGCCCTGGTGAGTCTCCCGGGACCCTTCCTCCCCGCAGCAGCGCAGGGCTGGGGGTCACACAGGGGAGGGTGGGGGATCCTTGCCCATTGTCCCAACTTTTCCCCTCTCCAGGGAGTTCATCAATGGTTCAGACGCCTTCTGCAGTAGCATGGCCAGCAGGATGCTCTCGGACATGCTGGAGAAACTCCGCAGCACTGCCAGCAGCGATGGGCAGCAGTGCCAGATCCTGCAGCAAGTCAGCAGCATCGAGGTGTGCAGGGACCCCGGGGCTGGGTCACGCTGGGATTGCAGCTGGCTCTGAGGAAAACTTGATTATTTTATGCTGGAAGAGCTCGATGCCTTAGGATGGTTCCTGTGTGACACCCTGTTCCAGGCTTGTCAGCAATGAGCAGACTCAGCGATTGGGTTTTTGGGGTGTTCCAGAGGACAGAGGGGGTTTGTTTGCATCCTAGGACTCACCCGGGTTCTGCAGCCCAGCAGCCCACAGGGAGCTGCCACATCTTCCCTGAAATGGTCCCGTGGGGACCCTCCTGAACCCCTCAGCCCCCACAGCCCCACTGGCTCCCAGCTGTTGGCACCTGGGGGCCATCTCAGCAGATGTTCCCCATTTTCTGCTCTAGTGTTTGATTTCTCCTTCCTCCAGCCTGTGTGGGGCTGCATTTCCTCCTGCCGTGAGCTCTGGGTTTCATTTTTGGGGCTCTTTTTCTTATCAAGGTTGTTGGAATTGCTCTGTCCCTTTCCCAACCCTTTGATTTATCCCCTCTGGCCAGCGGAGCTCAGAGCACCATGGCTGAGCAGGGCTCAATCCCAGAGCCCCATTCTGGTTGAAAACTCTGCTTTTTTGGTAACAGACCCTTTAATATCCAGCATTTGGGAAGGAATCAGCTTTAGTCACAACTTCTGGGGAGCAGGGTGACTTTTCAAAACAAGACTGTTGCTTTTTCTTGTAGGAAACAAGCAGATGTTTCAGCTTAGGGATTTTTAATTATTTAAAATGCTGACGCAGAGCAGCCCTCCTGTGTTCCCTTCTCCCTCCGTCCCTCATCCCAGAACACCAAATCCTCATTTCTCCATGCCCCTCCAGGCTATTCCCTGCTCTTGGTGCTGCTGTGGCAACCACAGGGCTGGGGATGCAGGTGGGAGCCAAACCTGAGCCTCTCACCCCCTGAATCCCACATTTTCTCTGAAAGAGCCCACGGGGCTCCCAGTGCTGCATCCAGACCCCCACAGTGGAGCTCCCAGCAGCACAGGAACCCACCAAGCACGTCATCAGCCATGCCCCCATCGTGTTTCTGCTGCTGTTTTGGGAAGTAGCTAATTTGGGAAATGCGTGAAGGCCGGAGGAGCTGGCACGGGACACGGGAGCCAGAGCCAGCAGGGGAATTCCTCTCCCTGTTTTCAGTGGAAAGCATTGATCCGCCCAGGGCAGCTGGGAGAGTCTCCCCCAGGTGTCAGGCTGGAGGCTGGAGGAAAAGCTCACAGGAATGGAGAATTCCTTTTGGTTTGGAATTTTTTTTTTTTTTCAATTTGAAGTTGATTCTTCTACTTTTTGTACAAAAAACGAGTTTGGAGCCGATGATCCTGATGTTCCCTCCCAACTCCACATATTCCATGATTCTATGCACCATTTAAAGTGGTTTTAAAGCTGGAAATCAGCTCTGTGGTGCTTGTGGAACCCCTGAATTCCCTTGGCCAGGTGTTGAGGGAAGGGGCTGGGGCGGGAGGGGGCCAGGAACAGGGGGCACGTGTCGTGTCTCCCCTGACACCCCCCATTTGTGTTCCCCCAGAGCACCTTCCGCCGGGACCCTCTGCGGCTGGTGGCCGTCGTGAGAGCCATCCTGGAGGGGGAGAAGGCGGCCGTGCTCAAACGGGTGGGTGCTCCCTGTCCCACTCCCGGGCACCCCGAGGTGCAGGACCGGCTGCAGCCCCCGCTGAGCCCGCTCTGCTCTGCCCCAGGACCACCACCTGCCCCTCAGCTTCCACCGGCGGCAGGAGGAGCTGAAGTTCAGCCTGGGGCTGCAGCGGCTGCAGCACCGAGTCCGTGAGATCCAGGCGCTCCAGGAGGAGGGGCCAGGGCGGGACGGTGCTGTGCAGAGCCCCATGGCCCCCAGGGAACTGCCCGCCCTCATCCTGGAAGCTGTGAAGGAGCTGGAGGCGGCCAAACAGCAGGTACTGAAGAGGATCCAGATCTGGAAGAGACAACAGCAGCTGGCAGGGAATGGGGCCATCTTTGAGGACAATCTGGCGCCGCTGCAGAAGAGGTGAGGGGGCACAGGGCAGGGCTGGGGGACCCTGAGCAACCTTCTGCTCCCTCCGCCAGCCCAAAGGGCTCTGCGTGAGTGAGGGTGGGATGCTGAGGGTCCCCATTTCCCCAGGTGCGAGAACCTGGTCGAGGTTTACTTCCAGCTGCAGCAGCAGGTGATGGCGGCGAGCACAGAGCTGGGGCCTGAGCTGCTGCCCCGGCTCCTGGAGCGCTTCAACGAGGTGTTGTCCAGCCTGGTCAAGAGGTAAGAGGCTGGGGGGCTGTGGTGGCCAGGGCTTGAGGTGGGTCTGCAGGGGCCAGTGGCAGAGCTGGCAGGGTGTTGTGCCAAGTGCCACGGTGTCCCTTTGTCCCTCAGCTCTTTCCTGGTGGAGAAGCAGCCCCCACAGGTGCTGAAGACCCAGACCAAGTTCCAGGCAAGCGTCCGGTTCCTGCTGGGCCCGCAGCTGCTGAAGGCAGCGCCCAAGCCCTACGTGGTGAGGGCTGACATGGTGACAGAGAAGCAGGCACGGGAGCTGGAGCTCAGCAGCTACAGCAACACCCTCAGGTGAGCAGTGGCTGTGGGGACAGGGGGGGCTTCCCCACCACCGTTCCCCCCTGACCCCCTCCTCTGCCCAGTGAGAGCACGGGGGAGATCTTGCACAACACGGTCGCCCTGGAGACCAACCCCACCAGCGGGAACTGCTGCGCCAACTTCAAAAACGTGGTGAGTGCCACCAGCGAGGGGCTGGGCTGCGGGCTGGGGGGTCTTTGGGGTTTTTTGGGGGTCCCGAGGCTGGGGATGCTCAGCTCTCCCTCCCCAGCTGCTGAAGAAGATCAAGCGCTGCGAGCGGAAGGGCTCTGAGTCGGTGACAGAGGAGAAATGCGCCGTCCTGTTCAGCACCAACATCACCTTGACACCCAGCAACGTCTCTATCCACCTCCAGGTACCAGCTCCTCTCCCATGGGATGGCCTGGATGTGCTGAGCCTTCCTCTGTGGGACACTGGGACAGTCCCAGGGCAGCCACCACGCTTGGCTCAGGGCCACTCTCTGCCCCCAGGTCCTGTCTCTGCCCATTGTGGTCATCGTCCACGGGAACCAGGACAACAATGCCAAAGCCACCGTGCTGTGGGATAATGCCTTCTCTGACATTGTGAGTGCCGCGAGCTAGAGGAAAGGAGCTGGAACCTGGGGCTGACTGGGCTCTGGAGGGAGGGGGACAGTGTGGGTGGGAGCAGGAGCCCAGGGGTGGGACGTGGTGGGCATCCTGTCCTGATCACCCCCTGCCTGGCCACAGGACCGGGTGCCCTTCGTGGTGGCCGAGCGGGTGCCCTGGGACAAGATGTGTGACACCCTGAACCTGAAGTTCATGGCAGAGGTGCAGACCACCAAGGGGCTCCTCAAGGAGCACTACTTCTTCCTGGCCCAGAAGATCTTCAACGACCACAGCGCCACCCCCGAGGACTTCCAGAGCCGCCACGTCTCCTGGGCCCAGTTCAACAAGGTGACTGGGAGGGATGGCCAGGGTGAGCAGGGGACAGTGTGGACATGGGGAGCCTCATGGCCTCTCTCTGCCTCAGGAGATCCTCCCTGGCCGGGGATTCACCTTCTGGCAGTGGTTTGATGGAGTCCTGGACCTCACCAAAAGATGCCTCAAAAGTTACTGGTCAGACAGGTGGGTGCCCTGAGGCTGGGCTTTGGGGGTCCTGATCCCACCCCACTGCCCTGGGTGGTCCTGATCCCTGTTCTCCACCTGTCCACCCCTCCAGGCTCATCATGGGCTTCATCAGCAAGCAGTACGTGTGCAAGCTGCTGAGCATGCAGCCGGATGGGACCTTCCTGCTCCGCTTCAGCGACTCCGAGATCGGGGGCGTCACCATCGCTTACGTCATGCGGGGCAAGGACGGTGAGACAGGGTCAGGTGCTGTGCAGGGGGAATCCTCACTGCCAGGGCGTGTGGGCAGTTACAGGAACCAGCACTGGAATGCAGTGACGTGTCTCCCCTCGCTCAGGCTCCAGCCAGGTGGAAAACATCCAGCCCTTCTCTGCCAAGGACCTGTCCATCCGCTCCCTCGGCGACCGCATCCGGGACCTGGGCCAGCTCCGTAATCTGTACCCCAACATCCCCAAGGACCAGGCGTTTGGGAGTCACTACAACAGTGAGTGGGAAGGGCCAGGAGGGGCCTTGGGCTGCCCCTGTGCACCCCAGCAATGCTATGGGGGGGTCGTGGGTCTCACCCAGGTGGCCCCAAGGGCTTGCAGGGGCAACTGGGGCTGGCAAAGATGGTTGGCAGGGCATGGTGGGGGTGGTGGCTCATGGATGCTTCTTCTCCCTGAGCAGAAGAGCAGACAGGCAAGGACGGCCGGGGCTACGTCTCCACTGCCATCAAGATGACTGTGGAAAGTGAAAGGTGGGTGCGAGGCCATGTCTGTGCTGGAGGCATGTGCACATGGGCTGGGGTTTGTACAGACCCCTGGCTGGCCTGAGCATCCCCCTGTGCAGGGAAATCCCTGACTGGGAAAAACAGAGCTGTGCTGGTGAGCAAAGAGCCCCCTATGGGCCCTCACACTGTGCTGGGGCACATCTGTGCATCTCCCTCCCTCCCCCCCGAGCACCCACTGGCACATGTCCCCCTTGAGAGCCTGGACCTGGCAGTGCTGATGGGGGACCATGTGCTTTTGCAGGGACCAGCAGCCTCCAAACACCATGGGGGCCCCCCCCGAGGCCCCCCAGCCGCCGATGTTCAACCCGCCCGTGCTGCAGCATGAGCTGCGCCCTGAGAGTCTGCAGCCCCTGCTGGCCCCCGTCTGGTGAGTGCCCTGTTGTGTGGCGTGGGGTGGGGGCTGTGGCAAAGCCTCCCCCCCTCAATCTGAACCTCTCTGTGTGTGCACTGCAGCCCCCCCACTCCATTCTGCCCCCAGCCCATGCCCACGTGCTACCCCACGGTTGAGAGCAACATCATGATGGCCTCCGACAGGCTCAACTCCCCCTTCCACAGGTAGGAGCAGGGCAGGGTGGGGGGCAGGGTGGACACCCCTCCACCCCCAGCAGGTTCGGGGGTGTCCCCTCCTCTCTGAGTGCTCCTGCTCCCCACAGCCCACCACCGATGCTCTCGCCTCCCTCGCTGTCCCACTGCCAGGACCCTGCCTTCAGGCCCCCCGGGTAAGACCTGGCACACAGGTGGAAGGGGGTCACCCTGTCCTGCACCCTTTCCCCACCCCAAATCCCGGGCTGGCAGACCTGGAGTGGCCATCCCCAGCTGACCAGTGCTCCCAGCGCCCTGTGTTCCCAGGAGGAGGAGCCCCACACCAGCCCCCCACAAACCCAGCAGTGCCCCCCAATGCCTTGGGGCTGGTGAGTGCCCTGGGGGGCAGGGTCTACATTATTCTTTGCCGCCCCAGACCCTTCATGCCCAACCAGTTCATGCCCGGGGAGGTCTCGCAGCTGCTGCCCGCGGGTCCCTCTGCGGAGGTGCAGGACGAAGAGATGCCCGAACTGCCCGCCTTCCAGGCCGTGGAGGACGCCTCGCTGCGGAGCCCTCCGCGGTGGTAAGCACGGGGAGGGGTCAGCAGGGGGAAGCCCCTCCCAGTACCCGCGGTCACCCTGCTGCCTCTGTCCCCAGGATGTCGCCCGGCATGGAGCAGCCGTCAGCCTCGGAGTTGGATCAGCTCCTGGAGGTGCCCCTGTTGCCCCCCTTCGCGCCCCTCCCGCAGCACGGCGGGTACCCCAGTTCCAGCCTGTCCTCCTGGGGGCTGGGGGATGCGCGGTGGGATGACAGCATCCGGCCGGGACACGCGTGAGGGAGCTCCTGGGTGGGGGGGAGCCATCGGACTGGGACCCCCCCACTCCCTCCCAGCCTTGCCTGGGTTCATGGACTTGATACGACTCCTGCAGGAGTGCAAACTCCAGCTGGGAAAGGCGGGGTTGGGGGGATTTGGGGTAACCCCCGTTGCCCCCCGCTCTCCGTGCATTGCTGCCCGCCCCCGCCGCTGCCGGGGGTCCGCGGGTGAGGGGGTGCAGGCGCAGGGGCCCCGTCCTGCGTGGGGGGCACCGGCAGCCGCACGCGGTGCCCCCAGCCCACGCCGCCGGGATGAGTCACCGCGGGGGCGGGAGGCGGCAGCGCAAACGGCGCCGGGGCGGAGGTGCCAGCCCGGTGCCCAGCGGGGGGGACACCGGGACCCCCGTGGAGGGGGACACGGCCTCCACGCACCCCCGCAGTCAGCGCTTGCTTTGGGGTTTTGAGCTGTTCGCCACCCGCCCCCCCCATCCAGGCTGGAGCAGGGGGCAGGAAGATAAGCCATAAAATAAAGTTTTATTCCAAAATAACAAAATAAATAATCTACTGTACACGGTACAAAGGAAGAGTCGCTAATGCTCTAAAAAGACACCACACAGTCCTAACGGGGGGGGTGGGAACCCCGGGGCTGGGCACGGTTTGTAGGGATGGGGGAGGAAGGAGGAGGNAGGTGGGGGGGGCTGTACAGGGGGCTCCAGTCCATCGAGGGCTCCCCAGCCCTGGGGGGCGGCGGGGGAGCGGAGCCGGGCGGGATGAGGGTATTGCTGCTGCGGGGAGTCGCATCCCGCCGCGGCTGAGGTAACCAGAGCGTCGGTGTGGGACGGGAGGGGGCCGGGGGGCTGTGGCTGAGAACCCCCCCCCAAGCTCCCCGGGCCCGGAGCGCCGCCGCACCCGTCCCCCAGCACGTTATTGCTTCGTTAATGGTGGCGGGGGGGCTACAGGGGCCTCACTGCCTGCTGGTCTCCTGCTCCACTTTGATGGTGCCCCGAGGGGGGTCTGGGGGGGCCGGAGGACCCCGTTCTGCCAGCCCGTCCTCGAACTCTGTGGGGAGAACACGGAGATGGCGTCAGGACACGATCCTACAGGAGAAGGCAGCGGTGCCGTCCTGACCCCTGCCCACGGCAGAGCCCCCCCGGCCCCGCGTGGGCTCACCTGGTCCCGGGGGCTTCCCCGGCAGGCAGGGGCTGAGCCGCCCCACGCGCTCGTGCGACACCAGCCGGGCCAGGCGCAGCCCCTCGTCCATCAGCGTCTGCTGGAGGATGTGGCGGCTCCAGAGCCCGTGGGGCGCGAGGCCGAGGGGCACGTCCGGGGCCGTACCGGGTGGAGGGGTCAGCCGGGGACAAGCCCCCGCCGCTGCTGAGAGAGGGGTGACAGTCAGCGCGACGGGCCAGGCTACCACCAGCCCCACCCGGGAAGGCGAGGGACCCCCACTCACCCTGCAAGTGGCCGTCGAGGCTCTCCCCAGAGAGGCTGCCCGTGTCCTCCTCCAAGCCGGCTCGGTACCCGGCCCCGGGGGGCTCCAGCCCCACCGGCAGTGCCAGGAGCTCGGGGCGGCTCTGCTCTCCCGCCTGCCAGGAGCACACAGGTGAGCAGCTCCCCTGCACCACCCACCCCAGAACACCCACACGGCTGTCACCCCAAGCCGGCATGGGCAGCCCTGGGCACGTTGCACCGACACACCCACGCTCACAGGTGTGCACACCTGCACACGCTCCCCCTGCACCTGCACCCACCTCCTGCTTGAGCCGCTTGGCCACCACGGCACCGCTGTCCTCGGGATGAGCCCTGGGGGTGGAAAGGGGCTGTGTCAGGTGTGGGGGTGGCCACAGCAAGGCCCCACGCTGTGAGACTGTGAGCGGAGCCACCAGCCAGGGCAATGCCAGAAGCTGGGGTTCTGGCACGGATGGAATTGGGGGCGGAAAAAGAGGGAAGCAGCTGGAGAGTGAAGGGAAAAACGCACGGTGGGCAGGGGACTTTGGGGATGGAGGCAAGAGATGGGGCATCCCCAGTGGCATCCCTTCCCACTCCTGGCATCCCTTCCCACGCCTGGCATCCCCATCATTCCCATCCTCCCCACATCCCACGCTCCGAGGTCAGGCAGAAACCAGCCACGCTGGCAAAAGGGAACTGGGGGCCGCAGGGTCTTGGCCCCATCCAGAAGCGCTGGATCATGGTGCAGCCCCCAAGGTGCAAGGGGGTGACAGCCAGGCCCCCCCAGGCCTACGAGGCGGGCGTTTCCCAGGTCTGGGCTCACCTGGCGACCTTGAGCGAGGACAGGTAGGTGCTCTCCCGTGCCACCTGTCGCGACAGCGAGAAGAGCTCGACGCGCCGCAGCAGCAGCGAGTTGTCCCGCAGGCAGAACTGGGCGGCCGCCTCATTGATGATGAGCTGGGGGCAGAGATGATGCGTGAGCGGGGACAGGGACGGCAGCTCCTACGCGACCCTCGGCTAAGGCAGCGCCGGCTCCAGGCTGGCAGATGCCATATGTGTGGGAGCAGACCTCGAATCCCACCCACCCACACCCCCAGAACCGCCCCAGACCCCGTCCCAACCCAGCACATCCCAGGAAGTTCAAGCAGAGCCCACCTCGTGCAGGGTGAGCTGCTTGCCCTCGCGGCGCCGGGCCTCGCCGCGCCCGTAGATCGCGCTGTGCCGGCGGATCTCCTCCTCCTTCTGCCGGTCGCCGTCCTCCAGCTGGAAGATGTGCCCCACAGCCTTGGCCAGCTTCTTGTTGAGCTTCATCAGCGCCCGCAGCTCGGCCTCGCCGCCCCGGGGGCAGCTCTGCAGCAGCCGCTCCACGCTCTCCGCCACCGTCCGTGCCAACTCCGGCTCCAGCTCCGTGCCCACCGCCTGCTCCCCGCTGCTCCCGCCCGGGGAGAAGGGGGGACCCCCCGGCTCCTCGTCCCCACCACCCTCCGACTCGGGGGTGCTCCTTCCCGGCCACGGTGGAGCCGCTGACGGTGACAGCTTCTCCCCTGGCTCCGTGGGGCTGCGGGCTGGGGGCGTCCCGGCGCTGCCGCCCCCCTTGCCCGCGGCCTCGCCGGGGCTGGCGTGCCCGTTGCTGAGCGCCTTGCGCCCACCGGCCTCGGAGAGCTTGAAGAGTGGGATGCTGCTGACCGGGACAGCCGAGACGGGCTGGCTGAAGAGCCCTGGGTTGGAGGCCCACTCCCGCAGGGCCTTCTGGAGGCGGCGGACGTGGAGGGGCTTGGTGGCCATGCCCACCAGCGCCATGATCTCCAGGAACTCCTCCTCGCCCGCCTCGCACAGCTGCTGCACGTCGTCCCCCCCTTGCTGGATGAAGGTCTCGTAGTAGCCCAGCAGGTTGGCACGTTGCAGCACCCGGTACAGCTGCAGCTCCCCCAGCGTGCGGGGCAGGGCCATGACGAGCCTGCGGTGGACAGAGGACAGACGGACTCACCACCGGGATGGACGGACATGCAGGAGAAAACCCTCCCCACCCTTGAGCCTGGAGGTAAAGGGCAGAGGGAGCATGTATGGATGTTCCAGCGTCCCTAAACCCCATGGGGTGCCCAGTCCCACCCATGTGCTCCGGGCTGGGACAGTCCCTGCAGCCACAGCCCCTGGACATGGCACAGACACGAGGGGGGGTCACCCTCATCCCAGCCCCTATCCTGGGCTGTGCCCAGCCTCTGCCCCCCTCAGCCAGGTCCTCACACGGGCCAGGACACACGTCGGGCTTCCCCCAGCTCCCCCGTCCCCGGGGGATGATGTGCCAGTGCCGATCCCACCACGGCCAACAATCCCCGGGCCCCCTGCCCTGTTTGTGCCCTGTTCCCCTGTGGTCCCCTGGATCCCATCGGGGCCATCCTTCCCTGGTGACCCCGCCCCGCTCGGCGCCCCCGTCCCCACCCCGGTCCCACCAGGGCCATCCTCCCCCGGTGTCCCCGCACCTGTTCGGTGTCCTGCAGCGCCCCGAACCCACCCTGTGCCCATCCCCCTCATTCTCCCCAGAGCCACCAGGGCCATCCCTTCGC
>VWZV01014185.1:1342-42736 GCA_013397155.1 Irena cyanogastra
CATTTTGTTATATTCTCTGTGACTGTCTTAAAAAAACCAAAAAAAACCACTTCAGACTCGGTCTAGGCTAGAAGTTCAAAAGCTGAAGACAAACTGGCAGGACAAATATGGCAGGAGGGATAGTGATGAACATTAATTGTCCTAACATGATTTTTCGGTAAAGAGGCTGTATTCCCCAGAGGTCTGCAAAACACGTGCTCTGATTAAGGAGTGAGATCACACGTACTCCATCCTGCAAAACCCAGGGCAAACACTTCAGACTTTGCATACCCACTCTGAGATCCATGTGACTGGAAAAGCTCCAAACATTAGGCCAAGTATATGCTTTAATCCAGTTTTATGGGTGCATTTACCCTTTGGGTCACCTCCAAGACATCCTTCCCCAAATCACATAGTGCTCAATATTATTTGTCAAAGACTTCTCCTCCTTATTTCAGGCAGCCTGGATCTTTATCTGGTTCTAAGTACAACTGATATCTGGTCAGAAGGCTCCTGATCCTGAACAAGCTAACAAACTAAAGTGCTGAAAAACACAGAAAGAAGCTGCTGGTTTTCAGTTAGGCTGCAACATCAGCATGCTTCTACCATCCTTCTAAAAAGTAGCAATTTATCATCAACTACATTAGAATCTCCATCTCAAGACAAATTCTGATAGTGGGCTAGTGCGGGATACAAGACTCCCCCACCAGTCTATGATAGGGAATGCAGGCATGGTCTTCACCACTGCTCTTTTTTGAGTGATGAGCTTTTAATCTGTAATTTGGCTCAGATTTATTTGCTTCATTGTTGTTTGGGTGTATTTGTCTGTTTGAAGAAATCAAGCGCATTTGAAGGGTTAGCCAATCTTTTGATGAAGCACAGCTCAACATAGACTGACACATGCAAAATCAGGAAAACATCCTGTGTCTGCAGTGTGGATGCTACTGCAGAGATTGAAGATAAAATTTTTAAGAACACTTAAGAGGAAGAAAGAAAAGGGGATTGGACAAAACCAGATGAAAGCTGCGGGTAGGAGGGACCACTGGTTTTGTCACAAAGGAAATCCAGTATCTACTTTTGATTGGAGCTCCCTTCACCCAGCTTCTAGCTGCCTCAGGATGTTTTTATCGATCTGTATATTTCCAGTGTGAAAGTGCTGAGCACAAAAAAGTCTGATGTGTCTTTAGTACTACCAACAGGGAGCATGATGAGTGATGCCCATTCCCTGCTCTGCTGGGCACTGGCTCTTCAGAAGGTTTTATCAGGAGATAATCTGTGGGCCAGCTCCATGGTGGATTTCAAGTCTAGATGGTGAATTTTTATTTCACCAGCCTTTCTGGCAGTTATGGTATTTCTTGTGCAGTGCTCTGGGACCTTGTGTGAAGGCTGCTATATAAGTATAGGGATTGGGTTGGCTGAGTAATTCTTTTTGGCTCCATCAGGCTGTTAATCCTGCATGCCTGTGGTGATAAACCCAGAAAATCCCAGATAGTCCTACATAATATTCAGGAAGGGCTGGCAACAGCTATAAATACATATTAAACTGTCAAAAAACCATTACCATTTAGACTACTCTGCAGTCCTTTCCAAATTACATTAGAATATCCAGGCCTGACTTCAACTCTTCTCCCCCACACCCTCTTGCTTCCCTCTTAATGACAGGGTGCTGCCTGTAGCTTAGCTTGCCAGCATAATAATGCATGTTTCCTGCACACCTACCTTTTTACTACAGCTCTGTGTTTACCCTGGTTCCCCTTCCATCTGACTCACAGGCACAGCGAGTAGCTGTAGCTCTGTACATAAACAAACAATTTTTGGCAGTTTTCAAAACTAAAGCATCCCACTGCCAAAAGGCTTCTGTTTACCACACAGAACAAATGTTGTTACTACTGCAATTCCAGAACCGCATCTTAAATACATCCTTTCAGAAAAATGCTGTGGTAGTCTTAATGTCTAATTAGATATAAAGCAAAATAAAAGAAGGGGTTTTTCTTTTTCTTTTTCTTTTTCAATTCTATCTTGGATGATAACTAAGTTTAGCGTCTGCATTGCTCCACAGGAGCACTGTACTGAATAAAATTACAATTATCAGAAAAATGTTAGTCCTTCTGATAAGATGAAATGCCCACATTCCCTCCAAACTGCCCACATGTCCTTCTTCCCACCTTGTCAGGGTGGAATAGTCATCAACACCACAAAGAATGCATCTGACAACCACCTTCTCTGGGTAATTACACCAGTGTAAATTTGGGATGTCTCTGCTTGGGTCAGTGGAAAAGCTCTGAAGAGAGATTAAATATTTTTCTCAGAAATATATAAGCGCATGATGCCATTGTTTTCAGTGCTGGTTTTTTCACTTGGCTATATATACAAGGGTTCAGGCAGGTATTCGGACTGAGAAAAACTGCAACCTAAAAACTGCACATCAGAAGTTTTTGAAAGAGATCAGCTTTTGGAACATAGCCCTGCTCTTAAACCTTTTGATCCTGTTTTTTCAATTGAATGAATTTCAGATTTTACTTACTGGTGGTAATGGGTAGTGCATATCCTATCTGCTTTATATCTGGAAACTTTCTGTAGGATGTTGAGAAATAAAACAGTGGCTAGATATTTCCTGCCTCTTAACATAAAATATTTCTATAGCTCTTTACTTGCAAGTATCCCACTGTCACTGCTGCACTATATTTCATGTCTTCATTCTTCCAGCACTGGGCATATTTAATTGATCATGTACTAAAAGAGCTATGTCCCTGAACAGGCTAAAGTGAGCCCCAGTGGCAATTAAATTCCTGCAGGTGGAGTCCTCTGGTGGTGGATCCTCTTCACCTGCGTGGAGAGGAGCTCACTCACAGTTAGGTTCTTTTCTGCCCTTCCCATCACCAACTGCAGTCTTTCTCTTCCTGTTCTTTCATTTGCTCTATAGAAAGTTTTAATTTAAGACTAGAGGCACATCAGCCAGAAAATACCAGCCTGCTCTTCTTTTCATTTTCCTGAAAATGTGAATTTGACTCTTTAATGCACTAATGTTTGCAGGTGTTGCACTGCAGGACACTGTAATGCCATGTAGTGGAACTGATGGAAGCATAGTGAGATACATGAGATACAGAGGAGGATATTATGGGATTTATTCTGAATCTTCCGGTACTTCTACATAGCATGTGAAAATACAGACTTGTGCTAATGAGTCACTCATCATGACATCACTACTTCCCTATTCTTCAGCACTTTGAAGTCATTTCTGTTCTTGCAGGCACCTGAAAGGCATCACAGGCAAAGCCTTACAGGGAAAACACTGCACCTTGGAAACCATGACCATTTGCACTCATACCATGCTGAAGTAAAAACCATTTCACAATGGCATCTAAGTTGCTCCAAATGGTCCTTACCTAAAAAAGAAGGCAGAGAAATGAAGTGTGATAAAATAATATATGACATCAGGAAAACTAAAACCAAAATCCCAAACTTTTCAATGCTTTAGTACTTAAGAAAATGGTGCTGTCTCTGCCTACACTCTCTATAAAATATGTGGCTTCACATTCTGTAGGAGCAGAGAGCTAGGGGACGAATTTGTAGTTTCTTGTCCTGTATGGGATGTAAAATAAGCCTTTATAATTTAGAATGTTCTTACCTCAGAATAGGTGGGTTCCTACTGGTTGGTATCTCTGAAGAGGCTGTATGAAGAGTGAAAAGTACTTAAACGTGAATCAAAAAAAAAAATTGTGCCTAAAAGCTTTGCAGGTTCTCAGGCTAACAAGTGTCGTATTCACTGGCATTTTTGGAGTCAATGCAACAGGACAAAAAGAAAGGCGATAAATCTGACTGGAAAGACTTGCAATTTTCTCTTGTTATATGTAATGTTCGATGTATTTTTTGCTTGTATATATATTAAAGGCAGGGTTGTGGCTCCAAGCAAGGCAATGTGCTGTGTTTATTTCTGATACACAATTTAGACCTTCTCTTTCTCATGAAGATCAGAGCCATGTATGTTTGCTTTTCAGGTCCATGAAGTAGTATCAAATAATTTAGGATTCACTAAACAGAGAAAAAAATGCATAGGTCTTTACAAAAAGCAGAAATTTTGTTTGTTTGTCATTTTTAGAGAATAGAGATTTTCCAACTCAGTTTTTCAAATACAAATGCATTTTGGACCTTGAATTCTTAAACATCTATTTTAGTTCAGGTATCTCTCATCAAACCCTATAAAGAAAAGAGAAGATATTATTCCTTTCTTAAAGTTGAAGAATATGGATACATAGATTCTCAGTGGTTGCACTATACTCACTCAAGAAGAAAATTACACATAGGGAATTACATTTTTTGTTACCAAGAACCTGTCAGCAGCCTGCTGCAGTGTAGATTAAGTATTGCACGTCCTTTTTGCCAGTTTGGAGTAATTCAGTTTCCAATTCTGAGTTTCTACAGAGTCAGCAACTGCTCTTTGAATCAAAAAGATAAACCATATCAGGGTATGCACTCAGACTGGTTTTCCTCCTAAAGATTTATTTCTTCCTTCTATTAAGGGTCTTCTCAAATGAGAGCAAATAAAATTCCCTAGGTCTTATACAATTCCTTATGGTTAAGGAAATACTTAGCATGTTGTTTCTACTACTGGTTTTAGCACTGGTGTCCTGTAACGGCACTTTGTGGAATTCAATTACATTTTTGTCTATCAGAAGGTGAAAACTATCTCTTCCTCCCTAAATACAAACACATATAGAGCGCATTTAGCTAATTCATGCTACACTGTATGGGCTAGAAACTGGAAATAATTCTTATAAAGTGTGATATTGACCTGTTGGTGGATTCCGTGTATGCATACATGAGTGTGTTTCACTGTGAAACCTAGAATCACAGAATCATAGAATATCCTGAGTTGGAAGGGACCCAACATGATCAATGAGTCCAACTCCTAGCCCTGCACAGGGCCATCCAAGAATTATAATATGTGCCTGAAAGCATTGTCCAAACACCACTTGAGCTCTGTCTGACTTGGTGCTGTGACCACTTCCCTGGGGACCCTGTTACAGTGCTCAGCCACCTTCTGGGTGGAGAACCTTTTCCTAATATCCAATCTAAACCTGCACACAATTTCAGGGCATCCTCTCAGGTCCTGTTACTGGTCACCACAAGGAAATTGTAACTGCAGTGAGGTCTCCCCTCAGTCTCCTCCAGGCTGAACAGAACATGTGATCTCAGCCACTCTTCATACAGCTTCCCCTCAAGGTCCTTCACCATCCTCGTGGCCCTCATCTGAGCAGTCTCTAACAGCTCAATGTCTTTTTTGTGTTGTGGCACCCAGAACTGCCCCCAGCACTCGAGGTGAGGCTGTCCCAGAGCAGAGCAGAGCGGGACAATCCCCTCCCTTGCCCGGCTGTGATGCTGTGCCTGATGCACCCCATGGCACAGGTGACCGTCCTGGCTGCCAGGGAGCCAGTTGAACTGCTGAATCATGTTCAACTTGACATTGACCAGGACCCACGAGTCCCTTCCCACTGTGCTGTTTTCCAGCATTTCATTCCCCAGACTGTCCGCACGTGCAGGATTGCCCCATCCCAGATCCAGAATCTTGCGCTTGTTAAACGTCAAGTGGTTGGTGAATGCCCAGCCCTCTAATTTGCAGATTTTGCAGGGCCTGTCTTCCTTGAAGGGAGTCAACAACTCCTCCCAATTTAGTGTCAGTGGTAAACTTACTCAGTATCCCTGTGTTCAAGTCAATTTCGAAGATGTTGAAGAGAACTGGGCTTAAAATGGAGCCCTGCAGAAGCCCAGGGGTGACAGGTCACCAGCCTGGTGTAACCCCATTTAATACAACGAATCCATGTCCTGTATCCATATACATGCATATGAAACTCACAAATATATAAGAAGTCACAAATAGAGGAAAATATTGTGATTTGCAGTTGATAGTGATTGCTGACAGCATGTAGAGTGCTGCTGTCTATTTCTAGAGAACAAAAGATTAATTTTCCCATCCCTCACCAGCCTGTTGCAGTGTTTCTGTGCTTGAAAACAGGCGAGTGCAGAAAGATATAAGTCAATTACCTATGAAGGATCCCCTAGAATACACAGATTTATTTACTTTCTTTTCCTATTTCTTTTTTTATTTCTTCTGCACTTGATAGTTTTCACAAAGAGACCTCACTAGTCAGAGCCATAAAATAAACCAACCATCCAAAAGAAAGCCAGGCATAGTATTTTTTGAATGATTAAAAGTGTGAACGAAATCTAATTGTGTGAGCCAAGCTAAATTCAGGTGAGGAATCAGCACACATAGAGACAAAGAATTGTGGATTTTATTCTGTCCCAGTAACAAGATGCCTACTCAGCTTAAGGGGGCTGACTTTGCCTAGTGAAAAATAGAGTTGAAGAATTGCCATCTGAGAGCATAACAAAGAAAAAATCAGTGCAGTTCCTTGTTTTAAACCAGTGTCAGAATGGTGAGCATACACTCTGTTGCACCCACGAAATGATGTGTCTGAGCTAAGTAGTATGATCCACAACAGACATAGATGGTCAGCTGGAATCCAAATACCCCTTCACCCTGTGGAGTTGCAGTCTCCTGCAACACATTAAACAAGAAATTCAAAACTAGGGCCCAACATCTAATATTTATGAAGTAACAGAAATACGCCACACAAGAAATACGCCCACTCCATGTGCAAGCCTGCTGGAGCAGAGCTGGGAGGCTGGAGCAGCCTTCACACCAAGTGTCCTGCGTGTCTGTCAGGTGCGAGGTCAGCGTGTTCTGTGGGCAGAAGAGCAAAGCCTCAGGCACCCTAAGTTAGTGAGCAGTCCCCTTGGCGAGGAGACTGTGAGGTGGCCAGAGGAGGGGCTGCATCCCTAGGGAACGCAGAGCAGTGCTGAGCTGTGCTGTCTACATGCCCTCTCCTAAAGTCAGACACACCTTCATCCCAGAATCGGTAGCAGAGGGGCATGCGGGATCCCCCAGGAACAAGCAGTGGCTGATGACAAATCATTTGGAGGTACCATTTCCCATGCCTTGTGGGTGCTCCTGTGGTGTTTGTGCATGACTTTCACTTCCAGAGAAGCACTAGCTAAGGCAACAGGCCTTAATTTCTATTTTCAGTGGACAAAACAAGCCATAGCAGAAGCTGGTCCATCTTGGTTACGTATACCTGTGGTTTTTTCCCCTCTAGTCTCAAGGAGAATGATATTAATGAATTTCCCTTGACTTCAAGACTGATTGCATTGTTTTCTTAGAGAAGGAGACACAAACATTTAGAAAACATGAAAGATACCTCTAGGTTTTCAGGATTAGTGCTACTTACAAAAAGTCTTCTGTTCTCCAGTTTCCCAAGAACTGTATAATTAGTAGTGTGATAAAATACATAATTTTTACTTAAGTTTCTCAGCTTCTCTCTGCTTTTTTGTTTGTTTTCATATGTAACAGGATTTATTAATTCATCCTTTGTCTATGAATGTTCCCAGTAACTTCTTTACCCCCATCATCAGTATCAATCACATTTAACACAGATGTTATAGGTCATAAAACCACAGGTTTTGCAGAAATGACTGCCACATTGAGCACTGAGCAGCTGTAAATTCTTCCTTTTCAGGAGAAAGGCTAAAGTATGGACTAGTGTTTCCACACCTAATGAAATTAACAAGTTTTTTTAGACAAAAAAACTGTCTGACCACAGCACAGAAAACTAGTCACAGATGTACATCTGGCACAGAGAGCTGCTTCCTAGGGTATATTTTCTCCTTCCTCACAGGAGGAGATGACACAATAAACTGCAGCAACACCACTGCAGTTTAATCACAGCTCTTTAAATAGTAGTTGTTTTTCTTAGGATTTGAAAAAAATACCCAAATAACCAAACACCAAATTTACTGTTTATTACTTATAAACAAAAAAACATGGGGTCTTTTTCAACTAGGATTTTGGGGAGAATTTAGATATATGTCTTGATGCTGAATTAAAAAATGAAAACCACAAAAATTATTGGGAAGGAGTAGTGGTGATCTGCATTATGATTTTTGCACGTGTGGATGCTGCATTATACATTTAAATTCTCAGTTTAGAGAAAACTACCACTCAGTTTTGATTAACATCAACTCCTGGATTAGTCCCTTTCTCCTTTCTTGCCAGACCCCACAGATCTCCATGCTTGTAAAACTTTTGCTCCATGGGGCTTGTACACTGAGAATAAACTCAGTCAGACTGCTCCTGAGCTCTCTGCTCCTTCCCCAATCGGATAAGTGAAACTGGAATCTCTCTCCCACTTGTACAAGGGCGTCCATGTCCCTGCTCAACATCAGGGTACATCAAAAGGTATCCTTTACCAATGGGATTTTTACCAAGGATTGCACACTGGTGAAGTGCAATAATTTAGAAAGCACAGTAGTTCTGTGATCCAAATATTTTCTACTTGCTATATTGGAAATAAAACTCCACCTGATTTCCTTTTTGCCAGCATCCCCATGCACTGTAATACTTTTTTTTTTATGGGATGTGCTTAGAACTGCTCTATTATTGCCATAATAATACTAATTTAATCAGCTTTTAAGTAAGCCAATTACTCTTTACACAGATTAGACCTAAATATTAATTAAATTATGTAGCTTATACATGTCTTTTTCCAGGAAACAGTGCAATGCAAATGCTAATTCTTCTCAATATATATTCTTAACTGATAAATTATAATTTTTTTCTGCTGAATTTCATGAATCAATGCTATTTTTTTATCTATTTCCCTTTTTTTTTTTTTAAGTAAGAACATAACCCCATTGTGTTTTTTTGACTGGGTAGTCTAAGCACCTTGTGTCTAAGCACCTTGCATTTGACTGGAAACAACATAAGTAAAAAAACAATCTGTCTGTCTTTACAGAGGTTGAAAATTCTCTGGTGTTCTATGTTTGACACAATACTTTCTTTCACTGTCTCCAGGATTTATTTCCTGCTATTCCACTCATTTATGTTCTTATTATATTNTTTATGTTCTTATTATATTTTTCGTGCTTCAGGATTTTTTTAAGGTGAACATAAAGTATTATTGTGCAAAAAATTAAAGTTAAACATTTCTTCCAAAACCTAGAGTTCATCAGGGCAAATATTTTTAACCCTTACATCTCTCTAAAGGTATTGTCAAATTATTTACCTGTTATACATCACAACTAAGAGAAATATACATGATTTAACGCTTAAAGGGAAGAATTCTCATTGATAATGAAGAGGAGGAGAAAGAAATAAGGACATTTGATATCTTCATATTCTCACCATCTGGACAGAAAGTGATAACATCTCACCCCTCTGCTATGTGGTGATATCTCTCAAACTTTTCTTCCCATTTTGAGGGCATTTTCTAACCCTTGTTTGCTAGAGTCCTTCAACATGTGTTATGGTTTGTTCACAGTCACCCTTGTGCTCTAGAAAAGCTTGGAAACTGTGAAATCCATTCTGCAGTTCCATGAAGGACTGAGACCACAACAGAGGCACTCTCTACAGGGGTACAAGTCTTCTGAGCATTCCTTAGGCCTCCAACGATGAACACAACGAAGAGACTATGCGGCATTTACTAAGTGACAAATTAAAATATCAGTCAACAATTAGGCAGAAGGTCATAGGTGGGCTGTGACCTACTGCAGCTGTAACAGATCCATACTTGCTGCTAGATCCTTCAAAAAACCTCAGCAACGGTTTATAACACAAGTACCATCCTGTCTTGCACTTCCTGCCCAAGACCAATCCACCCGGCTCACACTTACACTTTTTTCTTTTCCTGTACATTCACCCGTTCCTGGCACCCACTCTTACTCAGTAGAAAGAACCAAATCTTTCCTCTGCCAAACTAGACAGACTATTCCTACTTAGAAAATACAGCAATTTTATTTATATACAGGCAAGCAGACACAGATACACACATATATGGGTGTATGAAAAGGGATATTTACCTGTTTGAAAATTGTAAGGTTTTTTAATGGCATTTCATATTGACATTGCTGTACAGAAGGAATTTTATAGTTTATGAATACCCTGGGAAAATCAACACGTTAAAACAACTAAGTCTGAAATTTGACTCTAATATTAAAATGACTGTTCAAAGTTAGAACACTTTAAACCATGTGCTATAGGTAGCTATATCAGATTTGAACACATGCCTGACCCTTGCTCTGTGAGTGTTCTTGTTCTTCAAACAAGTCACAGTCAAAACTTTTCTAGCAGGGATCTCAATGCAAGCTCATTGAAATAATCAGTATTAAATCAACATGATTTAACATCTGCTCAGTGACATAATGCTTAAGTAGCATAAACTCTGTTAATGTAGCTGCTTAGACTTCAAGAGTGGCACAGTATCAGCTTGACTGAAACTAGGAAACAAGAAATACTTTCTTGTTGTTGAAAGACTTTACTAGATATCTGCTCAAGGCTTCTGAAATTAGTTTTTTCACTCTCCATACAGCAGGCATTTATGGTGTTTTATTGACTCCTTACTGCCATTTCTATTTAGCTTGAAAACAGAAATCTAGGTTTCAGAACATTATGCTGATGTATAGCGTAATTAAATGTGAGCTTCACACTCATGCCAAATTATCAAAACAACAACAACAACAGCAGGCGGACTCGGAGAATAAAAACAAGTCGGAATTTGAGATTCCTTGGTAACTCAGCTGAGTACATCAGCTACATACTCCCGTGACAGTAAGGTCACTAGGAGAACCATATAAAAAAATATGAGGGAATTCAGTTTAAGAAAAAAAGTTACTAGTACAGAACAACTTTTGCCTATTAGTGAGTCCCACACTTCATTTTTTTCATATATCACTGACACTTTTCACAAAAGCAGATGTGACTGAAAGGACAGGACTTTCACTCTAAAATATTCGTCTCAGGAGGATTTTAGCGGGTGTAATGTATCTAAGAACGTTTATTGGTACTTTAAGAACTATTAAAGCAGAAAATAAAAGTCACTTTCAACACTTGGAAGGCCAGAGATGAGAAAACTTCAAATGGTGTAAAGAAATGGCTGGAATCTGTATGTTTGAAAAGGGCTGAAACTAATAATATTCAATGGATATTAGAAGGACATTTTAGAAAGTGCAATAGAACATTTGTCACTTCACATGCTGCTGTAACCTTGTAACAGTCTACTGACAAATAAAACCAAAAAAATTACTCTCATTGTCTTTACATGTTGTGATAATTAATAAATTAACAATGTGCTTAATTAATAAATTCTTTTTCTCCTGTTGCCTTTGCTTGTAAACATATTCTTATTTCTTTCCTGTGTTGGCCCCTTAGTGTTAAACAAAATGTTTGCAACCTGAAGTAGCTGCAAGGTAGAGTTGTGTTGGCTTCTTTCATTGATTACATAACCAAAGAAAAAAGGCAATGTTAAGAATTGCTGTTTATTCTTGGTTGGAGGTTGGTACAGTTACAGGCCTACTTGCATTGTACCTCCATTGATGGTTGTTTGCTTTTGCCAGAGGTGTTTCTCTGCAAAGCTGGATATTCAGGTTACAGGAAGTTTAGTGAAAGCATTCTCTGTGCAACCACATATAAAGCTTGAGGGGCTGGATTTGGCTCTGGAGTTCCCAGGAATTACAAACTAAGGAAGGTATAAGTCCTTCATTTTTATTTACTGGCTGAGGTGAATTGTTACCAAAGCTTGTGTTGTTAACAAGGCAGATTCTGTAAGGAATTGGCCACTTTCAATGCATTAAAAAACTGTCATAATCATTTTTGTTTCAGTGATAATGGTATCCTTCATAATTTTTCAGGCTACAGTCATAGAATCATAGAATCACAGAGTCATAGAATTATAGAAAGCTTGGGTGAGAAAGCACCTCAAACATCAGCTAATTTCAACCCAACATTCCACTGGACCAGCTTGCTCAAAATCTCGTCTAACCTGGCCTTGAACACTCCCAGGGTTGGGAAAAATTTCTCTGGTCAACCTGTTCCAGTCTTTCTCCATCCTCACAGAAATGAATTTCTTCCAAATAACCAATCTAAATCTGTTCTTTTTCAGTCAAAACCCATTGCCCCTTGTCCTCTCACTACAGGCCCTTGCCAGAAGTCCCACTCCAGCTTTCCTGCAGGCCCTCTTTAGGTATTGGAAAGTTTGCTATAAGGTCTCTCTAGTCTTCTTTCTCCAGACTGAAGAACCCCAAGCCTTTCAGCCACAGGAGAGGTGCTCAAGCCCTCTGATCATCTTTGTGGCCCTCCTCTGAACTCGTTCCAACAGGTCCCTGTCCTCCCTGTGCTGGGACCCCAGAGCTGGGTGCAGGGTTCCAGGTGAGGTCTCACCAGAGCAGAGCAGAGGGGCAGAATCCCCTCCCTCCCCTGCTGCCCACGCTGCTTTGGATGCCACCCAGGACACGTTTGTCTCTCTGGGCTGGGAGTGCCCATGGCTGGGTCATGTCCAGCCTCTCATCCATCGGCACCCCCGAGTCCTCACAGGGCTGCTCTTAATTCATTTCCCACCCAGTCTGTGTTGTTTGTGGTTGGGACTGTCCCCACCCAGGTGCAGCATCTTGCACTCAGCGTTTTTGAGCTTCAGGAGGCTTACAGAGGTCCACACCTCTTGAGCCTATCAAGCTCCCTCTGGGTGACATCCCTTCCCTCCAGCACACCAATTGCACCACACAGTTCGGTGCCATCCATCCACCATAAAATTAGTAAACTGACCGACCTGAAGTATTTCTCTAAATTTATCACCTAAAGCTGGAGCCTATTCCAGACAAGATTATTAGCCAATTCACCGTCTGCAGTGCAAGACACTATGTGAAATGAAGCCCAAGAAAAGTTACAAACTAGTTTTACTTTAGGCAAGTGGTTTCGGCTAAAACTACAGAGAACAGGAAAATTAAGTAAGGCTGATATTCAAGCTTATAATATGGAAATGTGGGACTTCATTTTTTTCTGACAATTTGTAATCTACTCTACATAACAAAAAATTAGACAAATTTCTGTGAATAGGCAAACAAAAAAACCCCAGAGATTATCCTAGGAATCTAGCCCTCTCCTTTACAGTCTTTCCTGCTTCTTCTCTTTCAGAAGTTGTTTTAATTTTCTATTTAGGAGTATTTTTACCATGTCATTCTCTGTTTTCTCCTTAGTGCCTCTATCTCCTGCCTACAATTTACCAATTCCACATGAAAAGCAATTTCACTCTGATAAATCACACCACCTAACTCTTATGCAGCAATTTTCCTCTGCAGACCTGCAACAGCTGTACAAAAGGAAGGAAGTTTCAGTACTGAGTTTCTGTGAATTACACAGGGGAAAAGCACAGTATATACTTTATGGAAGCAAGAAATGGAAGGCAGGGGTCATTTGTTCTGTCTCCTTTCACACCAGGAATTACTTTCGATAATACTGCTTTCATGTAATTTATCTGCAGATGGTTTCACTGTGTCAAGAAATAGAAAGTTTGCAGGGGGGTTGTTGGAACATATTGCTCATGTCACCCATGTGGTAACCTTATCTGATTCTCTAGTTACTCTTTCCAAATACTTTTTTAAATGTTCTATAAAATACTTCTTTGTGCTTATTTTTTTTGTCAGTGTAAAGATAACTCTTTTTTTCCATTAAAGGAATACATGCTTTGTGAAGTTCACATGTGATCGAGTTGCCGAATTTTTCGGTGTGTGTTTGCAAGTTCTGGTTAGGGGCCAAATGGGGACATAGTCCTGGGCTGGAAAACACTGCTGGGGGTGTTTACTCACCTCTGTTGGGTGTAGACCTAAAGCACATGTACTTTTTGAATGTTGGGTCTTTAAACTGCCCCCAGAGGTCGCTATTCCCAAGACTCTTCCACTGCCACTGATATTCTCTGTGGTTTTCTAGATCAGCAGTCCCTTTTTAAGTAAGACAGAATACAGTTTCAGGGAAAAGATATGATTCTAACAGCAACACTGCAGCCAGAAAGAATAGGAAAATGCCTCACTTCTCTGTGAAGTGACACCTTTCCCACAAGAAACTTTATGAATTCACACATTATTTCAGCATAATTCTGCAAAATCTATCATGAATGCTAAATGATATGAAACAATCATAATTTCCACTTCTCACATCTATGAAAGAGTTGGAAATCCTAATTGCAAATCGGTTTTTTGCTGTAGTCACAGGTCTGCACTCCTCAGTGCAGAATGCATCTCTGATCTTTTTCCCAGTCATATCTACTTCTGCTGCCTATAAAGAACCAGCCTGGGAAGAGGAAATGCCCTGCCCTTCCACACAAATTCTGCAGCTGTCTGCCTTTGGTTCTCCTGTAATAGACTGCCAAATGTGTCACTCATCACCAACAGATTTACAGGTTACAGTATCTGTTGCACCTAAGTAGAGGTGACTGGAGAATATGATTTCACTGACAACCAACAAAGAGAAGCCTACATGTCATGATCATTATTTTTCCCGTTATATTATCAAATTGTTGCGTATCATATAATTCCAGCAGAATCTGTACTTTTCCTACAGAAAATAAAGCTGTTAATTGTGACTAGATAATAGTTATGGCTATTTTGCCTGGGAAATATTTTAGCCATAAGGACAGCTCCTTGTACAGGTCTAAAAAGAGCTTTCACTGCCAGTTCAAAAGACTCAGAGGTTTATTTCAGTTCAGATCCAAAATAAAGGTTTTTACTTATTGCATTTTTGGAGTTCAGTGTGTTTATGTGAGTCAGTGATCAAAAGGACTCATAAAGATTAAAATTCTGACATTAAGAGTACTCTTACATTGTAGCATATAAGGTCATGGTCAAACACAAACTAGCTATTAGTCTGACATTAAGTTTAAACAGGGAAAATGCCAAAGGATTGAAGTTTATTTGCTGAAGATGAAGGAGGAAGAATGTTTGTGGAGATGAGCTTTGAAAATGTGAAAACACAATTCCTGTTTTTTTAATACAGAATATTTTGAACATTTTGTCATGAAGTACAACCACATCCTGTCTGTGTCTGTCAGGAATGCCTAGAGTGCACACCATGGACATGCAGGCTTCTCCTTCACTCATTTAGTCAGAGAGCTGCTCAGCCGCATTCACTGGCCCAAGAGGGTCCAACATACATCTTTGATGGGAGATCAGGTCAAGGTCCTAAAGTCTGTGTAGTGTTGTTGGCACTATTCTCTGTGCTTTATGGCTATACTTAGTCAAATAAACTAGGTGGAATTTATGTCAACTGTATATAAATTTCAGTTGTTCTCATTGCTTAGACAACATAAAAATCTTCCAGGTGGAAATTTGTCCAACAAACAACTTCTGCAGAGTGTCTCAGCCCCGGCAGAAGCATATATTTTCTTGCATTATATTTTGTTGCATTATCATGTAACATTCATAGGCTCTGTGATTTCTTCCTCAAATCCTATTTTTGGTGCTAGACAGAAAAAAAAAGACCAGTTTTCTTACATTACAGTTTTTATTTCTTTTTTTTTTCCTCCTCATCAATTAGGACAATAACTATAAGCAGGACTATGGAATTTTGTTTTCATAAGAAATGTTATTTACCCTTTGAACTCATCCAGCTTCTCCACGGGATATGCTTTCCTGAAGTCACTCGAGGCTATTATTGTAATCTCCCATGGTATTTTGTAAGAGATGAACACATAGTACCTGCTAATTGACAGAACTAGCTTTCAAGAAGTCAGAATGGCTTTTGTTGAAGTGTATCAAATGGTGCTTAATTCTCTTTCTGTTTGTCTCACATTCGACCTTGGAATGAACTTCCTTATTTCTGAACAGTTTAACGACCAACCACGTTCACTCCGTCATCTGCTCCAGTTATTATATACCAGAGATCATTAATCACATTAATCCTGCACTCTACAGACCTTCCACAGGGCACAATTTGTATGAATTTGTTTCATCTGTAGATGCCTGACATGGACTGGACTCATCGTTTCTGATTCAACCTTACACTGTTTATCTGCACCCGCTGGACAGCCCATAATAAATGGCTGTTGTCAGTAAAATAGGCCATGCTCCTTAAGCTGCCAGTGCTTTCAATATTAACCCAGAGGATAAAAATATCTCTTTCTAAAGTGAAACAGTGCTCTGGCATTAATGAGACCAGTAGATGAGCTCTGTCAAGCTCTGTCTTCTGTTGGTGGCCAGCCAAAACGTCCCTCTGAAGACAAGGTTTCTCTGCAACACTTCTGCTGCTGGCACATTTTGTTGCCATCACAAACTTCATCTCTCGACGCAGAGTGAACCTTAACTCTTGTAAGTCTTACCACAGCAGTGATGTTTGCTGGTAAGTCTGGACGGTGGCAAATTTCTGCTTGGGCTGCCCCATTTGTAAGTGATGGTTTAGGTGCCATCACCAATTCAATTCGCAAGAGGGAGAGATAGGAAAGTGGTTAGTCTTCTTCACCTAAAGAAAACATGACAGGCTGTTTGAGTAAACTGCAAATTTACCTAGTTTTGCCCTGAAAAAAAAGTTCAGGATTATTTTCTCTATTTAGCTCACTGAAGCACACGTAGTAAACATGGCAAGAGTATGCAGTACTACATACCATTAATGTCACTTGCTACCGTTCTGTCAAAGAAACACAGTTATACAATAGCCTTGTACCTTTTCATGCCTTTCTAGGATAAGGAAAAACAGCCTTCCTGCCCCCGGTTACCCTGTGTAAAAGTTACAAATGACTAATATAACGTCGTGATCTAACTTTGATGCAAGCTGCAAGCTCAGTTCACATCCAAACAAGCTTTTAGGTGTTTTCATTTTTATGGGCATGCACCTGAAACTTCTGTTTCTGTTCTTCTTCTATTTGCATTGTAATCTGATGGCTATAATATTAAACAGAGCCAAATTGATTGATATAATTTTAAAAACTCACAATAAATCATCTTTATATACATCAGATTTCATAACGTGCTGTGTTCTACCTAAAAAAGAGATGGAAAAAATAAATACTTATATTCATGGAAGTGCAACACATTTTATGTACCTTGAGGAGTTGTTAGAGACAAGCAGCAGTTCGTACAGTGAGAGGGTGATTAAAGGAGACCAGGGCAATATGTAAAATAAAGGATGACACAGAAAAAGTTCTGTTCGGCTCTTTTCCTGAAACACAGAGTAAAAGGTGCATTCACAATGAAAAGCCATGCACTGAAGGCTTGTTGGTAATGTCCCACGTCCTTCTGGCTAGTTGCCTCCAAGTTGGCATTTTGAGACTGTCAAAGTATAACTAATTTCTCAAGACAGCAAGAACTTGTGAAGGCTGAGGCAAAGCAAAGAATTTAGCCCTTCCCAAGAAAAGGTAGCAGTGTCAGAACAAAAGGAAAATAAAGCTGGTTTCATTAGAAAATTACCATATTACATCAGAAAGAGCCCCTTGAGTTGTGACAGTTGCTCTTGAACGTAAACAGAAGACAGCAGCCTTGGATTCACCTTACCATCAGTGCTAGGCAGCTGTGGGGACTGTGTGCTGGACAGATTGCTTGTTAAACAAACACATCTGGGAGAGGAAAAGGGAGGCAAATTGTCACAGCCCAGCTCTCCCTGCTCACAGTACACCCTCAGATCTAACCAGCTCCTGTTTACGTCTAATTAGGGGTAGAGGTGGATTCCTGGATGGGAGATCAATTCACAATATGAGACCAAGGCAATTCCTGGACACGTTCTTTGGGCAACATGGCCAGGAGTGCAGCCTGTGCAGAGGCTCAGTTCCCAGCTGTCACTCCTATTCTTCTCATCCCTGGCTGCCAGGGGCTCACTCTGATGGCAGATTAAAGCAAAATGGAGGTTAGTATATGGCCTATCATGCATCATGACTATGTGCTCACTGGCTTTCTGTATCCATCTAATTAGCAAACAGCAATTTTCCATGTGAAAGGCTTAGACGTTCAAACCTCCACACTCATAACACCATCAAAGACTCATCTTTATCTCAGCCATAAAATCTTATATTGTCACAGCTGTCCTCATTATAAATGATAAGTCCTGATGAACAGTATTATTTTGCTATTATGTTTGTGATTATTGTTTTAAGCCAGCCATTAATAATATAAATCCCTTCCTCACTGCAGTTATGTGGACAAAATATTTCTATGATATATCTTCTTGAAAAATATCAAATCACCCTAAAGTCTAGGAAGCACTTTAAAAATCAACCATATGGCTATCAGCTAGGTAACAAAAGCAATCTACAAACGCCAAAACTTAATAATCAGAATGATTGCAGAACCCTAAGGTGCCTAAAAAGGAGGCAATGTAACCAGAAACTAGAAACATAACTGAAAAAAAATAAAATTACATCAATTTCCAAGACATTAAAACTCTACACATTGTTTACATTTTAAGGTGTTAAAACCTTGATAATATGGTGTCCTACTGGTAACAGGATTTTTCTGATTCAAACAACTGCATACAAGAAATCCTCCTTTCCCATGAGATAAAAGAACTTCACAAGGGGCAAAGAAGGGGGGGGGGGGGTTGGGGGGAAAAAGGTTAGTTTTGCCTGTATTTATTTTGCCTGTATTTTGAGACCTGGGAGGAAGGAGATTTTTAAAGTGCAGAATGGTCTCCCCTGCTCCTTTTTAAGTAGCTAAAGGAAGATAATCCCTTGGATGTCATTTGTCATAAATCAAGGTGTATGAAATGTGCAGACTCAAACTAAAGTATTTTTTTATGTAGTAAGAGGCTGTAGCCATGATACTTTTCCCTGCAGAATTACAGAAGTTTTACACAAGATCCAGCAGATTGGATAAGTCAAAGTCCATCAATCAAACTATTTATGGTCCATATTATGGGTTTCCTAAGGCTTTGTGTCTGCACTGGAATTTTCTAAGCAAAAATTATTTGGAAACACACTGGTTTGTCTCTGTGAAATTTCAGATTCATTTCTGGGTACAACCACTTTCCTTCCCCCTGCACCACTGAGAAGGATGAGACTGCAGCAGTGTGAAGTTGCTGCCAGCACGGCTCTGCTCACTGTTCCTGCCTTGCACAATTATCAGTGATGTGATGAATCATCAGTGATTCCCTGTCTCAGCTACCCATCCACAGGGATTGTTCAGCACACCCCACACATCCCCTTCCAGATTCCATAATGGGATATCTCCAGTTTTTAAATGTACCACATAGCAAGACAGATAAGCTTTTTTGCTTTTCACTGTAGTAAAGCATGTGCAAAAACACAAAAATGGCACTTTTCCAAACTTATCCCTTTGAGATCTCACCCCTGAAACACCCCACCCTACCTGCTACACTCAGGTATTTTCTCTTGGCTAAAAGATGGATGACTATTTCACACAGACAATGAAATAATCATATGGTATTTTTCAATATCAGAGCTTAATTATAAATTATAAATCATGAGAAATCCATAATGGACTTATCACATAGGAGTTAATTTCAGAACAGATTTTAACAAATACCTCCATAAAAAGATTAGCTGATCGTATTTTATTTCAAAGGTCTTATTTACCACCCAAAACATCAACATATTGTAGGCTCTTTGAACAAAAGGCCTCTCTAGTCCTCTTAGTGTATTTTTGAATAAAAATTCACTTGTGTGGAAAGGGAGGGACCCCAACAAAGAAACGTGTATTGATGCAGCCATATAAAAGAAAGCAGTTAATTACAAAGGCAGAAAGCAGATATTTCTAATGAAACAACAAGCCACACTAATGTTGGCTAAGAGGCAGGCAGTATACAACAATGTGTTTTCTGCCTTTGCAAAACCCTATGGACCACGTACCCTGCAGACTGCAATCTCTGATGATAATTACATGTTTAAACTGACCAAGGTAAGCACAGGTAAGGCACAGAAGGAAGACACATTTTCCTCCACCAGCACAGGCTGCATGGCAGCAGGACAGAGGCTGATAGATAAAACATGCATCTATAATATGGGGAACAAAGACCACCCTCAAGTCCTCCATTTTATGACTACACTCCCTTCCTTCTGCACAATATTAATTTCTTTTTCTTCTTTTTCTCTTTTTCTTTTTTCTCCACAGAAACATCCTGAAAAGTTCTGCCTCCAGCCTACCCTGCTCCCTGGCTGGGGGGTGCTGGGATGGACCCTGACTACCAGTCATGCTCACCCCTCAGTGTCACCATAACCTGAACAAACTCTGAGCAAGTAAAACAGTAACATGTTTATAATGAATTTCAGAATCTTTTCGGCATATGGTCATAGTTAGTTTGGAGCAACAAGTGTAAGCTCCAGGATAACAGTGGCCTGAAAACACATTTTTATCCCCATCTGTTTGGAACGAAAAGCTGTTTTCAGTTCCTCACCTGTTATTGCTCCACATCCTCCACATGGAAAAATTGTATGAGTTGACTTTTATTTTCACCACGGAAAATTACTGTGTTCTTCTGTAGTTTCAAAGGCAGGGTCTTGGGCTATGAAGAATTTTATATATAACAGAAAAAATATATGCTTTTATGTTGCTGGAGGTAGAAGAAGGATATTATATTTCATTATTTCCTCTCCTAACCCTCTGATCTAGTATGCAGTTCTGTGTTTTCTACTTAGAATGGAAGGATCTTTCTCTGTAAAAGAGGTTATGAACTTCTTATAGTTACCCATCTCTCTTTGCAGGAAGATAGTGTCTCACCTATCCAAATCTTTAATCATATTCTGGGATCCTAACTCCTTGGAAGAAACTGAGAGTGGAGCCCTTTGCATCCAAGAAACTGAAATTTGGAGATAAAAATATCTTCAGTGACTCATCAGCATGTTTGGAAAACACAAAAAATATTTATGTGCACATTTTGCTGTATTAAAAGCTTATTTTCTGCTTTTTCCTGATGCTCCCTGAAGTTTTCTTTCCACTCTAACTGTGGGAACCAATTCAGTCAGGCAGCTTTATTCATTTAGGCAGTAATTATTCAGATATTTCACAGCATTTATGTTCATTTGATGCAATCTTACACAAACACCTGCTAGTACACACTGCTCAGGGTCACTCTGACATTGTATAAGCTTTCAAATAGAATAACAAACCCAAATCAACAGTTCCTCGTGGGAATGGCTCCACTGTTGACTCTTACACTCTCTGCTGTGCAGAGCTGGAACAGAAATAAAACACATCTTCTTAGATAAGCAATTAGTGTTTCATAATATATGGGAATGTGTTTTCAGCCCTCAGATGCTCATGGCCCTTCTCAGACAGGAATACAAATTGTTTTCTCCCCAAGATGCAACATTTCTATCTTTAGCTCAACTGACTCAGAGTCTTATATAAATTTTAATTTGGACAGGCTACTCAAACAGCATATGTATTCAAAATCTTTATCAGAGTTATATGGCATAGGTTTGGGTTCTTAGGGGAGGGTCATGTGATTTGTTTTCTTTCTTGTTTTACCACAGTAAAATAGGTACTATCAAGGGTTTTGAAAAAATTCTCTCTCTTGACTTAGATTAGAAGGACTTGTCCAAGGCTGAAACCCCATTGTTTACTGCAGTGCAGAGCCTTGGCAGTCAAACTATTTTACACCCGTATTTCATCTGAGAAGATATAGCTATATTTTGTGTTACCACACATCACTCAAAACACAGCACTGGCCCAGCTCAGGGTCCACATCATCCCTGAGCTAGACTGTGCACACCCCTCCCGTGCTGGCTTGACCCTGTCCTGCAATTTAGCCATCACTCAGCCACTCATTTACACTCCACTACCCTTCCACGTACCCAGCAGGATGGGGGAAAGAATCTGAATAGCAAAAATAAGATAAACATGTGGGTTAAGATCAATGCAGCTAAATAAGTTAAGAAAGAGGAAAAAAAACAAGCAAGTGATGTAGATGCAATCTTTTACAACCTCCCACAAGCACACAATGCCCAACCTGTCCCTGAGCCAACAGCTACCTTGGAAAGCTCTGCCTGCTCCCACCAATTTCTTTTGCTGAGCATGACGTTATACAGCGTGGAATACATCTTTGGACAGTTTGGGTCAATTGTCAGTCTGTGCCTGTCCCCAGCCTCTTCCCCATCCATGGCCAACTGTCTGAGGAGATCAGTGAGAAAAGGAGAAGGCCTTAACAGTGCTGTCTTGGTTTGAAAAGACAGGTGTCTGCTAAGGAAGGCAGGAGCCTTCCTTGAAATGGAAAACGGAAACCCCCTCCCACCGAATTATTATAATTTTTAAATTAAGGGGCTCTCAGGCAAAGATATGTGAATAGGAATAACATTTCTTTATTAGGAAAATTAAAAATACTAATGCAATAGTACAAAAAAAGAAAACAAACCACTGACAGAGTCAGAATACGACCTGACACCCTGTGGGTCAGGGTGTTGGCAGCAGTCCCATTAAATGGCGCCTGCAGTCCTGCTGGAGTGAGAGGTGTGGTTCTGTTGAAACAGGGATCCTGTAGAAGGGTGGAGTTTTCCTCTGAAGGTCCAGTGGTGGTGTAGATAGGCCTGGTCTTCCTCTGGGAATCCAGTGGGAAAAGGCTGTCTGTGGAGTTCCAAATTGCAGATTATGTCCAGGTGGGAATGCTTGGCTCCTCCCCCTGGGTGGAGCATCTCCCACCAATGGGATGATGTAATTTTATCAGCCATGCAGTGACACTCAATGGCCCATTAGCAGAAGATATGTCCCAGAGGGAGGATTGGCTGTGGAAGAGATAAAGAAAACTGCCCAGTTAACACAAGATAACTGCCCCACCTCTAACAGGTGGCAAATAGAATACACACCCCCAGCTAAATCTTTCAACCTGAGACAGGTGTGCAAGTACAGTTCAGCAACAGTCAAAGCACTGGCATGTTATTAGCCAAAAATCCAAACCACGGCACCATAAAGGACCCAATAAAGAAAATTAACTCCACCCCAGCCAGATCAAACACACTCCCTACAATTCAGCGATGAAGAAATCACTTACATGGAGGTATCTCAGCTGCTGAGATATAGCTGTTTTGGCTAAAGCAGCCAAAACACAGAACCTCCATCCCAGCTTGGTCTGTTGGCTCAGTAAGGTGCAACTCCACTGCAGAAATGCCAGAGACATGAAACAAAGTGGTAGATGAAAACAACTGCTAGAGCATGTCAACACTTTGCATTTAATGGAAAAGGAGGCTGTTTCCAGTACCAAAGGTAGTTTGCTTGTTGCTTATTTAACATTAACTCACTTAATGAGTAATGACTCTTTTCTTTTTGCATCTGTTTTCTTGATACTTGTTATCTCAGCATATTGCAAGAGTGGGACAACATTCAGAATCTCTGCATTACCCTAGTAACTATACTGTAAACCTGCATTGTTTTTGGAAGGAGCATTTGATCTTCCTAAATTCACAAAACCACAAAGGAACATCTGAGCCAAGGACAACTAACCACTCTACATCTCTAACCCCTTAGACACAGCTAAAGCTATGCCTGTGTTGTTCATGCTGTGTTTTTGGATTCTCTGTTCTAAACTAGTCTGCAATGGCTGATATTATGCAGCTGCTTTCAGCTTGTTCTGCAAGAATGATTTACCTAATACCAAGGCCTCACTGCTTTCACAAAAACATAAGCATATAATTTCTTCCCTAGCTAATACAGTCATCATGAAGAGATTATTCCTTTCCTTGGCAGTAGCCAGGTACATATTTGAAGATTATTGCCATATTTTCCCTTCTTTGCCCTGCTTTCATTTCTGTGGGTGATGCAACACCAACCAATCCACTGTTTTTTCAGAAATCATGCTTTTTAGACCTGTAGTGATTCCTATCGCTCTCTTCTCTCCAGTCACAATGCCTCAAAAGAGGTGAAAAGTTGCTGCCATGTAGGGTCAGACTGGTGGGTCTATCTGTCCTTCTAGTCTGGCTTCAGCAGTGAAAACTGGAAATGAGCAGAGAGGGCACACAAGCCTGGCCACTCAGAAAATGCTGAGTAAAACAAATGAGTTTGGATTATTATTACAGGGTATAGAATTACTTATTTATCTCACTGTGAGGTTGAACCATCAACCAGTCACTGCAAACATGAAAAGATGTATGCCCACAACTTAACAGGATAGACCACAGATTTGTCTGAGAGAAGTTAGAGACACAAATTATCAGTGACAGTATGAAGTTTTTTTCCAGTTTCTTCTGCATTGTTGAATCAGAAATAAATCCAAAGTTTGCCCTAAATGTAATTCAATATTTTTGCTTTCTATGTCAAAAGAAGCCAGAAAGTTTAGTAAGTGTTAAATTAACTAATATTTATCCAACTATCTGAATTTTTAAAACATACATGGATTCTGTTTAAATTTTGGATGAAGAACAAAGACCTATTTTATTTTTTCTCTTTTTCATTCAAACTAACTCACTGATGAAAGTATGGCAACCCAAAGACTGGAGGCCTCAGTAATAAAAAACTGTAGTTAAGACAAGTAAAATGAAGTTGAAAAAGAGTGATAAGTGAATAACAATTGATGGGAAAATGAGTTGATAATTATTCAGAGGATTATGCAATAAACCAAAACATTAAAAATGTTTACAGCCTAAGGACAGAAATATTTGTCTGTCCAAGCAGAATAACTTTTTCAGAAAAAATGGTTAGAAATTGTATTGCTTCTCTTACAAGGTTAATGAAAAAGACACTGAAAAAATATTTGGTCTGGATTACAGCTGCTATATTTTAAAATACATCTCATTATAAATTTACTTCAGTCGCTAATATGCATCTTATAAAACTATCTAGTTGTATTTTAATTTATAAAAATATTTTTCTTTTTCCAAAAGCAATTTATTCCTCGACAGAAGAGTGTATATAGCCCAGCATACATACACACCTCTTAGTCAGAGTCACTGTTGAAACTTGATTCTCCTGCACTGTTGGCCCACAGAGTCAGCTCTCTCCATATCAGAAGATCACTAAGGGAACTCATGGTGCTGGCAGTACAAATCAACATCTGAGGTGCAGGCTGTGATTGACATGAAGACTAAGAAGAGAAACAACTACAAAAGCAAAAGTTAGGGTACTGTGAACACAGTGCTAATAGCCTGCTGTAATCTTAAATAAGGTGCTCACACTATGCCGCCTGGGCTGGGCTGCACCTGCCCTGCACCTGGCTTACTTTTCACCTCAGCAAGTAATTATCAGAGTCTTGTTAAAATACAGTATCTGATGCACATAAGACACGGGGAGACTCAAGTAAGTTTTACACAGAAACCTTTAGCTAGACCAGTCTTGGAGAAAAAAAAGACCATCCAGCTTTGGAAGCAGCAGGGGTAACTTGTTCTTCTGGACTTCTTTCCCAGTCCTCAGGACACTATATGGGCATAGCGACTGTCAAACATATGCTGTTGTAATTCCAGATTTTTCTACCTTGACTAACATTAAAATACCCTGTTCATTAAAATACATCTTATCTTTATTTAGTACTGTATGTAAGAAAACTTTTTAATAAATTTAATCAGAGTTTACTGTTACCCTAAATACTTCAGAGAGTTTGTACAGCTAAATTCTTTTCATTAGCTTAGTTTGTTTATTCTAATTACTATATGAATCATAGCATTCTAAGTCATTCATTATTAAAATTGCCTCAAGGTGATCAACAGAACAACTTCACTTCTAATATTTCCACTTCCTCCCTCTTCTCAAAATTAATGAATTTCAGAGGGCGAAGTGCCTGGGAAATAGTATGTAGAAACATTGAAATAGAGACAAATAAAACTATACAAACACCTAAACAGTTTTCTTTAGTAATAATGATGCACTTCAGAAAGAAAGGAAATCTAGCAGTGCAGGAGGATCTTTCTGGCAGCACGTATTACAGTGATGACACAGTTGTTAAAATAACTAACTGGCAGCCTCACTGCAGTAGGTGCTTTGAGAGTTTAGATGGAAGGTAGAGGCAAGGGACTTGAGTCAGCAGGAGCCAGCAGATAGTTGGAAACAGGATCTTCTATTAGGAATGGTATCATTAAACTTTTTTTCTAACAATACTGCTGGTGCCTTGCTCCCATCTGCTTTTGAAGCCTATCCTAAATCTTCACATCCTTCCTTTGTGTATCTATTCTTTTCTTCTATCTCCCTGTACTGACCTATTTCTGTGTGGTATTTTTAACAATTCATTTCCCTGCAATCTATTCTCTGCCTCATGTTCACTTTAGTTAGGCCAAAATAGCAGCCTAGAATATGGCAAACATCACAGAGCATTGTCTGACTCTTGTCAAACTTGTTCTGGGTGAAAGAGTCCAGACAGACATGAATGTGGATGGGGTTTAAGCCCATAAATAAACAATTACCTAGCAAATCTTTTTTTTACCAATCTCTTTCTAATAATTTGAGAACCTATTTTCAGCCTCTTTTGAACAGTTTTACATTTGCAGTATGTAGAGAAATAAAGTTTCTGTTCTCACCTGTAATAAGGGTGGAGATTTCATTCTTTTCCACTTAACAGCTAATCCACAAAAACAATTTTCCTCCCTCAGCTGGCAGGACTATATAAGAAATTGTGTTTCGGCATGTTTGATGTTAGATTCAAGTAATATTATTTTAGATACTGTTAAAAATATTAATCTGCACTCTCTGGCATTGCATTGTCTTCACACAGGATGTATAAAACATGGTTCTGTCTTGAAAAATTTTAAAAATCCCAGGTGTTTTATCTCACTCCTCAGAAACTCTCTGTGACATAGGTTATTCTGTTCCTTATCAGAAATGCTGAGCATTAGGTCTGTGCTGGAGTTTTGATTTGGTACTTCGGCATACACAATACTGTGTCAGCAGACCCACAATTAAACCATGCAGTGAGCTTTCAAGTGTAGCTCAGGGGTGGGTGACTGTAAGAGTGACTGAGCAGGTGGTTTCTACCAGCGAAACATTTGAGAGCTCAGCATTGCCCATAACTCATGCTCTTGCATGAGAAATAGCTCCAAATTCTGAGCAGCTATGAACTTTGTACACATAGCTGCAATTTGCTTCATTTGGTGATTCACAAAGATCTCTGGGTGGTGGAATTTCAAGACACATTTCTGACAGGTACTCTCTCAGTCTTAGAGGGAGACAAAAGGTATACTGCAGTAAATGTCTGTTGCTTTGCAAGAGACATCAGGATTCCATGCCATTGCAGGATCCTAAATTCCTACAGAGAAAGACTAATAGTGAATGTACTTCTGTGTCTGTATGATTCAAAAGGAAAAAATATGTTGTTCAAATCTAATCATCATGGCAACATGAATAATTTAAATACTTAGCTTGTTTGTTATATTACATAACTTCTACAAATATTTTAACCTAATATGACAAAAGTAGAAATATTTTTCTAAAATCAGAGTTCTAAAATGTCTGTTAGAAAAAGATATAAGGAAATTCCTCTACAGGAATTTGTGTTGTGTCTCTGGTTCTTCACAACAGTGTTATTGTCCCTCATACAGCAAGACCAGCCTAGCAAAGGCATATGAAAATTCTACTAATACTAACAGCTCCAGGAGACTTCAGACCACATTTTATTCACAGCAAATTGTCAATCTGCAAGAGCTAAGCAGAAACCTTTGGCAAATCGCACAGTCTTCAGAAAAGAATAATGATTGACAATTGTCATCCTTGATGAAATGATTTAGAGTTTAAATATTCATTCTCTTCTGCAGCAGCCATTGATGAAAGTGACTCAAGTTTCCTGTATTATCCTTACATACTGTAGATCCTAGACTGTGTTTCTCATTGGTTCTTCATTATGAACTTCGTGACACTACTGTAGACAAGGTTTTCAATTACCTGTTTTGACAAAACCTGAAGAAAATAAAGTCTGATGCGCTTTGCTCAAGAAAGTGGAATTTATGTTCAGGATAACCTTAGGGAAACAGGAAACCTCAGTGAAGGCTACAGCTGTAATTATGACCTCAGCTGACTTGTCTTTCCTTTCTGGGTCATACTGATGTGAAAGGCAGAGACAGCTCTGAAAGCTACTGAAGAACCACCCAGCAAGAGACTGTACACAGCCAAATTCCTCACATCCACTGTGTGTCAGCCTGTCTGCAAACAGAGCCCGCAGCAACTGAGACTGGAAAAGGCCTTGACTCCATTTAGCTCCTTGTTAGCTAAGTCTTTAGTGTCCCATTCTGATAGAGGAAGGTCACCCTGCCCACTTTAGGAGATTGAAATTAGATGAAATTTAAGCTCCCTTCTAATCCAGACCATCCTAAGAAGCTCTGAGTAGCTCTTCAACTGTTGTTGTCTTTAGCTGGTAGGGATTCTTTACTACTGTCTTGGTAATAAAGTGGATTGGGAATACTTGTGAATACTTGTGTCCCAAGCCACTTCGAAATCTGGATAGGAAATTATCATTTGCACAATTTAAAGATCAGATCCCAGGTGGAAAAGGACACATAATATGTCAAATATGGTTCTGAAGTATACAAAAAGGGAAAAAAGTAAATATTTCTCCATTCCTCAGCAGTAGAATGCTTAGTAATTATTTTCTCTAGCAACTTTTTTAGCAGAACATGAAAACATAACTATTCAAATATCCTCTTTAGCTGAGAGCTAGCAGAGACCAAGCTATAGGAGAAAGTCCAGGGACAAATGAAAACTGTCCCTACTCAAGAGAAACTGGATTTGTTTTAAGTTTTTTCTGTAATAGAATTTTTGCAAGACATAAATGTAAATGCTTAGTAAACAAAGGAAAGAATTAGCCTAAGAGAAATCTTTTTTTTTTCCCTGCAGATATGACAATTGTGATTTAAGTCAGTTTTCTTCAACACAAAGTAGTTCATACTTGTGTGGTAAAATAAATTTCTGACTTCACCTATTCTAGCTAAGCAAGACTATGAATTCTACACACGAGGATGTTGCATGCCTGTTGTTTGACTCTGGATCATCTCTCCTGCTCCAGATGAAAATTAACCTCAGGTCTGGCCCTGTTCAGAAAAGAGGGTGAACTTCCACCTCCTCCAACCATTGCATATGCCTTGTGACAAAATTGAGTGTAATTTTTCCAAGCAGTATCCATTTGGAAACAAGGTCACTTGGCTACAAATGTTCATCATGCAGTAATAAACACTCATGCAAATCAGTCAATACAACTGCATTCACAATCGTGAGCTGTTCGAGCCTGTGAGCCAGATAGCAACATAAATACAGAGTTGATTTTGCTTCTTGCAAATGCACAAGGCACTTCAGGAGCTTCATGCCTCCTGCATTGCCAATTCTACCTAATACTTTTCAGTATTCTAGTGGAACCAAGTGAAACAATGTTTAACAAACATTTTAAAAATAAGGCAGTTTGATGGTAAGAAAACATTGTAATATTTGCAACACATTTTACTGTTTGAATTAAATACATTTCCTTCTGCATTGGAGACTGTTCACACACATAGTTGCCAGAGAAATCTGGTTTCATTGGTCAAAATCATATTTATTCAAAAAAGTTTAAAAAATTTTGGTCAAGCTTAACATTTGGTGGAGATGTGAAAGGCATTTCAGAAGAAAGGAATCAATACTGCAGTGAGTAAAATGCAAGTTCAACATCTGCAAAAATTTTGTCACATTTTCCCCACACCCTTAAAAAAATTTATTTTCTCAACACATTAAAAAATAAATGTAACTCTAGCTGCCTTAATAAACATAAGCCCTACTGCAGATACCTTGATCTTCTGGCTTCTCAGTGCTGTTTTAAGACAAAGACTGAGTGAGGCTGACCACTGAGAGAGGATTGACCAAGATCCTGTGTGGACTCAAAAACTGTGGGGGCATTTGTACATGACACACAGGGGACCAGGCTTGAAAGTGTAGCTCCTGCTTAAAAGAGCATTCACCATGAATCCATGTGAAGGTGCTTTTATTCCATTGAAGCAGAAAGAGTTTAAAATACTATACTTGAAAGGAATTATCACATACCTGCCTGTAGGAACAAAAGAGCAGGAAAAGTGCTTTTTTATTTTACACTACCACAATGGGCTGAACCAAAACTATTCTAGCTTTATGAATTTAAAATCTTCTCACTGACATGGATATTGAAAACTTCTAGAAAGAAACAAATCCTGAATTCATTTCTGTTGAAAAGACTCAGAAAATTTAAAAACTCATGGACTTTAAAATTATGCATTAGAATGCAGCTGCTTCATCAGCTTTGGGTAAAGGCACTGTTTTTAGTTCCAAACCTAGCTTGTGTTTAAAAAAAAGGAAGGACAAAAGAAGCTGGAAAGTACTTGAAAGCTGGAGCAACTCTGGCTTTTACTCCCACTGCTGTTGTTTGCACAACACTTATTAACGTTGTGACTTTCTTTACAGTTTACTGCCAACAACAAAGGAACAGCAGGTTCCCTTTTAGTCCAATTATGACCGTTTTCCATGATTCACATGGCTCTGAATTAAAACAAGCACACATGGCACTGAGTGCACACCTGGTGCAAAGTTTCCAACCAGTCCCAGCCCGGGGTAGATGCCATTGCAAAGCCCTGGTTTACAGTTTAGGCTAATCATCAGCATTCTTTCCTTAGCAGCAAACACATTTGTTGAAATGTTGGCTATGGTACAGCTAGAGATAAGAATGATCTGCTCAGGTTTGACTTCTGTCAGACAGCAATGAATATTCATCTGGTTGTAAAACCAACCCCAAAAAAACCCATAAACTCTCCACAAAACTTTGGAAGAATCTTGATCTTAAAAACTAAACAATCAAAACCCAATGAAAATTGGGAAGCATGATTGCTTTGGAGGCTTTTCCATTTAAGTTCTCACTTCCCAGCTACTGTGGTGACAAAGGAATTATAAATGCCAAAAAAATGACAGATTTCATCTTGACAGAGTAGCTCAGTAAGATAAACACATAAAGTGCTTAAACAGTGTGCAACAAAGCAGATATTTTTCCTTTCAGACTAGAGTTTGTAAAAGGTATAGTAAGTATCTTTGAATCCAAGAAAATTACCTTGTTTTTTCAGTTACAATAAAACATCTGAGGATAATCAAAGACACCTTTTGGTAATTTTGCCTGATTTCTAATTCAGGAGGAGAAGGCAATAGAAATTTACTTTGCATGCATCGTAAACATTCAGCCTGGAATAAACGAGAACAAAACAATTTTTGCTCTGTTTTGATTTCAAAGATAAGATGAAGGGCACCACTAAATATATAAATACATCTTATTTTATAGAAATGCTATTGGTTCATCTTTTGCTTAGCCAAATGATTCCAGCTATTCTAATTACTTGTCAGATTTAATTTCTTTTCCAGAAAGCAAGAGGTAAAATTTGATATCTGAATAAATATGTACATTTTCCTTACAGACAGTTTTTAGTTTTGCCTGATAAAGCACAGGTGAATTCACTTCTCTTAATATTGCTTATAAAAATCTATTTATTGCAGAGTTGGAGCAAGGGAGGTTTTAAATTTGGAAAATAAAATTAATCTTTGTTTCCTATCATGTAGTAGATTTTGCATCTCCCTTTCTTGTAGCTATTCATATGTGGTACAGGATCCCATCTGAAACATTACATGATGTGGCAAAAAATCCACCCTGTCTGAAAGAAAGAGGGTTCATAAACAGGTTGTTATTTTCAAAGAGTTCATTTCTACAAATGGATCTCTAGGTACCACTCTGTTAGGGATTCAGTCTTTGCTGAAGGTGTATGTAACTCCTTTTCAGGGCCCATATTTAAGGCAAGTACCCGGAAAATTCTGTCTCCAGGAATGACTTCCAGGTGCAGAGTCCATGATGTGGTGGAAACAGAAAGACAAAGGTATTTTAAAATAAAGTTATTTTAGAATTGCTATTCCGAGTAATATTAATTTTGTTCTAAATACTTCTGTGTAAAACACTGAGAATGTTTTGGTTGATTGCACATCATGTATGGAAATATTCATGTTTCTACAAGAACCTTTAAAATGCATTTTTGTTTCATTTTAAATCAGTGAAAATGAACAAGGTTATTTTTACAAATAGAAAAACAGAAAAACAGACTGAGACCCTCAGTCCTGATGGAGATTAGAGTCTGTAAGGCAGTGAGGGCTTCACAGAGGAATCAAGAGATAAAAGGTTAGAACAACTTTTGATCACAGGATCACAGAATATGCTGAATTGAAAGAGATCACTGATATCCATGATCACATGGATCACTGAGTCCAGCTCCTGGTCCTGCACAACCATCTCCAATAATCGCAATTTGATGGCTCCAGAGCCACCTACTTCCTGTACATAATGCCAGGAGAGGAGGAATGCCCTTTGTTAAGTTTCCCGAAGGTCGGTCTTGACACCTTTTTTTGTACTAATCCTGTTCCAAAAGTTGAGCAAGTCAATTATAAATAAATTGTGGAAAATTTTGAGAACGAGACTGTAGGGCCTTAGCAGACACTCAGTCCCGTTGTCTCGACTTCTGGCATGGACCCTCACAGTCACAGGGATTCTCACAGGCTGTATGCAGGACACTGCTGCCTTTGCTGGCAGAACACAGTGCAGCATCTTCATGTAACACACCTACCAGCTGCACCTATGCTTAGTTTTCAAAATAACAGTGTTGTCCTTTAGTGTCACTTATGAAGGTCAAGTTAACCCAGATTATCCCAAGTTTTCATGCTGCTTCTCTATTTCCTGGCTCCAGCAATTTCTTATCAGCAGGGAAGGCTCCACACAGTAAAGTTTCTGGAAATAAAGTGCCATTTTCCCACTATGAAAAGCACTTAAGGGCAAGATAAGGCCTGAAGAACACAAACAGCTAAGTGAAAAAATATAGGAAGATGAGCCTTCATATTTTTCACCTGTTGAGGATCTTTCAATCTTTCCCTCACTAAATTTCTTCCTGTACTCCCTCGAAAGAGAGAATAAGAATGAATGAACTCTTCAGTCCATCCAGCCGTTGTAGCCTTTCCTAAATCCTCCCCCCCACCACCATCAAATGAACTATCACACTAAAGGGATGCTTGCATTCTTGTTGCAAATTACTTTGACATTTTGAGTGGCATGCTACGGGTGCCTTAAGAGAGAGAGACAGCAAACATATGAGGGATGAGAATTCACAGATATGATGACAACTGACAGAATTTAATTTTTTAAAGGGATAAGTAACCACAAAATTATCTGTTTTTTTGTTTGTTTGTTTTTTTCCTCTTCTTTCTTGTCCATTTAACTAATACCTTGCAAGTATCTGATCGTTTAATTCCATCCAGAGCAAGGATCTCTTATGAGAAATTATATGAGAAATTATACTAGAATACTAGTTTTGAGAAAGGAAATTGAAAGCTGATGATAGCAATGATAGTAATATCTGTTGTTCTATGAAATAACATGTTGAGGGAAGGCAAAAATTTAAAAAATAAAAAGTAATGAAAAAGCAAACAACGCAAGCAATGAACCTTACTGTGATTTTTAGGATTTTCAGTACAATTTATACACCCGTTCTCTGCATTTTTGAGCTGTTTGTACAGCCTAGGAGAATTTCTTTTCTCTCTCACATTGGCTGCAGTTTACGTTTCCTCTTTACACATCCAGAAGATCAATGCTTTTTCCTGACAAAATGTTCCAGAAAAAGGATTATGTTTTGTTGGAATAATTCATGTGTAAGTGAGAATAGCAGAGATACTTCATTCGACCATAATGGAAACACTCTAAAATTTTTCAATAAATGTTTCCCTTTAACATGAGTTTGTTTTCAGCCCTGCCAGTACCAGCACATGCTTTTGTGTTTTGGTGTGAGCTGGTGGTGCTTGACACACTTGAGTGTGAGTATTTCCATTCAAGGAGACAAGAAGACTGGAGAAAAAGTATTGTAAAGTCAGCCTTGCTCTGCCTGCCCATGTCATGAGCAATCTGCCACAGTGCTGCACATGGCTGAACCTGTGAGTGAAACCATGGATGGACACAACATGAAAACTTCCCATGCAGTGTGCCAGGACCTGAGCAGATAGTAAGGAGAATTGTGTACAGTGCTGAACATCAATCCTCATGCCATCCTCCTACCAGCTTGTTTAGTTGTGGTCCAATGAACAGGCCTAGAAAGGACAAAAGCAAAGCCCAGCTACTCTACTAGCCAAGTGATTTGTTCTAGGCAGATGTTCTACTTGAAGACACAGCCTAATAACACAGGCTCATTTCAGAAAAGCTGACAAGCAATACTGAGACAGTTGTCAATGAAACGCCAGCTACATTCAGAAGAGAGATGAAAAAGTCAATACATACCATTACAAAACCTATAATTTCAGTCCCACCAAATCTGTCCGTTCAAGTTCTCTTCATTGCTACATTTTTTAAAGTAAGACTTAGTTCTGCTTTGTATATTCCAAATTACTTATTTTTCCGTTTTGAAAACTAGTTAGAAACATACCTGTGTTCATGAACTGCATCACTGCCTCAAGTAAGTCCATTTTCAGTCTTGAAACCATATCTTTAAACCTAGAGAATGTGGGAATAGGCAGAAACCCTTGTAGAGAATTCAGCATTGAACAGTGTCTGACTTGCTTGTCCCAGCATCAGAATCAAAACATTTCTCTCTGTGGAGGCTGTGCTCAGGGTGCTTGGTGGTATAACTGTCATTGAAAATGAAACCAGTTAATTTTTTCATGTAAAAAAATGCAATAGTTATCATCCAATTCAGAACTCTTTCATCCTCCACTAACAAAATTCGCTTTCTTCAATCCCTGTAAAAACATTCTTTGTATCCCTCAAAGCACGCAGAATATGTGTTCTGTTCCTGCAGAGAACTGCTTTTCATCATCATTCTCCCTTTGCAGAAATTTGAGATATGGCTGTACCGAATCTGTGAACTCCCACTGGAACATGAAAGTCCTCATGGACTGGTCCCTTCTTAGTCCTCCCTTTGCCAATCCATAGACCTGTCAATAACACTGACATGTGATGGGATCTCAGTCTTTTCTAGAAGCACTAAAATTTAGGAGAAAAAGGGAGTCTTATACTCTGTCAGCCTGAGGCAGAATTAAAACCAGAGTTCCATCAACTGCCATGGCCAATGGAAGAGACTAGAGCCTTCATCACTATGTTCTCAAGAGAAAAATATGTTCTGGTCTGTTCTTAAGAGGAAAAAAATCTCATAGGCAAATGATATCTGAAATTATATTCAAATGAACTTATTTCAATATAGCTATGAATGCTCCACAGCACAAAAGGAAGTGCATGTGTGTGAGGGGATAAAGGAAGAGAAATACATAGCACATTCAACAGTGATTTTACAGTTCGTATAAATGGGTAATGGACCACTTGCTTCAGTTTTACTAGAATGACATCTGATTTTGCATTAACCTGACCAGCTACAATCCTGATAAAACATGTTCAACTAACATGCATTTCATTTTCAATAGTAACTTGCAAGTAGTTTACCAGCCAGTCCTGTTAAATCAAGGGAAGGAAGAGAAATGTTGTAGGATATTTCTGTTAATCTGCAGGATGAATTTTCATTATTGTTTTCACTGTTTTTTTCAGGATTATGCCCAAATCTTGCTGCCACATTGCTTAAAGCCCATCTGGGCCAGAAAACCTGGCACTGGAAAGAGAAAACCTGCATCATATCTGTTTACAGACACAAGACTTGCTGCCAGACCACCAGGATTTTACTTTGGTTCTCAGCCTTTTTTTTTTTTTAATAGTTTTTGTTCTTTTATTCAATCTGAAAAAAGAAGATGACCTCAGAGGTTTGAAATCCCATCAGTTTCCTTTTGGAGACATAGGATTTATATACCCTTCTGGACATCGTTAATAGTTTTAACTGGAATTCTGATTTTAATATAAGTTCACAACATCTGCAAAAATACCCCCAAAAGCCATAGAAGAAGTACACCCTTCCTTATTTCTAGACATTCCCATTGCCTCATCTCTTCATGTCAAACCATTCTTAGTATCCCACCAGCACATTAAACTTCATGTGGCTGAACTGAACTCTTTAAATCTTTTTTCCACGCTGTTGATGCTGGCGTTGGCACACTCCTCTACTGCTGAGGCTCATGACTGACGAGGGGGTTTTGCAGCACAGTGGCCCACAGGCTGTGTAAACACAACTGGTCTATCTGCTGACATCACGTGGAAGTTGAAGCATCAGTAGCTATTTCTCTGAGAAGAGTTTAAATTAATTATTCCTTGACAAGCATTGTCAGTGTCTTTATAACACATTTACAAAGTGAATCATTATTTTTAAGTGGCAAATGGACCAATTAACTTGCCAAGGAAACTAGTGGGGTTGTCAAGTACTGCCTGATAGCTGGTGAAGTGATAAAACACCTCAGGTGTCCTCTGACTCTGTCCCTACACTGCTCATCCATTGCAATGGTTCAGAAAAAATCTTGCCCTATTGCTCCTGTTTCTGTCCCTTCTTGCCAGAGCCATCCCCTGCCATCACACACACAGATGTTCACCTCCCTGAGGAAAGGAAACACTCTTTGTGTCACCAATAAGGTCTCCACACAACAGAAGGGCCAAGAGGAGACACCCAGATATCACAGCATGGGAAACAGATGCAGAAATGGGAACCTTGACCAGAGAAAGAGTTCATTACATTGTTCTCCCTCACTTTCTCTCACTCTCATCTGCTTCTGTATTCATTCCAGAATCAATTTACTATAACTGTGGCGACTATTTGAATGAAGGAGTTACTCAAATTGTGAAGGGATTATGCACTTTTGTTTTCAATCTCTTTGTAGGGAAAAAGAGCTGAGTTTTTAACATAGCAATGAGTTGTATTAAGACCATATTAAACCCCATGATAGTTTCCAAGTTCTTATCTGAAAAAACACCAGAAAATCAACATTGCTAAGACCCAGAATGGCATGCAGGCAACTTCCATTCAGCACCTTCAAATAGGCAGAGGTATGAGAATTACAGATAAAAAGCAGAAACAAAGCCTGGTAGTGTTTGCATCACCCTGACCAGTTGCACACAGATACCCTTGGAACTCACACGTGCCCCTGAAGTAAGTTCAGCCTCCTGGTGCTCGAGACAGCTTTGCTACAGATGGCAGATGTCATAAACCTTTTACACACAAATATGGTAAGAACCAGCTGGGCTGCCTTGTTTCTGCACAGCTGAACCAGCCCAGGTTCTCAGCCTGCTCGCGTACCTCATGCACTTCAACCTCCAAAACCTTTACCATGTTTCAGATTGGCTAACCACAAATGCATGGCACTGGTGGCCATTACTTGCTTTTGAAATGTCAGGCTGGAAGGTAACAGAAAGCCCATCAGGCAATCTGATAATTGGATCAGTGCCAGACTGTGAAAATGGCTGGTCTGCTCTTGTGCTGCTCTTATGAAGCCGTTACCATGCTCCGCATCCGCATTGTCTCCCAAGCAAATGTACATCAATGGTGTAACCTCTCCAATGTAAAAGCTGTTTAAAGTGCAAAGAGAGTCATATCTATTTCAAAATTCATTTATTTCATTTTTTGAAAGTAAGTATGATTTACACTATCAGTTTCTTGTACTTCTAAAATAATTTTAAATAAATCATGTTGGATTTTTGTGAAGTATGCAGAAGTAGAAAAGCTGTCTTTGATTTAGGAAATTAATATCAAGATCAGGTGTCAGTTTCAGTACTAAAAAATCAAATCAAACCCTTCTCCAGAGCTGAACTGTGGTTATCCGAATGTGCCATGAGGAAATGAGCCTGGATTGTCTCTGCAGGACACTCAGCAGAAAGGGATTGATTTCAGCAGCTGTTAGAAAGTAAATGCTTATATTTGATCAATGTTTAGGTGTTCTCCATGGTCACTAGAGTGAAGTGGTTCTTTGGAAGCTCAGTTCATCTGACCTGTTTAAAACAGTAACTGGATGAAGGGTGGAATTTATCCTGAGGAGGACATAATTTTTGTGAATTTCAAAAGAAACTGGTTCTCTGAATGCCATTCCCACGTGCTGTACAAGAAGCAGTCATCAGAAAAGCATTGAGGATTATTCCAAGTACTAAGACCAAAGAGGTCTTTCTGGCAGAACAGAGAATACGCATTGCAGGGAGACGATACATCTCCAGATGAGAAAATGTCACAAAATCATATTATTGTATCCAGATTATCTGGAGAATAATAAAGGGAACTGCTTCAGATGTTGATATTATTGCAAATCTTTCATTTCTCTGTACCCTTTTCTTCTCACAAGTGTTTAGGCACTAATAATTTGAAGAGGAAAGCTTATTAAGAGATGATGCAAGCTTCGTGTAGACTGAAACACAAAATCCCCTCAAAAACCAGTAGCACAGAGCCACATTGTAATATTGACTAATGATCTCTGCAGAAAGCAGATAAGGTCTCAGCTACCCAAATCAGGGTGAGTGCTTTCCACTTAAACTCACCTGTTTCCAAATACTTTCAAATACCCCAGACAGAGGTCCAGAATAGGAAAAATCACCATCACCTCAAAGAGAAAGGCTACTGTTTTTTGGTACAGATGAGTTTGTTTTCATTCCCAGAGTCATGGAGGCAGTACCATCCCACAGCAGCTCCTGTGGCTGGAGACTATAGCCTGAGCATGGTAAGAAGAACAAGCATCAGCTGGTGGTTTTTCCATTTTTTTTTCCTTTAGCCGTCCCTTCCTCCTTGCCTCAGTCATCTCAGCCCTCTTGTTCCCTTCATTCTCTGTTGGTAAATGTTATCTTACTGGCCAAATCCCACCTTGCAAATGCCTTTCCCTGGCAAGAAACAAAATCACTAAGTTTGGTAACATCAAAACTTTTTTTTTAGTTAAAGTATCCTGAGAAATCCAGATCCTCCCTGGCACATATATTACGGCAGTTTTTGCTCTCCTAATGCTTGTACTGGGGTCCTTCAGGTTCACAATAAAATTATGTTAGTGTAACGGAGAAAGTAAATCAACCAGTGCTCTGACTGAATCTTTAAGATTCCTGAATAACCAAAGCACAGGTTCGGCTTACTCCTTTTCACTCACACCAGACTCCTACATCTGCTTAGGAGCAGACAGCAATGCTTACGGCAGTGCTTCAGTGAGGGCTGCCACAGGGGATCAAGCCTCAATGCCTCTGTGACCACGGCCTCCTACTCTTTGTCATGTTTTGTCGAGAGCTGGATTAGCTGTTTAGATTTGTTCCTGTAATTTTACCCTCACTAATGCAAAGGAGCTTCCCCCAGGCTAAAAAGGCAGCAAGGACATGAGTTCAAAGAAAGCAGGCATATTTGACTGAAGAGACTCACAAAATTTATTTGATTGATTACTCATTCTGGGATCTCCCTGCTCCTTCTGCAAGCTGCCTCTGCTCCTTTCACTTGACTGTCTCTTGGCACACCACAGCAGACAAATCTGCACTGGCCCACATCTGTACTATGGAGATGGAGCAAAATGGGCTTTCTGCAATGAATCACTCTGAGTAAAATTGTGAGTCATATGGAAGAATTCTCTAGTTTTCAGTGTCAAACAAAAAGCTTGATTTTAACTGCCACATCTGCACTCCCTCAAACTCACTGCAAGATCAGTTTGTCAGGAGGCATCTGATGTGTTGCTCCCTCCACAAGAAATTCTGCCTTGCCTGCTGACAAGCCTTGCACTACAATGAAGCACAAGTAGTGGAAAACCTGCTTCGTGTACTTCCCCAGGAGAGAGGAGAGAGACTCTGAAGATCTTCAGAAGTAAAACTTTTGATCTTCTGCATTTTTAACACTGACTTTGAGCATCATAATGGGAACAGCATTTTGTGCATATTCATCCATCTCAGGAAAAGGCACAGAGCAGGGAACCAGATTAACTGAAGGGGTTCAGGGCTTCCTGCCACAAGATATTTTCAGGAGAGCACAGCAACACTAGGTGTCAGAGCTCAGTATTGGTCAATACCTTGACAAGAAGGGGCTCTGTTTGCTTGGAAGAATTCTCAGTCTTAACCTCAAATCCTCAAAATTACAGCTGTCATCTCACCATGTCAGGGCCCTACTCTTTCTGCCATTTGGAAAGAGATGTCAAAATGTTGGGTTTTTTTAAAGACTGATCAGCATTTCTTGACAGATTGCTTTTCATTAAATTAAATAATACTCCAAATAATTGATCTGTTAGCAGACATTCTTAATTCAGCAAATGCTGAGGAGAATGTTAAAATTACCATTATATTTCTGACAGAAGCACCACTGAAATCTGGTAATTGATAGCTTTGCTGTTTTCTCTGATGGCCTGAAAAGCTTTTACCGTGTTCATCTTTGGAATTACTTTTGTGAAACCACACATTCAGTTCTTGCTGAGAAATCTCATTTTAGTAATTTTAAACAAAATTTATACTGCATAAAATGAATTAGCTTTTGCAGCTAAGCCAGCACATTTTTCTTCCATTTTTATCTCTTTTTAATATATATTTGACCTTGAAAAAGACAGTGTCTGTAGGATACTGTAGCCTAAGAACAAAGAAATAATTTCCATTCCATCACTATGGTTACACTTTCTTCAATCCCCAGCACTGAGCCGTCTGGAAGTATTTAATACAGAGTCCTCAGGAGGGCAAGAAAACTTCATTTAATATTATTTAGCTCTGATTACACAAACCCACACATTGACAAGCAAACACACATAGCAGAGCCCTGGCTGTAGCAAATGACTGCATTCTCTTAACATTGCATATTAGATTGGACCAACAATACAGATTGGGGTATCATGGACCTCCATCCTTCACAGGCATATTTTCTCAGTCTCACATGCTCAAGTCTGCTTGTCTCAAGTGGTTCAGCCAAAATACAATGCAAACACCAAGGCTTCCCGTGGGCTTAGCTCAATGTTAGCTTCATGGACACCTCCATTCCCTCCAATGACAGACACGGTGGTGAAGACAGACTAGAACCAAGGATCATGGCTTCCCTCTGATCACTGTAAATTTGACTTGGAAATAATTTTGAAATGTCCTTTAATGCCTATCTTTATTCTGATCAATCCAAGCCAGCCATGGACCCAAGAACAAGGAACACTTCTTGAGAAAAGGAAGAATCTTTACACTGAGGGTTTTGCACTCTTTCAAGTAACTTTATCACCTCTCTGGCAACTGAGTGCCCTGGGTCAAAACTGTTCTGTTTCTTCTCTTTTCTTATGATGCTGTCTTGGTTTCTGCCTTTTTTTCTTTCATATGCTCTCTGTATTCTTGGCAGATATATTTGTAGCTCTGTAGCCTATTATTATATTCCAGCTATTTTTCCGAGTACTTTTCTATGCCCTTTCCCTAAACAGAAAGACAAAACAAATCCTAGAGCTCCAAGCCCTGGGAGGTACAAGGCCCAAGTGCTCTCTTGGTTCTTCTTGGCTGCCAGGGTTGAAGAACAACTCTTGAGGACACGTTTTCATTACAAAGCACAGCTAGTGCCAAGGTGTGGGCTCCAGAGGAGGAGCTTGAACTGGGGGGCAATTGCATCACCACTTGTCCTCCTAATTGGTGCTTTTTTGTCAATTATGCTGATTTTCCAAACTTATAAGAAATGCATTCACCCAGTGTGGGCAGGCCTTGGTGGACATTCTCTATTCTCCTGGAGGCCTCCAAATAAAGATCTACTTTTATATTACCTCCTATACTAAAATCACCTTGAGTTTCATTTCCAGGCTGGAAAAGGCAACACTTAGGCAGAATCACTACATCTGACACTTCTGACACTTTTTTTTTTTTTTTTTTGGTTTTTA
>VWZV01014185.1:43243-59980 GCA_013397155.1 Irena cyanogastra
TATATTTCTGACAGAAGCACCACTGAAATCTGGTAATTGATAGCTTTGCTGTTTTCTCTGATGGCCTGAAAAGCTTTTACCGTGTTCATCTTTGGAATTACTTTTGTGAAACCACACATTCAGTTCTTGCTGAGAAATCTCATTTTAGTAATTTTAAACAAAATTTATACTGCATAAAATGAATTAGCTTTTGCAGCTAAGCCAGCACATTTTTCTTCCATTTTTATCTCTTTTTAATATATATTTGACCTTGAAAAAGACAGTGTCTGTAGGATACTGTAGCCTAAGAACAAAGAAATAATTTCCATTCCATCACTATGGTTACACTTTCTTCAATCCCCAGCACTGAGCCGTCTGGAAGTATTTAATACAGAGTCCTCAGGAGGGCAAGAAAACTTCATTTAATATTATTTAGCTCTGATTACACAAACCCACACATTGACAAGCAAACACACATAGCAGAGCCCTGGCTGTAGCAAATGACTGCATTCTCTTAACATTGCATATTAGATTGGACCAACAATACAGATTGGGGTATCATGGACCTCCATCCTTCACAGGCATATTTTCTCAGTCTCACATGCTCAAGTCTGCTTGTCTCAAGTGGTTCAGCCAAAATACAATGCAAACACCAAGGCTTCCCGTGGGCTTAGCTCAATGTTAGCTTCATGGACACCTCCATTCCCTCCAATGACAGACACGGTGGTGAAGACAGACTAGAACCAAGGATCATGGCTTCCCTCTGATCACTGTAAATTTGACTTGGAAATAATTTTGAAATGTCCTTTAATGCCTATCTTTATTCTGATCAATCCAAGCCAGCCATGGACCCAAGAACAAGGAACACTTCTTGAGAAAAGGAAGAATCTTTACACTGAGGGTTTTGCACTCTTTCAAGTAACTTTATCACCTCTCTGGCAACTGAGTGCCCTGGGTCAAAACTGTTCTGTTTCTTCTCTTTTCTTATGATGCTGTCTTGGTTTCTGCCTTTTTTTCTTTCATATGCTCTCTGTATTCTTGGCAGATATATTTGTAGCTCTGTAGCCTATTATTATATTCCAGCTATTTTTCCGAGTACTTTTCTATGCCCTTTCCCTAAACAGAAAGACAAAACAAATCCTAGAGCTCCAAGCCCTGGGAGGTACAAGGCCCAAGTGCTCTCTTGGTTCTTCTTGGCTGCCAGGGTTGAAGAACAACTCTTGAGGACACGTTTTCATTACAAAGCACAGCTAGTGCCAAGGTGTGGGCTCCAGAGGAGGAGCTTGAACTGGGGGGCAATTGCATCACCACTTGTCCTCCTAATTGGTGCTTTTTTGTCAATTATGCTGATTTTCCAAACTTATAAGAAATGCATTCACCCAGTGTGGGCAGGCCTTCGTGGACATTCTCTATTCTCCTGGAGGCCTCCAAATAAAGATCTACTTTTATATTACCTCCTATACTAAAATCACCTTGAGTTTCATTTCCAGGCTGGAAAAGGCAACACTTAGGCAGAATCACTACATCTGACACTTCTGACACTTTTTTTTTTTTTTTTTTGGTTTTTATGCAGTATTTGTGCAACCTTCCATAACAGGCATATCTCCTCACTAAGAAAAAAAGTACAACAAAACCACATTTATTAGTGTCACAGTATACAAAATTATATCTCTCATGTGAGCTCAACTCATCAGAGACTTCATTCAGATCTAGGAAGAGTTGCTAGGAAAGAAAAACCTGAAAAGATAGAAATTGACTTCCAGATTTCAATTCAGCAAAGTCTTCTTGTTCCTGAAAAGATTAAGCACATGTTGAACTCAAAGCAGAGCATCATCATTGATAATCTTTAGCTCTATGTCATGGTCTTTAAAGTTCATATCTTTTTCCTTGATAGCTTCTTTTTTCCTGTATTGTTACAGAGCAAAAATTTTCATACTTCTGAAGATTTAAACAAATACTTCCATGGAGTTTTTTTCAGAGTTTAAAAAGAAAAAAATCTTGACAAGTTAAAAAAAAATATCTTCACCAAAAGCCACATTTGATAAAAATTAATATTTGTCAAAAATAAAATACACAGCACTTCATTTTAAAATTATGTTTCTCATGAAAACTTTTTTGACAAGTAGTTATCATTAAATTCTTTTCAGACAACCAGCTCCCCTGGAGTTCTCATGTTACAGAAGTTTGATGTCATGTTTTCTTTCTTTATTCAGTCCCTGCTAAATACACTCATTTTTCTCCTGGCCTACAGATTCCCACTGTGTTCTGTTCCACACTGCTACCCTCATCTTGTTTTGGGTGCTGATTTTTCTTATTTTTGTCAAACACCATTATTCTGAAGCACTACTTCTCCTGCTCTGTAATGCCACCAAGGAGTAGTTGCTTTACACAAGGGCCAGGTGGTCAGTCACCCCAAGGGACTAATGCCCAGCCAAGGTAGTTTGCCTTTCACCAGCCCCAGCTGAGCCCCACGCTGCTTTCAAAGAATTGTCCTGGACAGAGGTTTTAAAACCATGACCGTCTGAGAAACAGGAAATATAATGACCTTGCTGATACCTATGAAGTATGAAAAACTGTATCGACTGAATAAGCTATCCACTTTGTATTACAACTCCTGTTTACCAAGACCATTTCCACCATGCTGGTGTTGTTGACAAAAAGATTATAATTTTTGCAAAACGTTCCTCGAAGAAATTCGTGCTGTGCATGGCAAACAGGCTCAGAAATGGTAGATCATGAGACAGAAGACATAGGGTAGAAGCCCACCACCACCTATCTCCTCAGCCAAGACTTCACCTCCCACCTGACATGAGCCCTCTCCAAACAGGGTTTCTCACCTCATCCACTCAGAGTGCTATAGGAACCAGTTGCACTGGGAACATCAAGAAAGGAACTTCTGAAATGCCACAAGAGGGAAAGGAAAGAATGCTCCTGCAGCTAACCTGAGATAGACAGATAGATAGATAGATAGATAGATAGATAGATAGATAGATAGATAGATAGATAGATAGACTCTCCTGTAAGGATATACTATAAGGTTCAAGGATATTATCCTATAAGTTTCAGGCCTTCAAGAGTGCAAAGAGAGCTGAAAAGTTGAAGATGTCTATCTTGTGCTGGGGATAAGGAAGGGGTAACAAAAAAGCCCACCTCAGGCTGAGCAGTGCTTGGTCAGCCCAAAATCTGAGGTGGAGCTATGGTCTGATTTCTCCTAGGATACAGGTGCAGAAGCTAAATATCAGATTACATTCATTTTCCTCCAAATTTCCCTTCCCCTCTAGACGATCCAGAGTTTAGTACATCTTTGAGCTTCTACTAACATCCCTACTTGTACTCCCCTGAAACAAAGTGACATCATGTTCATGTCACGTCAATAGGAGCAATTCTAACGTGATCATCCCAAATCATCATACAAATCATCAGGGAAAGTGTCATAACACTGGAAGTGCAGCAAGTTTTCTACTGTCTTGTCTCACTCTTTCCAGTAAACCTGAATGGCATATTTTCTCACCTTTTATTTGTCCTGTATTCCTACCTACAAGTAACTGAGCTGGGGATACTACCTTCATGTCTATAAAGCCACTGATAGTTCTTTTATGAGTGTCTGGCACACGGAGACCTCAGATTCTACACAGAAACTCCTGTTCCATTAGCAATTCATTTGGCTGGACGGTGTAGCTCAAATTGTGAGACTCTTGCTCATGTAACCTGTATGTACATAAGTCTTCTTCAGGGTATTAGTCTAATGAGCAATTCTACATTGAGCAAAATGAAGAGGTGTGTGTCAAAAGGAAAGAAGTACTTCCTCTCCTCCCTAGTGGAAACAGTAGCAGAATAGAAAGGAGAATCCCTCAGTTCCAGGTATGAAGGGCCAGTAAGGTCCTATACTTTGAAATATGACAGGGTGGGATTTTTATGAGGTTGACTTAATATACTTTAAGAATGCACTGTGGGAGACGCTGAATTTGAAAGATGTGACTTAAGCTTCCTGTACAAGGCTGATTCCTGATTGGGCAATTAAGAAAAGAAAGTGACTGCATGCAGAGAAAGCCTACATGGTGTCCACTTGGTGTATTTTACTGCCCCTCTCTAGTTTCTCTCTGGCAGGTTTCCAGCCCATTCCTCTAGTACTGACAAACTGTTGTTTGTTTTTGTTGTTGTTGTTGTTGTTTTGTGGTTTGTTGGGGTTTTTTTTTTGGGGGGGGTGGTTTGTGCTTTTTTTTTTAATTTTCAACAATCATAGTTTTGAAATTATCATCAGATAATGTACGTGGGCTGTGAGTGAGAATAATCTAGAGAAAAGTGGCAATAGCAATTAACAGTACGGGGAATTTCTTAGAAAAATGTCGCCCTTTTCAAGAAGTGTTGTAACACTATTTTCTGTCAACACAATTTTCCTTTTCATAGGTAGTACATAAATAAGAATATATTTTAGATTTATCCATATTGACAACTTAGCAAACGTCTAGAAACTATTTTCCTTGTGTTCTTTTTTGGCTAGACATTTACACTTTGATTTCTACTTCATCTCTGTAAGTTTCCTTACGGAAATATGGATCCATGGGTTTTATTTTCGGAAAGACCTAAAAATTACTGTTTGCAATATGAATTTCTGGTCTTGAACAAATATCTATGTGTGTATGTGTGCATATGCACTTCCTTTAACCAGGTGAGTATATGAAATTCACATAATGAATTGGTGTATTGATCACAACTACACACACTTTACCTGAGAAATTATCATTTTAAGATTGCTTTCTATTGATTATATCTTGGCCTGAATTCTTCCATGCTGGAGATTTCCTTCAGTCTGGATGGCTTTGGAAAGTTTAAATGTTTCATATGCTTCTGAGAAAGAAGTAAAGGTAAAAAGTACTTCCTCCAATTAAAAAAAAACCCAAAATCTCTCTATGACTCATCTTTGAACAGAGGGCATTACCTTATTGTGCTTTGAAGAAAAGAATTTTGCAAGGGAGTTAAATTTTTTGACAAGAATACGCTCTTTATTGCCACCATACCTTTGGAAAAATAGCAGCTCCCACTTGTTCAGCCCTGATATGCCCAGCAGTGGGTGTAGCTGTTTACTTCACAAACACCCCAATCTCTACACCTTCTTCATGATCACAGTTCTGTTCTTGCAAAGCCACAATGGATCCATGTCCAATCCTGAGACAAGAGCAGGGAAACTATTACTGCTTGGAATGATCACCCTGGCAACCTGTGGGCCTCAACTCCTCGAAGCAAGGAACAGCAGATGATACCTGGACTTGTCCAAAAGTGCCAAGGATAACAAATCGGGATAAATGGCTGGGAAACCAAGTCTGGCAGGAATAAGCAAGAAGCTGAACCAGGAAAATAAGCCTAGGGTTTGGTCTGATTAGGGACAGAAGAGCCATTTCTCAGTCCCTGTGGATTGAAAAGGCCTTTGCAAATCTATGATTAAAGAATCCACCATATCTTTATGTAAAACAGAAACAGGACCAAATTAAAATTGCTCAACTGTCATTGTATTTGCCATTATGTGTAGATAATCAGCTTGTATACTTTGACCTCTTTGTTGTGAATATACATTTACACATCTCTAAACACGTCTGATTAGGTAAAAATAAATGCAACACTGCAATTTTGGCGCAATTGAAAGCTATTGTAGATTTGCCCTGAACTTCAGCTGACTTCACAGAATCTTGAAGAGTAGCATATCTCGTATTAACCCCTTCTTCAGGAGTTTTGTGCTGAAGGTGTCATTATTATTCCATTAGGCTTCCAGTGGTGTGACAGAATTCATAGCAGCACAAAAAAAAAGTCTGTTCTCTTAAACAATTATCAGCAATCAAATGGTTTCTGAGAAAACAGGAGTACGTATTTCAGTCTCTAAAAACATCATAAAGCATAAAGAGGAGATGAAAAAACTACAGTTTGTCACCAAAAAAAAAAAACCCCACAGTTGTTGCCTTTAAAGAAAACAAAAAGTTCTCATTAGGCATGTTATTATCAATCAAAACCAGAAAAAACCACAAATGCACACAAACAAACAAACCTCCATCAAAACCACATCTTCACAAAACCCCCATTGCAATAATCTTCCACTGCAAATAGCAATATTTTTGGTGTTTACCTGCTTCATGGTTTAAAATATGGAACAAGAGTCTTGCAGCACAGCAAAAAACAACTGGCAGCACTATAAATGCAAATGTAGAGATAAAAAAATCATCCTTTTACTGGAACTACTAGGTGATTCTTCAAGCCTTTGAGCAGATTGCAGAGAAAAAAAAAACAAAACAAAACAAATAGAGACTAGCTATTTTTTTGTAGAGGTGATTAGCTGAAAAAGACCAAAAATCATTAAGTATTTTACAGGTGTAATGGCTTGTCTTTGGTCTGCAGCTGCTGAGAATACTGGGATTTCTGCATTGCTTCATTTCATGCTATGAAAAAAATCCAAGAATTCAAACCACCTAGGTATGTCTACTTTCAACCAAAACAGGTAACTCTGAAGATTGGAAAACTTAGTTTTAACAGAAATACATCAGAAAAACATATTTTCTCCCCGAGATTCCAGGCCACTCTGAATTCTCTTCGTTGCTTACGTAGATAAATAAGGGTGTCTCAGCCATCTTCAATGGTATTTAGCTCTCTATCACTCAATTTGGGTCCTTTAAGGGCAGCCTGAAGTTTGAAAGGAGAAATTAAGTTTGCTTCATAATAATTTTATCCAGAACTGGAAGGAGAGAATTCCATCACCAACGCAGGATTTCTTCCTGCTGCAGGTGAAGTGAGTGCCCACTGAGCCCAGTGCCACGCAGACCAACCAAGTCAATGGCATGTTTATTTTTTGCTTCAGATCTGCCTTTGAAAATTTTACCAGCAGCTCTACTTAAAGTACCAAGGGCAGAAGAAGGATAGTAGCACACTCAGTTCTTAGTGTGGGGCTGTTACTTTCGAGGTACTTGAGCTCTACACGGGTGTCAGAGAGGGAGTGACTCAACTACACCAGCTAGATTGTGGCAGGGCAGGGAGAAGAAGTCACCAAAACCACAGAAAACAAAGTGATGTCTTGAGTGGATCATTTGACAAATCTCCCCAGAAGCTGCACTATAAATGAAATCTTGTTTCTAGAAGCCTTTGCATATTTTATGTGTAATAAGAGATCTGCTCAGCTACTCGCTGTAGTGGCAATTATTTTAGTTCCTGACTCCAGCTGCTCAGAGTGCACTAGTGCTCAGGATATCTTCTGCATCTATTAGCACAGGACACTATTTTTCCCATGCCTGACTCTGCTTGGAAGAGAGCAGAGTGGGAATCTTCAACTTTGCATCTTCATTTCTGTGTGATGTGAGCAACTGCTGGTAAGTTTTGCATTTGTCCGCAGCAACACAAGACTAAACAGGACAAAGAATCATAAAGAGTGCCTTTATGCCTGTATCATAAAGGAAATAGCAAGGTAGCCATTGCAGAAATGGTGAGAGACCAAGAGCACTCAAATCTTCCTGGAATCGATGTGATTTGATTCAAGTGTAGCAGGAAATGGCTCTTAAAGCACATAGTTAATGCAGCACTTTTAGAATGCCATTAGAGTTCTGATATATTATTAATTAGATGAAATAGGGGAAAAAGACACACCAGATAGCATTTGCTATAGCAAAGGCTGTAAATAGTCTAATTTTTCAATTTTTCAAGTGTTCTGGGTATAATTATATTAATGTTTTATTTAATAAATATTAATTTCCTATCAAAGTGAGCAGCCTTATCAAGCATACTTCAAGCATGCATATTGTACATAAACAGAGGACATAAACAAAGTTCATTCAATTTTCATTTCAAGATCTGTCTCATTTTAATAAATGTATATAAACTGTATTTTAAAGGGGTCTATAATACAGGTCTACCAAAAAGCTATTTTCATCTACCACGCTGCTCTAATAATTCCCAATTTCTATAAGAAGTATTATTCCATTGAAGAGCTGTCAATTATATTGGACTAAGTGTATCAGAAGTCAACTGACATGCTACAGACTTCTCTGGGATAGACTAGGAGTCCTACAAAGGTAGTTCCAATGTTTTTAGTGCACTTCAGGTGACATGAACTTCTGAAGTTGTTGCCAAAAGAGGTTTGGCAGCAAGATGAGCAGCATATAGGTCTTTAGGGTTCTCAGCAGAAAAAGTACAAGGCTGAATCCTGCCCAAAAAGGCACAAGGAAGAGAAAGAACTGGCTGATGAGTATTTCTACAGGAATAGCTTCCATTAATCACCTTTTGAGAAAGCAGGGAGTTATTTGCTTTTCAGGAAAAGAGATTATAAGTGCCACTAACTTGTCTTCTTTTCTTGGTAAGTTTAAATGTCCTGTTGAGTAGGAATATGCTGAGGCAAAGCATAGAGAGAATAGAATAGAACTCCAGTTGAGGCAAATACGCCCTATTATACAGCTTCCAGCATATCAAGATAACTATGCTCACTTGGACAGCAGCATATTCCTAATTTTAAAATTCTGTATAGGCTATTCTGGTGTGATGGAATCAGACTGCTGAAAAGAAAATTATGTTTAAAAAGATGGAGTTGCTGCTTTACAGAAGCTTTAGTGAAAAATGGCTTTTAATTATAACCACACAACTATCTATATGAACATATTCATTGTGCTTATGCCATATAAACCATAGTAATATAATTTTTAATTTCAAATTTGTATTATCATTCTAAGACTTAAAATCTGAAAGTTGTATTCCATACCACTGTGATTCATTGTAAGTGCTGAATATCAGTAGAACAGTTAGCCTCTGTATGCACATTACTCACACTTCACACAGTACCATGAACGATGATGTTCATTGGACTTTGGCCTACATGGGATCCAAAATTCAACATTTTTAGTAGTTCTGGGATTATCTCTGCAATTGAATTCCTCTCCACTAAGCATTGGTGACCAATATCCCTATCATGGACACAAACAGTCCACACATACACTCGGATGTTAAAAAGCTCTTTTCACGTTTCTCCAAGTAGAATAAGGAACGTTGTCAGGATGAAATGATTTTTTAGGTTCCCCGAATTCAAGAAATTGTGGCCTAAATCCAAACTTGCAGCGCAAGTAATTTTACTTGCCTGTACTGAGCCGGGTAAAATATCCACAGATACATTTGAATTATGTGTAGTAGCCATTCCAATCTGCAGAGACGTTACATACTGGCAAAATAATACTTGAGGGTATGCTAATGCTACTATGCAAACATAGTAGTTGCTACCTCTACTAGGGATAAAAAAAAGGCGGGAGGGCAACTGGGTGATGGATGACTGAGAGCCAGCTTTGGAGGTTGTTATTGCAACAAAGCATCATCCCAGAAACAACCCATCCCCTCTGACCACATCTCAGGTGTTTGCTTTGAAACTCTGACTGCAGGCAGAGTTGGTGACTACTGCTGTTATTGTGCTAGGGGAAGGTGCTGTCAGGGAACAGGGGACCTGGCAGTGGGCACTGGCAAACCTGGATGTGCTACAGGTGTGGTGCAGAAATTCTATATCTCACAGGAAGGCAGATACAGAGGGCATAGAGTAGGAGGCTGATTTGCCGATTTCCTAATTTAAAAAAATTAGAAATGAGATATGGTCAGAGGCAAAGCTGAAGAAAATCTCAGTAAAGCTCCTTGGCCAGCAATCCCAAAGATACCTCAACGGGAAAAGCCTTGACTAGCCCATTTGCCTGGGGAGCTGCACAGAAAACGATTAGGTCTTTTCCCACATACAAAATCTGGGAGACAAATACTGCAAATAAAAGGAGCCACAATGTGAAAAGCAAGCTCAGGCCACTAAAGAATTGAAACACACATTACATGAGCCAATGCCTGTATATAGGCTAGGGCTGTGTATAGGTGAGTGTCAGCCTTTTTTGCAGCAGTAATCATGATCTTTTTCATGGCCCTGGGACATCTGCTTAACAAGAGTTAAATAAATCTTTAAAACTGTGCAGGTTTTCTTGCAGAGCCTACAAATACACCTCTATTAAAGAGATCAGGCAGAGTGAAAAATCAGTGTAACAAAGAGATTTTTATTTTGTATATAGTCTTGCTTTTGCTATCAGAAGGGAAAAATATAAAAATCTGTTTAAAACAAAGCTCCCATCAAATTCTAATGGGGATTGCAAATCATTGCATAGATTTGAGAACACTACTCAGAGGGTCTCAACTTCACACCTCCTGTCACAGTTATCTACCTTCTTAAGTTGCTGTGGATAAAACACAGACAAAAAAAGAGTTTTCCCTTTCATGTTGGGTCCATTATTTCACCTTTTAAAACTGACCACACCGTTCTATTTCATGCCATTTCATTTTCATTCATTCATAAAAAATATTCACCTAATTACTTCTTACCCATAAATAATTCGCTCTTTGTCAAAAATAAAAGGTTCCATCATCTCTGCCCAGTAACTAGTCTAGGTGTCATTTGGATGGTATTTCCCACCTTTCTAACACATAACTACAAAAGTAAAAGGAGAGAAAATGAGAATTGAAGAAGGATATAGAATATCCAAGAAATTTTGATTACATGACAAATAGCTGAAGTCTTACACATTTTTGGGAAACCTACAAAAACATTTTGATTATTATTATATTGACTGTTTAGTTGGCTTCTTTCTTGGTGGTAGTTTGAATTTGGGGATTTTTGTACATACTTCTTGCTTGGGTTTTTTGGTGTCTTTTTTGTTTGTTTGTTTGTTTGTTTTTAAGATGACCAAAGAATTACAATTAATGATTGTTTGTTAATTAGATTGCATGCTATGCTGTGAACCGAGATATGAAGCTATGGATATCCTAGAAGTGGATAAAAAGCTAAAAAAGCCTTCTTTTTTGAAGCTAAAAACCACAAAAACTCTCTAAGAACACAACACTGATAAAGGGAAGACTTGCTTATCAGCAGTGATGCACTATCCTGTCCATCGTAAAGAAGGAAAAAGGTTGCATATCCAGAATGAGAATAGAAATAGCACAGCAGTAATCAAAACATGTTCATGATTTTCACACCACTTCCTTTTTAGCCCTATATGTGATCATTCTTGCTAAGATAATTTAGCAATCACCAGCTTTCACCCTTCTACAAACTTAATATAATGAAAAATCTACTGTGAAACATAGGAAACATACATGGAGAAGGAAAGTAGAATCATCTCTGTGGGATAAAAGCTAAATTCTGCACCTTGTCCTCATACGTTTTACTAAAAATTCTGCACAAACTTCTATATGTTTTTTCTGCCTCGTGATCTTTTCTGATCCGTAACAATCAAACCGCTAATTTCTTACATTCCCCATGTAGCAATGAAAGGACAGGTAGGATCTTTCTAAGATTTGCTGTAACCATCTTATTCATAATGTAGCAAGTGGCTTTTCTCAATTATACCGGCTGCGAACTGTGGAAGTTTGATACACCTCTGAGAAAATTGAAAATACAGGGCTAGAGTAATAGTATGAGAAGTATCTGTAAAACAGAGCTCCAGGCATTTATTTTCATTTGTTGACAGAATGAAGGGCCACATTTATGCTTTCCAGAAAAACAGAAAATGTGTTTGAATAGGTCTCTGACAGGTATTCTTAAATGCAAAATGACTGAATAGCAGGCCAGGTTATCTTATTACCTCATAGCAGGAACCAAGAAGAAAAATCACTACCCTGCCAAACTAAAATATGCTTTAAGAAGGCACAACTTCCACCGCAGTGGCCATCCACAAAGCTTCTTTCTCGGAATAAATTATCACAGTGTGATTAAATGATCAATACGTGACAAGCCTCCCTTTGAAGTCACTGGAATCAGGACTGGATGCCCTTGCCATCAAAGAGAATGCATCAGAAATACTATGCACTAGTTCATGTCTATTTGCTTGAAAATAATAGAGACTGGGTAGTTTGGATGACATGGATTTTAACAGGACTGTACAGATCTTAACATAGGTGCAGTCTCTGCATTATTAACTAAAGGCTGCCAGCATAACTTTTAACTAATATCTGCAGTGCAAGTAGCTCCATTTGTACTGTGGTCATTCACAACATATAAAATTTCACTCCTCAGTAAGTCATATGGCTCTTTTACTGGACAGGGTACAACGTCATGAAAGGGGAAGAAGAAAAAAGAAAGATGAACAAAAGCCTCAACTGACAACATTAATTTAGTCATAGGCAAACGAAGGAGAAATCTCTTGAAATGCTAAGAGTGGGTGATCTTAATTTAATTCAGTATTTTTCCAATAGGTTGATGCAATTTATAGTTATTGTCATGGTGCTAAAGGTATACACTAGCTTAACACTACCAGGAATCCAAATAATACTTTCTGTATTAATTTCTTGCAGGATAATGGCACTGCAGTTGTAACTGTATTTTTGGTTAGTGGGACAGATTTCTACTGTTTATGTTGTGCCACTGGGAACACAAATTAATTAGACATTTGCAATCTCCTTGTTGAGCAAAAGAGGTACAGAGCAGTCTGTGGAAATAGTGTAACATCTTCTCTCTGTTTTTGTTTCTTCTGGCACCACGAGACCTGAACCAGACCTGAGGAAACTTCATTCTACTCAAGGGAGCTGCATTTTTTGTGTGAATGAGAGCAGTGAGAAGGCTCATTTTCTCTACTGGGCATAAATTCTCTCTGCCCTGATTCTACAACATTCAGTCTCTGACTCCAGACTATTTTGTGTGCATTACTATTGTGTCAACATACATACACATCATCCTAACAATAAGGAAATCATGAGCCAACAAAATGAAGGGGATTTTGGTACTTATTTTCAAATTCACCACTTGGAAAGAATTCCAAATGTTGCCAACTACATATATTTTGTAGTATAAAAGATAAAGAAAAAAGCAAACATTGGTCAGTAGTAACAATTTTCAAAACAATTTTTTACAATTGCCCTAGAAATATTTGTCTTTCTATCTGAAACAGAGAAATAACTGATAACAAAATAAAATTCACAACAGCTTTTCTCCTAGGTAGCCCCTCATTTGGACAAATAGTGCTTGCTGGTATGCATACATCCACACAGTCTTACTAGTTTCTATTCCAGTATTTTCTTAGTCATACTGAGATAAAGCAATCAAATAGAGTGTTTCTTTCTGTCCTTTGTGACAGTCACGAAACCCGAAGTGGGAAGATTATATTTTGGGTTAAAAATAAGTATTGTAAATCAGCTTTGTTAGATCTACTTTTAGTAGATTTACTAAAAAACCCAATACCACCCCCCCAAAAGACCCCAAACCAAGCAGAAACCACCTCAGCAAACCACAAAAGCAAATCAAACCTACTAAAGACATTTTTATTTTTATGTGCATTTCTCTACTTTGAATTTTCCTTTCAGAAATCTGAAATCTTTTCCCCTAAGTACATGGTCCCTTCAAATGCTAGGTTTCAGGGTATTTTTAGCTTGTATTGTGGAAGGAGCTGAAATTGACACAGCTGCTTTTCCAGAAAGAAATGGCAATTTAGCATAGCTGTATGGTGCAGGAAATTGCCAAGTACAAGTGGTGCAGCCCCATGATCAGGTGTGAGCTGGGGGCCAGGTGTGCCTGGTCCTGCAGCAGTGTCTGGATTCAGCTGCTCCTCTAGCACAGTGCAATCCCTGGAGCACAATCCCTTTCATTCAAAAGAGATGCACTTATACAGAGAGCTGTGTTTGTGATTTGTTCTGTCACTTCACTGATACCTATCTCTTCTACTGCAGTCCTGTTTATTTTTTTCTCAAGACTCAGTGACACTGATAAACTGCTCTCTTCTGAAGTATTATATGAACATATCAATTTCATTGCTTTTCTTGGTCCATCAAAGAGAATTGTTACAAAACTTGACTCAATTTATGCCATGGTTGGCCATATCACAGGAGTAAGCATGAATGTCTGGGCTGCCCTGCTGAGCTTAGGAAACTGTAAGCTGCCCAGGGCTAGGCAGAGGAGGTTACAGAGACACTAGTAGCTGACAGAAGATAAAATTTCCAGTAGTAAAGCTTATTTTCTCCTGGGCTCTAACCAACACAACAATGCTGGCATGCAGACAATGAAACTGAACCTCCCTAAAAAAACGTCATAGGCTAAGAGAAATAACCAGCATGTGGGAAAGTCTGGCCGTGGAACATGGAAAATAGCTGACCAATTTGCTTGGAAAGCATAGGGTAGAGGGCAAGAGGAACAAGAGACCTCAGGAAAGGTACTGCAGGTGGATATCCCAGTGTATGCACACAATTGCATGTGGAGGGGAAACACTCAGAAAGGACTAAAGCTCCTCTTGCAGCCACAAAACTCTGGCTTTGCTGCAATACAATCCAGTGGAGTGGACTGAAGACCTTCCAAAGTCCCCATTAGCCTGACTTGTCCTCAGACCCTACAGTCCCAAACATTATGATGTCTTTAAAATATAGAGAGTTCTCCTCATTCTCCTGCTGGAGCCACAAAAGTCAAAGAAAAGTAACTTTCCTTGGGTATCACAGGAGAACCAAGATTAAAAAAATTTGAAATGCAAAACTGAAGTCTTGGATTGTAGTCAAAAATATTACTCGAACTATCACAGGTCTTTACTATGGGTTCAGATTTGTCCAAGGTCAGATGCAGCAATTAAACTCAGCCCAACTGCATCTGAAATCACAAAACACAGTCCAGAAAAACTCACTGTGCTTCCAGAAACAAAACAACTTCACAAATACGAATCTTGAAATGTTCACTGTGTTTTTTAGTAGGAAAGTGCTCCTATTAATTCCATTTATCCCAAACTCTACCAAGTTATGACCAAAATTATTTTTCTTATATGTGAAAGAAACAAAAACAACAATCACAAATTTGAAATTTTCTTTCTCTTTAATTTGCAGCATTACTACTGTAAAAAGTCAAGACTATAAAACTCTACCTTAGAATCATAAAATAGAATCAAAGAATGATTTAGGTTGCAAGGGACCTTAAAGACCATCTGCTGTCAACCCCTCTTCTGTGGACAGGGACACCTTTCAGCAAGCCAAGTTAATCAATACCCCATCCTACCTGGCTTGAACACTTCAGGCATGAGGCACCCATAACTCTTCCGTGCCACCTGTTCTAGTGCTTCACCATCTTCACAGTAAAGAATTTCTTCTTAGTATCTAATCTAAGGTTTACCTCTTTCAGTTTGTACCCATTAATCCTTGTCCTATCATTAAAATCTCTGCTGAAAAACCCCTCTCCAGCTTTTCTTGCAGGCTCCTTGCAGGTACTTGAAGGCTGCTATGAGGTCCTCACACAACCTTCTCTTCTCCAGGCAGTCCCAGCTCTCTCAGCCTGTCTTGACTGGGGACATGCTCCAGTCTTCTTGTCAACTTCATGGCCTCTTCTGGACTTGCTCCAACAGTTCCATGTCCTTATGTTGGGGGCATCCAAACTCCACAAAGCGGTCCAGGAGGAGTCTCATAAAGCTGAGTGATGAGGCAGAATCCCTCTCCTCACCCTGCTGGCCATGCTGCTTTGGATACAGCGAGGATTTCATTGGCCTTCTGGGCTGTAAACACACACTGCTGACTCAAGTTTTCCATCAAGCACTACCCCAAGTCTCTCTCCACAGGGCTGCTTCAATCATTTCTCCACATAGCCTCTAGGTGTACTTGGGATTGCCCAGACTCAGGTGTAGGACCTTGCACTTCCTCTTGTTTGAGGTTTGCACTGGTCCAGGTCCCTGTGGATGACACCCCTTCCCTCCATGATGTCAACTGCACCACACAGGTGACTGCCATCAGCAAATTTTCTGAGGGGGCCCTTGATCCCATTGTCAATCTCACTGCCACCTTCTCCAAAGGACAATGGCAGGAATTAGGCCAGTTAGTCCAGTTAACACTGAACTCACTGTATTTCATTTATTCAATAGGAAATCTTTATAAATGCTAAAACTGCTCAAGGTAAGAACAATGATTTGTAGCTTAATATTACTAAAACATTTTGCCTCTGCTCAACTGCACATCCAGTTGCATGAACTTACTATACTGGGAAACTATAACTAATGGTTCTTCTCAACTTTGCAGGTGTCAACATACTGAAAAATGCATCATCCAAACACGAAAGCAAGGAAAAAATTCAAACATAGGTTTGGAGTTGTATCTGTTTTACATAAATTTAGAAAGGACTTGAAACTGCAGGATGCTTTTTTCCCACAAGAGTGTAAACTTGGGTGTTTTGGCTTTTCATCAGTGTGGTTGTTTTACATTATTGATGCAGATACATGAGACAAGAGACAGAGTGTCACGAGTGCCAACACTCAACATAACACACATACAATTTGCCTAATAAATGTATAAGCTGCATCTGAAATGAAATTATGTGATTGCCTGAAACATCACCAGCTGAAGACTACTTTATAAACTTGAGTTATGTCAAGTGTCTTTCAAGCTTAACATCACAGAGCAAATGATCTTTGTGATGAAGCTTTAAATTCCTGATCATTCTTCAATTTCAAATATCAGGATACTACTTTTGTGGACGGGTAATTTTCTTCACAGTGAGGAAATCTCATGCTTGTATGACCTACCTGTATGTTAGAATAAAATGAGGGTTTCTTTTACCTTGATTTGCAAGATATTCCTGGAATATTTCCAATCCTTCCCCTCACTCCCAGGGTCATGACCAAATACTTCTGTAGAGAGGGGTTTTGCTTACAGCTTCTTCAGGAGTTTCAGGAAACTGCTCTGTGTTCTTCCTCCTCTACAGGCAGCTAGTCAAGATTTTGTTTTCCTTTCCAAGCAATGCGGAAGTGATAGAGGCAAACAAATCGCACATTA
>VWZV01014187.1:0-44105 GCA_013397155.1 Irena cyanogastra
TCTGATGGACTAAACATAGTAGGAACAAATGCATCATTTTTCAGAAAAAGGAAAAAAGCAACAAAGCTTTATACTGTATCTATAGCATCAGTTCCATCTTTATATGAAGACTTTGTGCCTTCAAGGTAAAAATGAATGAATGTCTCTTTTTCCCTCTTTTTACTCCTTTCTCATGTCTGATTATTTTAATTTGATACTTAACTGGACTTTTTTAGTTTTCACTACTCAAATCAATGACAGCTAAGTCCTACAAGGTTTAACAGCTGCATATGATGGATGAATCATGAACACTGAAGATGCCACAGATCCTGCTCTAAGGAGTTTATGTGGAGTAAGTGGAAATACTAGGAAGACCATGACAAAAATAGAAGGAAAGAAATAACAAGTTAGTGTTAATTAGATCATGCAGTCAGCTAGCTGTTGTACAGGACATTGATTCCATGCACTGTCCCCTAAGATAAACTCTGAATAAACAAATTGTAGGAAAGGGAAATATTTTCCAGATGAATGATAAAATTAGCTCAAAAATGTAATAAAAGTGCTTTGGTTTACAGGATGGGGTTGGTGTATTTTTTTTTTTTCAGTTTTTAACATTATTTTATACATCAGTGAAAACAGTAGTCCCAAAGTGTATATGATCTGAGCTATGTTGGCAACTAGTGTCATTTTTTGTTTTGTTTTTTTTTTTTTTTTTTTTTTTTTTTTTTTTTTTTTTTTTTTTTTTTTTTTTTTTTTNTTTTTTTTTTTTTTTTTTTTTTTTTTTTTTTTTTTTTTTTTTTGAGGCATAGTCTGTTACTGACATTCAAGCGATCAGGATAAAAAAACTTAGTACTCTTCTGGTATGCTGTAAAGCCTTAAGAAATTAAGAAATTGGACTGGAATATTATCATGAGAGAAACTTCACTTGTTCTTACATAGGTGATTTTTCCAGAAAACTGTTATGATTTACTCAAATATGTTTGTTGTTTGTAATGATGTTAGCAATTAGCATGAATAACAGCTGGCCTGGTTTTTGCTCATAACCAATCATTTGTGGCTGTCTCATGTGAAGGAGCACAGCTCCTGGGAATACCTGGAAATGTTTTATATTATATTCCTTTTACTTGAACAGTTCAACATGATCCATGGAATGAAATTTCCAGCCTGAAAAGACTCACGTCATGTGAGCACCTGAATGATTCATTTAAGGTGGGATTTTCTGGGTAAAGCTTTCAGATAAGTCAGAGTTTATTGCTTCTATTAGCTGAAGTCAAAGTAAAAAACCCAGGAGAAAGACAGATAGATAGATAAGAAAACTTATGTATGGAAGTGTTTTCTCTGACTGCCATTCCCAATCTATGCTGTAATGAATATATATACTAAATGTTGAGACCACAGTCTACCTTTTCAGAACAGACCTGAACATTATAATTCTCCCAAATTATAGTCAGCAACTGTCAGAATCACAAATTTACAAGCTTAGTATTCTTATGTCCCTTTCAAGTGAGTTTTTTGTTGAGATTGTAAAACTCCAGTACACTTGAAAACTTGGAATAATGTGCTTCTGAAGGCACACTGATTTGAAAGGCACCTGGAGATAGTATCTATTGGGATGTACAAATGAAACTTTCAGTCCCTGTTTAACAGCAAAGAAACAGAAAAATCAATAGAAAAGACTAACAATCTACAAACTACTGTGGGAGAAAGTGTTTTAGTCGTAGACCTTTTCCATCAATGCTTATTTTCCTGTGCCATCAGTTTTAAGCACTTCTAGCATTTGGTGTCTGATTTACTGACTATGTGATTGATGCTTTTCAATCATATTTTCCACACTGCCTCTCATTCTCTGAATCACAAAATTGAAATTTATCTTTTCTAATGATATTTCTAAAACTCTAAGAGATTTGATATGCACACAGCATATTCACATCATTTCTGCATGCAGGTATTCAATTCTGAGTGAGGAAGATTCTCTTGTCCTGGGTAGGAATTGTATTTTTTCTCAATAACTTAAACAATGGATAGAATTCATTTTTTCCAATTTCCTAAACAGCCAAAATTGTCCATTTGGGAAGACAGGTGCAAATAACATGCATATGTATCTGTGCACATAAATAATATATATCCATATACACATGCATCATTATGCATGCCTCCAGTAAAAGTTTTTGAAGAAATACAAAAGAAAAATGTTCAGACAGGTTATAATTAACTGCAAAAAATGAGTGTAAACTCTAACTAGATCATAATTGATACTCATTATTAATGGAAACTTCACTTGATAATTTACATTTATACAATGTTATTAAATCAGTTTAAAAAGTCTGAGAATTATTGTTGTCTATGGAGAAGAACTTTTCCTTAAACAACCAATAGTTTATCAAATAAAGGGTCCAGATCTCTGGGGAGGAAACTGCCTGCTCTTTTAAATGCTATAGTTCATATTATAGAGTCATTCTACAACGACTTGGAGGTGATCTGACTCCTGAAAGAGTGAAAAAGTCATTATGAATGAGGTTTTTTATTAACCCATTTACATAATGATAGTCTGAGAATTTGAGGTCTTCTTTAAATGTCCCGAGGCCAGTATGTTACTTGCATGCCTGAGATCAGGTTGATTGAACCCACTTTAGATGTCTGCAATATAAATATTTATTTTTGAGCAATTTTTCTATACTTTAGTTGGTGGGAAGAAATAAGAACTTTGGCGATAGAAATTATATAAAGTAGATACCTGCATTAGGTCAGGCAAGGCCTCTTCTAGATTTCTGAGTACACTTCTTTTCTTTCTCTCCTAAGCTTCCTGCTCAAGATTGCAGTAGATGTTCTCAATTCTCCAGGTTTAGGCAGAGGACCAAGGGCTTCATATTCAAGCAAGCAATCTGAATTTAATATCTTTCTGTTCATCAGTGCTTGATCTTTACCATCATTGGTATATCTATAAAATATTATATCTATGCATGCTTCTTCAAGAATTATTCTGTCCACTACTGTCCCAACTACAAAAAAACATTTTTGGCACAACCAGTTGCACTATGTCTTACTGTAAAATGATCAGAAATTTGAAGAAGTTGTGGATATAAACTGCATACTTTTATGTTGCCTGTAAAAACTGGAGGATAAAAGGAATTTTGATGGTGTCTTTTCAACTTTATTGTATTACTAATGTGAAGCTGTATACAGTCAATACAGTATAATATAATTATATATTATTAATATATACTGTAATATACAGTTAATATACAGTAACAAATCAAAGCTACTAGGAATTGCTAACCAAATAGAATTTATTCTGCACATCATTATGTATTGATGTATATAACCGACAAATAAAAATCACCATTTCAAAAGGCAAGAAAAAGCCTTTTCTTGAAAATATTAAAGAAAAATATTATGGTGCCTCCTATTACTATTCAAATGGAAAAAAATTTCCTCTCCTAGGGAAAGCTGAGCTGTTTCTAGCTTTATTCTTTTTAAAAAATCCTCCTATAATTTAGGAGAGGTGTACAACAAATATAAGAACAAGATTGTCATCTATGTCATGTACCATAAGCATTGCCTAGGTGCTGGTTAGAAAGCACGTCTTGTTTCAATGGAAAATAAGGATATTGACACTATTTATACAGGGTCTTGATTCACTGGCACTTGCATCTTACTGTCAAATCCTGCCTGCAGTGTATATAAATGTAAAAAAATACTCTTCAGACATGAATATTCAAGCAATTAACAGGTGAAGTTCAGTCATCTAAATTACTGAGGAAAAAAAATTACATCTAAATTATTGAGGAAAAAAAACCCAAACAATTCCTACCCATGATGAGACCATTTTACTTTTTACTGCGGGAGCATATGGGGACTATCAGATTAGACAAATAAGGTCTTGATGTGCAAATTTAGGCAAATACTCTCATTAGTAACTTCACAAAATTTTAAGGCTTCTAGGGATATCTGTAGATTATTTACTCAAGCATTCAATTTTAATATAATCATTTTGTTTCTTGAGGTTTGAATCAAAACACTTACATTTCTTGCTAGAATTTTCTCTCTCTCTCTCCACTGCACTATTTTAAAGGGTTCTTTTGACACTGCCATTCAATAGTTTGCATTTCTTTTATTTTAGAAAACAGTTTAAGTGATCTGAAACGGAGACCTTCATTGTACTGTTGGATAAATGTGACAAGTGTGATTGATGTTATTCATTGCTGTTTATTATCTGAGAGGACTTAAAATGTGCTAGATTTTTTCCAGCTACCAAAGCAGAGATTAGCCTCATATTGGACTATGTAAGGGAAGACTGCTTGATCAGAAAGGTTGACGTAAAGGTATTATAATTTTTTTTGGTATGAAAAGTTCTTGATAATTTTTTGTTAGGTTTTATGGACGGCTTTATAATATACATTGTAGAAAAAGGACTTATGAAGGGATGTGAATTAGCTTACAGACTGCTGCCACAGGTGCTATCAATTTAGGAACTTCTGGAAGAACCACAGGGGTACTTATGGGAAGAGACAAACAGGAAACCAAGCTCTCAGGATGGCAGAGGCAGAAGGTCACAAGTGCAGCACACACACCATACTCCCCAGCACACACTCAGATTCCTTAAGCACCAGCACAGACCCTCTCTCTACTCTGCCCCAACATTCCTGCTTAGATTCTGGTCCCTCCTTATCATCTCCATGAGTGCCTGACTCACTGTCTGGTCCCCCTGGATACTCACTGCAGACCCTGGCAGAGTAGATTTCAACCCCTACCAAATTGTATTTTACGTAGAAAAATGGTCCAGGAAGTATAAACTGAGTCCTGATCAGATTTACTTCGGTTGCTTCAGAAACTTGCATTTTTATGTAGCACTGGATAAAAATTTAAAAACAATAGCAAAAACCAGTGAATTACTGAATAACCTTACTGGGTAACACACTCTTCCCTTGTCCCTGTGAATCTGAGAGGGATCTGCAGGAGTGGGGCTCCATGGCAAGGGAGTACAAGCTGAGACTGAGACTCCTGTGGGGTCTGAGCATGGTGGGCAGAGCTCAGGGCTGGTTAGAGGCTTCATGAGCAGCCCCCAACATGGTATGTGATGAACCAAGTCCAAGGTGCAATCATGAGATCCAGTGAAGAGCAGGAGGAAATGATGACACAGTCAGGGTTGGAGACATGTACACCCACACTGTAGCTCAGGAAAGGTTTGGGTGCCCACACCTGGGTTTGTATGTCCCCCCTGGGTCCATGGACAGGAGTAGGGAGAGGTCCTGGGGAGACCAGGAAGGGCCACAAAGGCCTGGCTGTATCCTGATGGAATCTGTGATCACTTTCTGCAGGGTAGCTCAGTATCAACAGTGGGAATGAACAATAGTGTGGTCACAAAAGAGCTGAAGGTCTGGTGAATAAAGAAATATTTTATTAAATGGTCAATACATCTTGAATTTCTTTATGTTGAGAAAATTAATGCTTCAAATTCTTACACTAAATTCTTAATCAGAAACTGGTTTTGGGGTTTGGTATGTAGTCTAATTTGTCCAGCAATTGTTGTGGGAGTTTGTCATGCTTTAACCTCAGCCAGGCACCAAGTGCTATCTATGCAGCTGCTTGCTCACTCTCCTACCAGCATGACTGTGGAAAGAACTGAAAGAGTAGAGTGGAAAGTTTGTGGGCTGAGATAAAGACAGTGAATAGGGAAAAGCAAAAAGTACCTACACAAGCAAAGAAAAACAAGGAATTAATTCACTGCTTCCCATGGGCAGACAGGTGTTCAGCCATCTCCAGGAGAGCAGGACCACATCATGTATAACAGTTGCTTGGGAAGAAAAGCGTCTTCTCTCCAGATATCCTCCCTTCCTCCTTCTTCACCCCACTTTGTATCTGAGCATGATGTCATATGCTCTAGAATATCCCTTTGGTCAGTTTGGGTCACTTCTCCTCATTGTGTCCCCTCCCAACCTCCCATACACACCCAATTTCCTTGCCAGCGTGGTAGTACAAACAGCAGAATAGGCCTTGGCTTTGTGTAAGCCCTGTTCAGCAATTACAAAAACATCTCTATTTTGTCAACCCTGCATGTAGCACATATCCAAAACACAGCCCCATACCAGCCACTGTGAAAAAAGTTAACTGTACATCAGCCAAAACTAGCACAGATTGTTAGAGAAAACTTCTCTTTCCCTACCTATGCGTGGCCATGCTGACTTTTCAGCCAAGTAACAAGTTTTGGAAATATCTATTTTCCCACTACAGTGGCCTGGAAGAGGTAGGTGCCCTCCAAAGAGGATTCAGGCTTGTGAACTTAGGCACCAATCATTCTCCATTGTTTGTCAGGGCAATGTAGGAGATTTCCTTTACTGGATCTGGTCCCTAGTCTGTCATGGTCTGTGACATCTTGCTGTCAGAATGTGTTCCACATTCCACAAATTCCTTCATCTTAGAATTATTTGGAAGGTTTTCTGTCTTGTCTGTACAGATTTTATTTTTCTTTCTAGAAAAATCCCTTTGATTTTAAATGGCCCACCCCTTTTCTCCATCTTAGTCCTGATCTTTTTCAAGCAGTCATATTTTTCTATTACATTGCTCTACTCTATGAAAGTACATACCCCCTGAAGGGATTATGGCCCAAGGAAGGTCCATGCTGGAGAAGGTCTGTCTCAAAGCACTTGTTCCTCTAGGTAAGTCCATGCCACAGTAGGTACACCCTGAAGTATCTATCAGTGGCCATGAACTAATTCACTACACAGCAGGTACACCCCTGAAGATACTGTGGTCCTCGGATAAGGCCACACTGGAGCAGCTACACCCCTGAGACATGGTGATTTACAGATGAGGTCATGCTGGAGCTGGAGTGAGGGGAAGAGTTCACTGCTGAACCAAAGGGATCAGGGTTGAAGACTATAGTGCGTGTGCCTTTAAATTGTTGCAAGCTGTGTTTTGAGATGCATTTTACAGGGAGTACTACAGGAAGAACCACCTGCACGAGTGGAGGATGAGCATCACAGGAAACAGGACAAGTGCAGTAATGACCCAACCTGAGCTCAAAGGGTGGTGTGGGATTAATGAGGATGTACTGGATATTGCCTTACCTATTAAAGCACCTCTATTACAACTCATACAGTTTTGGACTTTTACCTTCTGATTATCTTCTCCAAGCCACTGGCAGGAGATGAGTGAGTGTTTGCTGTGTAGAACTGAACTGCCTACCAGCGTTAAGCTACAAGAACAGGAAAGAGCTGAACTCTGCTGTAAAAACTTCACTGTGATGAGTGTGCAGTGGCACAGTCAAGACTTATCCAAGAGAAGGTAGTTATATCATTTATGCAGCTGAACAACACTCAATTTCTGCGATTCACAGTATTCTGATGTGGGATATACCTTGCCAACAAATTCCTGAGCAAATATATTGGCAGCTGAACAACAAACATTTACAGTTTTGCTGAATTCCCAGTTTGTAACTCTAACTAGTAAAAGAAGAAACATATACCCAGAGATTAAATTTTCTTTCCTATGCAATTGTGTTAAAATACTGCTTTTTGCATTGTGCTTTCCAGAATTTTTAGCAGTTTTTATTCCACAGTACTAATGAATACAGTATTAAATGACTATGAAAAGAAAGATTAATCTGTTATAAACAATTTATGCATTCCCAGCCTTTTAAATGTACTATCAGTACACTTTTTATTCACATTAATCCTTTCTAAAAGAGCCCTGAGACAATTTCTACTCATTTGTGAAGACATATACTTACTTAATCATCTGTTGTGACTTCTTTTGAAGTAATGTTAGTGTTTCATTAGCAGCTAATTTCTTTAGACCTAGAATTACTCAAGAGATGATTATATAAAAGTCAGACTCCCTCACAGTTGAAAGACGGTGGATTGGCAATTAAATCTCTACTCTCAGGCCTATTCTTGTATCTTAAAATGAAAACAATGAGACTATCTCCTACTTCACTGAATACTGCACTCAGTAGAGATGTTTCTGGTGCCTCCACGAGCTGATAACACAAGTGGTAGCAGTGTGAATACCTCATTCCACTGAATACATACAGTGAAAATAACTGTTTCTGGGTATCTGTGTCCTTTCTTCCTTTTATAGTAGTCAATGGAGAGAAACAGGCACCTACAGAACATTTTTTTCTTTACAGCTGAATAAAAGAAGTTTAAAGAGGAAGACTGAGTACTGATCAGCCGAAAAATTTTCACTGGCTTTCTGTCTTTGCCTTGAACCTCTATCTCTCCTGCACAGCTCTGCTATGTAAGGAGTAAACCCTAAGAAGTATTGATATAGACTGCTTGATGTCACTTAGGATTAGTGCCCAGACTTGTGTTCAACAGTAAAAACATTGACATGGACTGGAGTTAATCTCATCCTACTGCAGATGTTTAACTGCAGGTAAGTGGGTTCAGTATGAATGTATCTCTGCCCTTTTCTCTTCTGTATGGTCAGACAGGACCATAGGGTGACGTGACACATTTCTAGATGTGAAAAAGTCTGCTAAGGACTTATAAGCATGCACTTAAGAACATATCCAATTTTCCTAGGTTTCTCGAGTTAAATCCTATTTTGTTTCTTCTTTCAGTGTCAAACTTCACTTCCTTAGTGATTGAATATTAGCTCTTTATCTTGTTTGCATTGAACCATCTTTATTTATGATTGGGAAAATCTAAGCAAGATATTTTTTCCTTTTTTTTAAATTTTTTATGTTATAAAATTTTTTTATCAGGCTGGCAACTTTTTATGGATCAATTAGTGATCAATTTTTTTTGCTACAGTAACTCATGGTCTTATTTGCAAAAAGTTAAATATAATTTGCAAAATCATGGAATCGCAGAATGCTATGGATTGAAGGGGCCTTATAGATAAGGTTTTCACCATTCTCACAGTAAAAAATCTCATCCTAATATCTGATCTAAATCTACTCTTTCAGATTAAAGCTATTCTCCCTTGTTCTATCTATGCACTTGTAAAAACTCCCTTTCCATCTCTCTTGTAGAAGCCCCCATCAGGCACTGGAAGGTGCTATAAGGTGTCCCTGGAGCCTTCTCTTCTCCAGGCTGAACAGCTCCAACTCTCTCGGTCTCTCTTTGTATGCAGAGCCACTCCAGCCCTCTAGGGGATTGTCTTCATGGCCCTCCTCTGGTCTCACTTCAACAGGACCATGTTCTTGTTAGCTTGGGAGCCTTAGAGCTAAAGGGAATACTCAGGTGGGGTCTCAGCAGAGCAGAGAGGCCCTTTTGGTCACAGTGCTGCTGGGTGCAGCCCAAGGCATGGTTGGATTTCTGGGTGGCAAGTGCAGAGTGCTGGGTCATGTTGAGAAAATCTTAAAGCTAGTACAGGGAGGAACTGAGGGAGTTATACAAGCATGTATGAGCAAAAGTGTGAGAATGGAGAGGGAAATTAACTATAAAATTCTCAAAACCTAGGCCCCATTAATAAAGTCAGAAAGTATATCCCATTTAAAGAGAAAAGTGAATTGTAGTACTTCACGAATAGAACAGAAATATTGACTAGGAATTCTTATCAGAAGTAACCCTCGTATCTTTTGCACTGTAGATGCTTAATATTAACTGCAATAACTCTCTTCAGTTCCAAAAGAAGCATTATTTTAAATAAGCCCTCATTTAATATTGGTCTTCGATTCATTCAGAAGTGTGCAGTTCAGCTTGCTTAGTTTTGTCTGCAAAAGGTAATTACAAGAATGTGAATCACTATGTTTTCAGCTGAGTCAACCATCCAAACTAATCAGGCTTTTAAGACATCCTCATGAGCAGATTTTTAATATCTGAACACAGCTAATAAATGTGTAGCATTTCAGTCAGATGAGGAAAACCATAGCAGCTTTGCACAGGCCTTGTTTTTGTTTCTGTTTTCATCACCCCGAATATTAAGAAGACAACCTTGATCATCTGTTCCAGCTATGCTGGGTTACAAAGCAGCATGGAAAGAACAGTATGGACTAATGAGACTTTGAAATCCTTTCATGCTATTCTGAGTTGTAAGTACCCCGGCCAGCTATGACCTATCATGAATTAAATTAACTTACGTCTGTCAGATAAACCCTGTCCTGTTGTTTGTCCCTGGAAGAGCACTCTGTGCTAGACACTGAAAGCTGTGAAATGAACTCTTATGAACAGAGCCAAATTTTCTCTAATTTTGGGCTGCTTTGTCATAATGAAGTAGCAAGAGACAGAGCCCCAGATGAGAACTATTAGAGCTTCACAATGCAGATATTCACATCTGATAATTTTTTTGAGTGCAAATACTATTGCTATTGTCGAGGTTACTTTAGACAGTTTGCAGGAAATTATCTTCCTTTTGTACTCCGCAAAAGTGGTTTGCTTGCTTGAGTGGTAAAGACAGGCATGTTCTATTCACATTATACTTTTTGTGTGAATTCATGAAGGATTTTAGGTCTATAAATCTGTCTGTGTTCAGACAGGCAACAGATTCACTATAAAAACCAAACAAAAACAACTTCTGAGCTGCTCATCTTCGGGAGCATCCTCACTGTTGAAGTTAGGAAAAACCTACTTAATTTGTCTATATAGCTTGAACATTAATATGAGGTAAACCTCACTGATAGTAAATAATTGTTCACTAGGAAAGGGTCACAAACAGGTCATGGCTACCACAACAAGTCCTGGCCTAACAGCAAACCTACAATTTTGTGGGAGAAGAAAAAGCAACAAGCTAGGATTTATTCCATATCACTACACAAATGGTATGTGTCTGAAAAACGTCTGTGAAAAAATGATCCACTAGTGTGCATTAATTGGATGTGTCTGGCTGGGCCATGTGGTAAGGCACTTGCCGTGGACAGATACAATCTGATTTCAGGTTCTTACTCTGACTAATCTAGAGAAAGGATCTGAAACCTTTGGGCATACACTATTCAGAATAGAAATCTGCTCATTTCTTCCAGGAGAGCTCCTCAGCATTCTTTACGTAATTAAATATAAATATTGAACCAGGAAGAAATAGAAAAAAAGGGGTTTTTAAAACTTGGTAGTTAGCATGTGCAATCAGACTGTGAGGGGAATAGACTTTCTCTGAGTTCAAATGATTCTCCAGAGACAAAAATTGAACTGGAGTTTTCTGGGTTTCAGCTCATGTCTGTGCTATCAGAAAGTTAGTGCTTTTTTTTCCAATGTGATTCATCAAAGTGAAACTTTCTGACAAGGTATTTTGTAAATAAATTCCCTATTTGTTTGACACTAAGTGACCTTAAGCACTCAAATGTACTAAAGTATGCTTTAACCCAGTACCTGGGATTCTTCCAAAGATCATTGAATCATAGAATGGTTTGGTCTGGAATGAACCCTAAAGATCATATTTTTCCAATCCCCTTGCCACAGGCAGGGACACCTTCTATTAGACCAGGTTACTCGGAGCCCCGTCCAACCTGGCCTTGAACACTTCCAGGAATGGGGCATCCACCACTTCTCTGGGCAACCTGTGTCAGTGTCTCTCTGCCCTCAGAGTAAAGAATTTCTTTCTAGTATTTCATCTAAACCCACTCTCAGTTTAAAGCCTTTCCTCCTTGTCCTATCACTACATGCCCTTGTAAAAGTCTGTATTCCTCCAAGGCTACCTGCCACTCCTTCCCTTTTGTGTTTGAGTTTGTCCAGGAGCACCTTGCTGATTCACAGAGCCCTCTTGGTGTTTTTGCCTGACTTTCTCTCCACTGGAATGCATCACTGCTGAGCTTGGAGGTGATCCCTGGATATTAACCAGCTTTCTGGAGCCGCTCTTCCCTCCAGGACATTATCTCATGGTACTCTAATAAGCAGAGCAGGTCCCTGAAGATGCCGAGGTTTATTCTCACAAAGGTCAGGATAGTGAGCTTGTTGTGCATATTCTGCAACTCCTCTTTTTAAATTTTCACATTGCGTGTGTCAGCATAGAGGCATTTATGTTGGGCTCCTGATGAAGCCAGCTTACTGGCTGGAGTGGCTGGGATTCCTTTGTGAAGCTCTCCCTCCAGGTGTTCTCCTGCTGATCTGTGATCCCTGTCCAGGCCCCGGGCATCTCTTGCTGTCCCTGGTGTCAAACTGCTATCAGTGGGATGGCCTGAGGTTCCCCTGCCCAAATACGTACAGGAGGTGCATTGTTTTTATTTACTGCTGTATAATGAGGGTTTTATGATTTTCTGCCAAATCTATTGTATCAGGAGCACTTCTCCAGACACTGGGAAAGATTTCAGGGCATATTTGAGAATAAATATTCACTGTAAAATGAAAGTAGGATGGAGACAGAGCTTGAGTACTAAACCCCTGATCCCCAGCTGCCTTGGATTCTTCCAAGTGGCTATTTGCTGTGAAGATCATGTATAGATGGAGTGAGCACTAAGCTGGCCTGAGTCATTCCATTGCACTTGCATCAATTTCTGGCTCTCCTTTAATTGATGCAACAAAGGTAACCCTCGAGCAATGATGATTATAAAACCTGAAATCTTCTTTGAAGACAAGTATTGGTTAAGTTGGTGGAGATTTATGAAACTCAATACAGAAAGAATATTTATTAAAGATTAGATCTAAGGTACCTAAACCCTAGAGAAAAAGCCAGAAGATTAATCTTTTAATGTTCAATCATCTCTGTTAGCGTATGTTTTCAATACTTCTCAGTGCAAGCTGTGTTTAGAAACTTACTAAGTTCTTTTCAAAGGTCTCTTATGTGCTTTAGTTCAATAGCTCATTTTTCAGTCAGACTTTCTATTTTTCTTTTGGGGTGTTTCTCTAATTATAGAATCTGTCTTTGAATTTTTGTGTTCTTTGTCTATGATGAGAACATTTCTCAAATCATTTTTAGACTTCTCTTGATCATATTAAAAGACTTCATTAAAATCACTGGTCATTGTAAGATAGATTTAACTCCAACTTTTCAATAATGTCTGTTCAGAAGCAGTTTCATATTATTGCATGTTATCTATCAGCTAGGTCTCAATTAGTCTGAAAAAGAACAAAATATTTTCTTAAATCAAAGCAAAACGCATTGGTAGCTATCAAGCCATATTGTTTTACAACCCTTAACAGACATTACTGAGGTCAGGCTTTTCTCTGAAGTACCTTTGCTAGAAGATAAGTAAACACTTTCACACTTGGGAGTTCTTAGAGCTGGGTAATTTCCTATTCACATACTACATGCCCATCACTGGGTGGTTATAGAGTTCAGACTATTAGTACTTGTTCTCTATGAAAGATTTAACAGAAGACAGAGATTAAAAGTTTTTTTCCTTGGCTCAAACGCAAAGAGTAGTCAATTTTGCTTGATCTTTCTCTAACACGCTTGTACATGTTTTAATTTGAGTCTGATTATGAGACAGAGAAAATCACAGTCCTTATATCATTCTTGTCTTTGGGCAAAACCCCAAGCTATTTGAAATTGATAAACATGCATGCTTCAAATATGTCCAAAAGATTTCCCAGAAGAATACACATCCAGAACCTGTTGTTCTTCTATGCCTTTGGACTACTGCAGTAGTTTTCACCTATTTTTTGCTGCATTTAGCCTTTGCAAAATGTTTTTTCCTGTGGAACACCTAGCTTCCTCTTGTCAGGAATTTTATAGGAAACACTGGAGGTACACATGGAGGTGTACTGCTATAATCTGACAAGTTCCATAAAAAGGGAAGAATTGGAAGGTACATGACTTAATTGTTAATACTGACCAAAATAACCCTAAAGCCCTGTTTTTATCGGAAGTCAAACGAGACCCAAAGATAACCAGAATGCAAGGGTGATTTAAACTTCCACCTCTGCAGAGCTGCATTAGCAGTGTTATGATGCACTTCTGGAGCTTTCTTAACCATTTTTCTTGAAGTTTTTTCTTGGTATTTTTCTAAGATAAATATTTTTTCTCCAAATTGAAAACTTTTTAAAACTTGTTAAACAGAGTTTATTTCAGCACTTTTTGTATGTAATCTATTAAATAGCCTGTGGAACATTCAAATATTAAATACTAGAAAACAATGTATTTCCTTACACTTTCCTGAGTTGGAATCTGGGAAAGTATACATTTGCATTCATCTCAAAAATATGAACTATCTTCAGGACTGAGCTGTGATTTTTCATTTTTTGTTCATGGCCTCAGAAGATAATTTGAAACAGAAGAGCATTGGGATGACCAGTGTTCTCTAATTTCATATGTGGTTTTTTTTTTTTTTCCATACAGGTATGCATTTTCATGGAAATAAAATAATAGAATATAATACAGTAAGGGAGTATTTCGAATCACTGTATATCCACTAGGATACCAAGGCAGGTTCACTTATTCTGCATTCAAACATTTTCAGTCTTAAAAGAAGTATAGTATAATTTCAAGAGAACAGAGCATTCTGACACAGGAGAGGTTTTTGGTGTTTTGGGGCTCTGGGTTGTTTTTGTGGCAAGAACAGAGTCCTTGGAAGGAGATGTTGTGGAGGCAAATCTCCTTAGGTTCAATCATGCCTAAAATTCAGAGCAAATGCCCCAATTAGAGCATTATTCTGGAGCAGATGGATACCCCCAGGTATGCTGTAAGCTGGAAGGAACACTCTGCGTGTATCTAGCCAGTCGAGTCCTTTGTGGTGTCTAGGCATAAGGATGCCCTTTTTTTTACCTGGATCTTGAAAGGGCTTTGATAATAATGTGTCTCAACACTCAGCTCAGATAAACTGACAGTGCTTCCAAAGATGTGCAGTATCAGTACTTCATATCCTTAAGGGAACTTTTGCCAATAGCTTTATCAAACTCAAGCACAAGATCAGAATTATTTTCTGGCACAGTGCTGTACTTACACTTCCAAGCTGAGTTTAAGATGCATAATAAGCACTTGCCTTTTCTCTCTTGTAATTTGGATATTTTTGCAGTTAAATAAAAAGAGATCAGAAGGGAATTCAAGGACTAAATGCAATAAAGTTCAGGAAAGGGCTGCAACCCCATCTCTTGCATGTTGTCCTTGGAGATTGGTTAAGCATATTTTGAGGTGGAGCCATAAATATGGATTTATCCTTTAAATTTTGTCTATTCAATACCTGAATCCTGAAATAACACTGTATCGACAACCACCTCATTGCCCTAAGGTTCAGTTGGCTTGAAATTTATCTAATATGTTATAAGTTTGTGTTGACAATTGATTACATACTTTGATACATTATTGGAAATTTCAACTTCTTATATCATAACTAATATTATTTTAAATGTAATGCCCAGGAAAAATATTATAGTATAATAATATAGTATGCTTCCAGTTATTTTTCACAGAAAGCTAAAATTTTGTTTAGCAATTAGACTTTGCATGGTTTGCATGAGTTTCTTTAAGCAGTACTTTAGAGGAAAATTTTGTTTTCTTATTCAGTGATTTTATAACTTCAATAAAAGTAATCTATAAACTATAAAATTAATGTGTTTACTCTAAATGTAATATAAATATTTACAGGTATTCTAGCAAAGATAATGACCATGACATTCATAATTTTATGTCATTTAAATGATTATTTATTCTACAGTTAAAAGAAGAGACTATAACATCCTTAGAACTCAAACAAAAAAAAAATCAATGTGTTTTATTTTTGCATGAAACATTTAACAAATATTCATGGTAACATTCAAATATGTGTTCAAAATGATTGACTTTAGATTTTTCACTGTGAAAAAGATGACAAAGTATCTGAGGAGCTGGAACCTGTGCACTCTTCCATCAACATGTGAAAATTAATTGAGAAAAATGGTTACACTTTTTCTTTAGCATGTGGAATTTAAGTATGTCAAAACCCCACAATAAAATGAGATCATGCAATCCTTTATTTATGAATAAACACTTAATGTTTTTCCACAACCTACAATTGAATAGATCAACAATACCGTTTTGGTTGTTTGCTTCATTCTACGTGAGAACGCAGACTTAAGTTTACATAAGATCTGCAGAAGTACATAAATTAGGAATATTTTGTAATTTATGATGAGGGTTATTTGGCAGATGGGGGCCCATCCTGGAGTTCATATCTCTAGAATCCAATATTTTTCTTACCTGTGCAAAATTAGAGAGCGTAATTTGGCTTTGGGATGACACGCCTCGCAGTTGTGGCTGCTGTGAGATATACCTCCCATGGCAGGATCATAATATGTGTTTAGAAGAATTAAAATAAATGCTCTGATTGCACTTAACTCTCCCCAAAAGCTAAATATCAGTACTTGAATGGATAACAAACACACTGTGAAGGAAATGCCAGAGCAAAGACACATGGTTTACATCTGGAAAGTTACGACTCCCATATTCTTTTATAGCTCCAAATGGGAAAATTCAGAGTCAAGGGTTAGACGTGAAAATTACCTGCCAATATATGTCAGATTTTTTTCTATGACAGGAGTTGAAATCTGTCCTCTGACTCAACTGTTGCAAAAGGCACATAATTAATAAATCACATAAAGCATTAAATTAATAAATCAGTGTAATTTCCTCACAAAATTACTGATCTTTAAAGAAATTAAAAGTTAAACAGTGCATAAAAATTACAGTTAACTACAACTCTATATGCAAATAAGCACTTTTTAGGGTAAATAAACTCTAAGTGGTCTAGACCAGATTTCAACTGAAATTAGACATAGTCCTTATCATGGTATTCAGAAAATTGTGATTGATTTAGATTTTTATTTATCCTGTAGAAATGCTGAAAGCTAGATGCTGCTAGAGACTTAAAACGTACTTCGATATTACAATAGCTTTCTTACTAAAAGGCAGCCTGACTTTATTAGCAATACTTGTTACAATAAACAAAATCTTGATTCATTCTGCTAATTTAAGTTTTCAAAGTTACTTAAAGAAGTGATGACTGTGGTGTGTCAACAACATCCAATCACAAAGAAACTAACTCAATGTAATAATTACAAAAATAAAGAACATTTAAAACGTTCATTAAAGGAGAGAGAAGTAGATAAGGACAACCTCCAGTGCTGAGAACATTAACTCAGAGTTTCATGCATATCAATAAAATGTTAACTTAGAATTTCATGTTTATAGAGAGCTAGCTGCAAACTATAAATGAAGACTGTGCTGAAGGGTAATGCTCTCAGATAGTTCAATGGTACAGAAGAAGAGTCATTAATCATCCCTAGTATATTCAGCATTTAAAGCCTTTATGGGTGATCTGGAAAGACACTAAATGTCATGCCATCAGAATAATGGATGATGAAAATTTGCCAACTTTGTTCAAAGCAGCAAAGGAGTACTGAAGGATGTCAACAGAAAATACAAATAGTGAATAAAAGAGATCTAAGTTTGCTTTTCAGATATTCAGTGTATCTGAAGCTTTGGGCTGGACTTGAGTTTTGAATGGCACCTTTCTCAGCTATGTTCTTATACAAATTAGAAGAAATTATGACATGCTCAGTAAAGTGCGACACTGTAAGGGGATGTAATGGACTTTATCTAAATTGCCTTCCAAATACTGCATTTTCCCTCTAATGTTCAGTAAAATCTATGGGATAAGTATGTTTGCTTTAAACATTGTCAAATACGACTGATTATATTGTACAGACTCTTTGAAGGTGGGTACACATAAAGGAAGGGAAAAATTAGTAGCAAGCAGTTAAACAAAAATTTGTAAAATCTGGCTTTTATCCACAGGTAGGTAGATTTACTTTTGAGACCAAGGAAAGCTGGAAGTTACTAAGAATAATAAATATAAAGCAGTGTAATTTCTTCATGAGTTGCTGATCTTTAAGAATAACAATAATTTCAATTTAAGCAGTGCATAATATTTATATTTAACTACTACTCTATAACAAGCGATTTTTAGGATAAATAAACCAGTTATATATTAAGTGCTTGTGATTATGTTTCTAATATTCTTAACATGGAATTTCTTACAGTTTTGCCTTAATATCTCATTCAGTGCATTGAATGTTTGATCATTTGCTTGGGCATCCTCAAAATCAATAGAATCCTAAAAAGATGTCAAGATCCATCTACACAGAACTGATTAGAAGGGCAGGCTTTAACTTACAGGTAATTGGGCATACATGTCAATTTTTTCATTTTATTTTACTTCCATTTAAGTCAACAACACAAGTAGAGGATTTTTTGTTACATTAACAGGGTATGTATTTTACAAATTTTCTTCTCTGGTTTAAAATAAATCTGGATATTAAAATAATTTCATTGTAGACTCTATCAAAACAAATACTAAATCAAGAATTTGGTCTGTCAAGGAAATATAATCATAATAGACCCAAATGCACATGGCTAATAACTGGAATCAGGTGATATTTCATAACATTTTATTTATGGGTTATGAGAGAATTGCACCTGATATTTCCACCAGTTGCCTTCCTCAGATGATCACCAAAAGAAGATATGGAACAAGTGCCAATGAAAACCTGTAGCCTGTCAAGAAAAATGGATAAATTAAGACTTCTTAAGGATGAACACTTTGAATTAGGTTTGTTTGGGGATTTTTTTTTTTGCATTCAGGAGCTGTTAGGTTTTATATTTACTGGTGAAGTTACCATGTAGTTACTGTTAGTCTGCAAACTAAGGTTCCCTGTTAAATTCTTACTGGGAAAAAAGAGGAAGCTGTATTTACATAGAAAACATATCTGTAAACAATAAATTTATGTCTCATTAATTTCCTCTTCTGCCCAAAGTGCAGTGCCCAAAGTCATCTGTTATTGTACAGGCTTGAAAAATTCAACTAAAGGAAGAAGGCTTTGCTTAGGTATCACAAGGTTGGAAGAGACCTTTAACTTCATCAAGTCCAACCCAGCCCCAACACCTCAACTAAACTATGGCACTGAGTGCCACATTCAGTCTTTTTTCAAACACATCCAGGGATGGTGACTCCGCCACCTTCCCGGGTAGAATGTCCAAATATGCATATGAAAATCATGGACTTCACAGAAGACACACTCTAATTGGTGTAAGTGTTTTCTTTTGTTCTCAGTGATAAACTGCTGGTTCTTTTTTTTTTTTTCCCTTCATATGTATAGCCTAGACTTGTATTGAATTTAAAATTCATGCCTTGAGTAAGTTTTTCGATGTTACAAACCTGTGAAAACCTGATTTTTAATGAATGGTGACATATTTTAAACTGTAGCAACATGCCATCTTGGATCCAATTAAACCTCTTAGGGCTAAAATGTCTTTTTAATTACTTTGTTGCATTTTCTCGCATTAAAATAAAAGAAGTTTCAAAGTATCTAATTATTTGGGTTTTGCCTAAATAAAGCAGATTCAAGATGTTGATTCTCCACAGGCCTACACCTTGTTTTATCATCTGTTATCATATGAAGCACATCAAGAATATAATCTCTCTGATTATTGCTTTACAAAATATGTTAACACCAAAGTCCCAGAATCTGCTCAGATAGAACAGATCTTTCATTTGCAGGATTTCATGCCAACTTGCACCTCAGTCGTCAGCCTGGGAGCTTGCTTGTACTGCTCCTGGATCTGTCTTAAGTCTTGACTCAGCCAGCAAATCAACTGTTTGGTGATGCTGTAAGCCATTGACTTTCAGCTAAAACAGCTGTTTGAGTCAGAAAATATTACTCCTTTCTGGTTTGCTTCAAAGGCAGAAGTTAGCTTGGCTCACCTGAGATTTAACAAGACAGTTTAACTTTCCAGGGAAATGGGAGAGAAGCACTCATGTAGGCAATGATGGGTTCAGCTGAGAAGTAGTGATTAACAGATGTATTTCCACTGATTTGGTGACAAATTAAAAAAGGAACTCAGACCTCTCAACTCCTGTCATGAAAGTAGCTTCTAATTCCTTCAGTATTCCATGCATCCTGTGATGGTGATATTTGAATACTTTAATTAATACTTTAATTTTAATACTTTAGAGATGCTTTTAGAATAAATGAGCTGGTAGAAATACAAGTGGCAAAACTTGTATGGTTTTAACAGCAGGATGTGAAATGTTTAGATTTCAGCTTTTTGGAAGGACTAAATTGTACACGAGGGGTATGTTCTCATGTCTTTTCTGAAGGGGCTTGAAGGGAATAAGCAAAACAACCGGAAGTGGGATAAACCTAGTTCTTTACATTAGTATTTTCTGTCTTCAGTTCCTTTACCTATAAGCCTTTTCCTTTGCAAAATACTAATTTGGAATTGTTCTCTGCAATGCAACACTGCTGTAGTTTTTTTAGATTCCCAGGACTTGTTCCAGATTTGTTCTGTGGTAAAGCTCTCTGCAGTTTTCCTCTTTTCTTTGTTTCTACTGTTGCATACCACATTAGTTCCTCTGCTGCTTAGAACAAGGATAAATCTCTGTATCACAACTAGTTTCATCATGGTTCCGATCAAGAACTGAATGTAAATATTTTTACAGCGTATGGGTGTGCATAGACATAGTAAAGATGTTAGTGGCACATGCTTACACTCTGGTACTAGTGCCCAATATAAAAAGAGGATTATCTGAAGCAAAAAAAGAAAAAACAAGCCAAAAAACCCAAAAACCAACCAAACAAAAAGCCACTACAAAAGTATTTGCTCAGGTTTTTGTTTTGATAATTGAGATGTGTGTTATGGCTTTATACAGCCCTTACATATGGAATTATAGTCTTAGGAGTCAATGAAGATCATCAAAGGCACTAAGCTTGTTTACCTCTCCAAAGCCACAGCAGAGGCTTGAGTACGAAAGAACATTCTTTGCACAAACCCAGGCTATCTTGGAAAGAGGAAAGCTAGCACTTCCTCTTAATTACAGCTTTACATTAGAAGCATAGAATTGAATTTTGGTTAGCCACTGAAAATTGAGTCAATACAGTCAAAAGTTTCTGGGCCTCCTTGTCTCTGTACTTCCTTGGAAGTGAGACACCTATGGTGATCAGCTGAAAACTTCTCTAAACATCTCAGAATATGTTGGTAAGTGTAGGTTACTAAACAAAAGCTCCCATTTCCATTTCACACATTCTGGCACCCAGGCTGTGCACATGGCATGGTGCACAGAACACAGGGTGCTTGTGAGACTCGCGCCCAGCTGAGTACCTTCTGAAGGCTATGTGAGAATAGAGAATTATGAAGGACTGTGTGCAATATAGAGGAGGTAGCATGTTTGCCATCTTATCCTTTTTGTTTTCTGACATTGTGACCTGGAGAACACTTATAAGTTAAAGACAAAAAAAAAAAAAGAGAGAAAAGAAGTCAAACGAAAAAGCATCTACAATTTGTCATTCATTGACTGAAGAAGGTGAAAAAAAGAGATCAAAGCTATCCAGTGTATCTCCTATTAATATCATCTGTGCCCAGAAATATAATTTAGCTTAAGGAGAACAATGTGTGTAGCAAGAGGCATGAAGAAGGAGAATGTTGCAGACAGCAATGCTTTGCGTGGAGTTGTGAGAAAGAAATGCGAGGTGGCTGGAAGAGAGATGGGCAATTAGAGGTAAGTAGGCCTTCACGAGTGATGTTTATTGACATGACCACTGATCTGAACATAAATGGTTTTATTTAATTTAAAAACTTGCTCTTGGATTAAAAGACCTTCTCCCCTTAGTTGCAATAGTAGAAGCAATTTTAATACATAACCTCTCTCCCTTCCCTGTCTGTGTAGTTACCTTGGTAAGTCCTCCAACATGAATAGTTAGATTCATTGCCTTCTTTAGCCTTCCATTTGCCAGTAGGGATTTTCAGTGACAGATGTTTTCATAACTGTCTGACAGAGAGCATACATTATAGTATTAGCTTAGAGAAGCATAAAGAGTATCTTTCCATCTAAAGTTGTGTAAACGAGTCTTCATTGTTTATTTTTTATTGATTTACTAAATTAATAGGATTATTTTAAAAGTTTATTAGACATAAAACTTTAAATCTTTGAGCCTTCAGGCAATTTTTCCAGGAGCTTGTAAATGCTGCAGAGAAACATTTCAGTTTATTACAGAGGGAGCTTTTTGTTGATGCCAAGTCGGCACTGAAAGTGAAGAATTAGACAGTCGTTGATGTATCTGGTTGTATTCCTGTGTTGAGAGGTATTCTAGGGCTGGTTGTGTAAAAACGTGTTATAATGAAACTCTATTTTCTTTTTAATCAATATTACAGAGCCTTTCTATTAAAAAAAGTTAAAATACATCCATTACACTTCACAGTACTTTGTAAATACCAATCTATGAAGTATTGTTACACCATACTCATAGCACACACACCATGCCCCAAATCACTGTTTCTCTCAAGCTGCAGAACAGCGAAGTAGCAACACTGGGATATAAACAAAAGAGGCAACTGTTCATTTCTGTTTGTTTGTAAGATCAATAGGAAGGAAATTTGAGGGAAGTATATGGTGCTTATCCTACTGGTGCAAGATTTTATAGAAGGTATTTCTCCTTTGAAAACTTCAGGATGCCACTGCTACCCATGTTTTCTAGTAGAAACACTGTAGATGGAAGGCTTAGTTAAATAGGCAGTACATTTTGTAGAGTCTCAAGAAACAGAAATAAACACACATATAAAAATGTTTGGGTCTTTCCTTGTGAGGAATGTAGCTGATTGATATATGTGTTTATTTCTGCCGTCACATCTTTTAAGACAATTTGAGTGTCATTTTATCCATAGTGGCAGAAAGAAGCACGAGGAAGAAGACAGTAGTCTCTTGTGCGCGGCTAAGTACGTGCTGTTCCTTCGCTGTACCAGAAGCGTAGCATGATTGTGAGTCATGAATGCAGACCAAAGCCATGTGCTGCATAATGCTTGCTTCTTGTTTTCTGCAGATCTCTGGTTAGGAAGCAGCTAAGATTGGTCCTGTTCTCCAGTTCGACAAATGTTTGTTTTAGATACATAACAGAAAATGTACACTCAGATTGAAAATGTTAATGTGAAGCAGCTACTTAATTAATTGTATAATTGTCAATAAGTGATTGGTAACTGTCTCTACTGCTAATGGTGCTTTTAGTATTCATCTTGCACATAAAGCAGTAGTGGATTGGGTACAACAGAACATTTTTAATGGTTTTGTTATCTGCAGTGAACAGCATTTTCCGCATAGAAATTTGGACTCTTTAAAAGGGAGAATGTTAACTAGTTAGGACATTATTAACTCTCAGAGTACTGCAAAAGGAATAAAAGGGGGAAAAATAATCAAGGTTATAAAAAGTGTGTCAATTAGAAAATTATTCTAGAACTGAGAATCAAAGTTTGGGCAAACTTCAGCCTAAATCAAATCTTAAGTGTCTTCTAATTTTCTGAAAATAAATTAAATAAATTAGTATCATTCTTAATTAATAGAAATGTCAATAATCTCATGAAATAAAAAACATTATCATGTCCTTCACAGATTGCACGCATGAATGCCAAGTCCATTTAATGTGTGGTTGTAAAAAGAAAAACTTGTATATAAAATAACTCAGATGTATCATTTCCATGGTTTAAGTCTTTCTATCCATAGATTATACTTTTCTCACTACTGTGTAATCATCAGTCTTGTGAAGTGGAAGGAAGGAGATGGTTTCATTCTCCAGTCATTGCTTTCTCTGTCTGTGTGACTCAGAGACTCCGCAACCTATAATATAGAAAACAGTGTTTTATCTCATGTTCCTGAGAGAGAAATTATAAAACTTAAAGTGCATGACAAACCACATAAAGCTGTATGACTGCAAATATTGAAAACAACCCACAGTCAATGCTGAGGTTGAAATGCATATTCACTTTGAAAGTGGGTAAGAAGTGTTGAGAAAATGGGGTCTCTTTCTTAAAATAATAGCTGGGAAACATATAAACAATTCAGAAACTCCTATACATTTTCTTTGGTGCTCATATCCCTGTCTGTCATTTTAATATTGTTTTTCATTTCAAGTCAATGATGCAAACTACTGCATTAATTGTCTTTACATCCTTTATAAACAGTGCAGAGATTGCATCCTAAGATGCATAGTGAAGAAAAGCTGAATTAATCTATGATTATTTTTCAATAGAGGGTGTTTAAATGACCAGATAAAACAAGATGAATATTATTTTGTTAATGAAATTAGTTGGAGTTTCACCTGAAGAGTCTATTCAGCCTTAGCAGATGTTCTAACTTATAGACATTACAAGTACCATTAAAATTAATGGAGAATTGCCATATCACACCTGCTGATGATTTCTTCTATAAACATATTAAAAATTCTCCTTTTGATCCCTTATAATTTGGTTTTAGTCTCTCAGATCATCCTGTGCAATCTTTTCACTCTTTTCTGTTATGTTTCATACATGTATCCACTCCATACTACTTAGTCATTCTCAAAGAAGAGCTGTCTTCCTTTGTCTGAAATAAAGTATTAAATTCATAATACAACATGCATATGAAGATAAAACTCACCAATACATATAGAAAACAGCTAGTGGTACACCTTGTCCATATTTTAGCCTTTTCATATTCTTTTTCTTTTCCTGATCCTAATAATTCTTACTATTCTTTTGTCAAAATCTAGAAAAGGCTCTGTTTTTTTTTCTACGTAGTCATGGAGTAAATATACTTAGATATCTGAAGAATGACATATATGTAGTTTTTCCAACGGCATATGGATTACCTGTCCTAGTTCTTTAATATTCTCAGAGATCTGTAGACATCACTGCTTTTTTTTAATCCATCACTTTTTATTGAATAGCTGTTTGGCTGTTTAAATTTCTTTGTGTTGGTTTGTGGGTTTGTCTTTTTCCCGCAGGTGAATTAGCTGGTTTTACTAAAGATTGAATTCGCTTATTCTCTTCAGATTGATGAGGTCTCCACTTAGTTTATTGAAATAAATTTCCTATTTACTAACATTGGAATTTCTTAAAGTAAAGGCTGCACAGGATCTTAATAATTGTTACTGTGACACAGAGCTGTGCCATTAAATATTCTACTAATTGAGTGTTAATGGATTTTTGTGTGTTTATCTGCTTCTTAAAGCGGTGGAAACTTGATGCCAAAATACCTCTGCAGAATTTGACCTGCACTCTGTCGCATTATTTCTCTGTGTTCTGAGTACTTTCAAAGTTAAACAATGTAATTGCTTTTATTCTGTATTGGAGTTTCCCTTTTACACCTGCAATCTGTAATCCCAGTCATTAGCGATGATATTATAGAAAATAATATGTCATTTCACTGCTGAATACTTTCTTTAAACCATGGCTTGGTCTAATATTTTATCATTTTAATAGCTTTTGAAAGTTTGCAGGCAGTTTCATGTAATGATATTCTTTCTTACAAGAAGAGAAATTATCTATTTGTATGCTGACTGGCTAGAGTCCTAAAGCAAAGAACAACAGCAATGGCAAAAAGGCTTTTCTAAAGAACAGCTAAACTTTCCAAGGAAGTACGGGATGAGCTGCTGTTATTAGAATATTCATTAACTCCACCTACTTTGCCACTCTAAATTGAGATACTTTAAGTAAGCTGTCATAGATTCCCCATATAATCGATGATGAGATGGGTAGATAGTGAGAGGATGTCAGAGGAGAACAGTCAGAGATCTATGAGAGAGCTCTCATAGAGAGTTCATTTTTGACTTCATCAAAGGGCTAATAAATTCAATGGCAGCTAGTGAAGCAGCTGAACATACAATTATAGCTGGGATGCTACCCACAGTCTCTTTAATCAGTCTGTCCTTTATCTCTGATATTTTGAGAATCCGGTTGCTAAATATTCTTTCTCTGAAATAGGACTGTGTACAGAATATATGAAAATTTCTTCTTTATTGGAACTGTCTGTATCTACCAGTTTCATAATGAAGGACATGTCTGGACAGTGTCGATTTTTTTTGTTTAACTCTTTTTTTTTTTTTTTTTTGCTGGCATCGTCTATATTTACCAGTTTCCTATCAAAGAATGAGATTCAAGGTGACTTTCAAAAAGAGATAGAAAATATGAGATAAATTTAAAACCAAATATTTTCCCATGCAAGCTTTATAATAGAATGTGTCTCCCAAGTTAATGTCATATCACTGTCATAAAGCATAGGGATTATTTGGTCTGGGATCCATTGAAACTGTTATTAGTCAGGTGGTTTTTATTTTATGTTATGCAGGAGAACATATATAAATACATCAAAAGATGTTTGGATTTCAAGGCTTAAGAGGAAAACTAGTATTATCAGCTAAACCACATTGTTTAATCACAGGTAGACATTTAAAACTAGTAATCTGATTTATAATCTAAATACTATAAAAAAGCTTTCTTGAAACATTCCATTCCTTTAAAAAGAAAGACAAAAAAGAACAAATAGAGAAAACAAGTCTGTACATACATGCCCATCAGTTCAACAGGTACTGGACACCTGTAAGTATTGCAGTACCTTTATTACTAAATTATTTCTACGTGGTAATGAAAATTGTCCTTTTTTGTCCTTTCCCCACACTCCTGTTTGTTTCCTTCTCTGCTTACAAAAGAGAATGAAAATTGTAATGTATAAGGTGTGCTCTTATGCTCAATTCTCTGCCTCTTGTGAGTTTACAGTATGAGAAGTGGAGAAGGGCCCCCACACCCCACCACTACCCATGGTATTCCATGTACTCCTGCAAGTACAGGTCTCTGGAGGGTCCTGTACTTGTTTATGTGAAGAGAGGAGATGAAAGAGGAATAGCAAGGAAAGGATGGATTGTTGTGTCGTTAGGTGTTGGCAACTTGTGTCACTCATTTTTCCCAGTGCAAGCAGGATGCGACAACTTAATGACCTATTATCACTATGTTTCCTCATAAGGAACATTTTACTGACCTTTATGGAAGCCCTGATTTCCTCTAAGGTGAGAACTAGGATTTGCTGAAGCTTTTTGCACTAAAAATACCCAGTGGAAAAATGGGAAATAAAAATTCCCTTGCAACTCTATGTTTGAATGGTATTTCGATCTCAAAAAAATCAAAGCAAACAAACATAGTTTGGGTTTTCGAATCAAGAGTTCTGAATTCTGAGGAATTTACAATGGAAAGAATAATTTCAGTAAATCCAGGCTCTCTGATCATATCTGCTGAAACTTTATGTTTCAACACTCAAAGTTACAAATTTGTGGAATACTCCAGCATTGAAAACAATTGATATGAAGATTTGTGGTGCTCAAATGTCGAAATGATTTCAAGTCTTCAGGCAATAGACAATCCAGCCTTTTCAAATAATTTCAAAAAGTTATGTTCACTTTCCAGCAAGTCAGTTTCTGTAGATGCTTAAGTTATGCTATAGGCATCCAAAAGCTGCTACCACATCCAACGAAAGAGGAGACTGAGGGGACACCTCATTTCAGTCTACAGCTTCCTCACTGAGGAGAAGAGAAGGGGCAGGCACTGGTCTCTTCACTCTTGTGACCAGTGACAGGACCCAAGGGTATGGTCTGAAGCTGAGTCAGGGGAGGTTTAGGTTGGGTGTTAGGAAAAGGCTCTTCGGCCAGAGGGAGGTTGGACACTGGAACAGGCTCCCCAGGGAAGTGGTCACAGCACCAGCCTGACAGAGTTCAAGAAGCATTTGGACAATGCTCTCAGGCACATGGTGTGACTCCTGGGGATGGTCCTGTGCAGGGCCAGGAGCTGGACTTCAGTGATCCTTGTGGTTCCCTTCCAACTCAGCATATTCTGTGATTCTGTAAAAAATGTGGCTTACGGTATCTTCATCTACCTTATTCATAAATGAAAACATTGTAGATGGACATGGTAAAAAGAGTTGCATGGTTTCAGTGTCATGGAGGCTGAAGTTATGAACCAAAGGGTCAGACGTGCTGCTATTTAAGTGGGACAAACACATCTGGTAGTGCTGGAGACTTCCCAATAGAACGTTTAGAGATAAATAAACTTGGGCTTGAGAAAAACAGAACAATCCACTGAAAATACCATTTATAACAAAAATCAGTTTGTCAAAAATTGTTTTGTAAACAGACAACCCGCATTGTGGTTATATGAGCAAGCTATGATGCTTTAAAAATTGGAAACGAAGATCCCTAGGTGGAATCTGTCTTCAAAATCCTCCACCTCTGCCTCTGAGTAGATGAAAAATGCAAGCGATAGGTTGGAAACTGAACATTTCTTGCAACCACAAAACCTATGCATTTATCATGCTACTTGATCTTATTCTGACCACAGAGAACAGAATAAACACTGTGACTCAAATAATACATTTTAACTCTGTTCATTATATATATTTTGAGAATGGCCAAACTATATGTATAGTCAACAGAAGTTCTGAAACACTGGGATAAACAGTCAAAGGAAAAAGGAAATTCACAGACAAAAGAAAGTCTTAGAGAGATATTTCTTCTGTTTCATTTTGTATATGCTTAAAATTGCAAAATAAGAGGCCTATTTAACTTCTGTATGCAGGCAGACATAGTAACACACATATGAATGAGAGATCATAAAATGGCATTGTTAATTAATTGTTAATTAAAATATATCTTATAGTAATGGCTTTTGCAGTCTTTTCAAAGGAGCAAGACTGCTTGGATCAGCTTTAGCCTGATTTTTGTTGACTGGAAAGAAATGTGTAATGCCATTTCACATTCTAAAAAAAGAAACAACAGCTGAGCTGTGGCTCAGTTACCACATTTTTCCAACCACTGGGAACTCAAAAAACCACAGCAATGAAAATTATAGGAAAATGTCTGAGGATTCAGATGCCAAAAAAAGCCTAAGACCAAGTGCTATAAAATCTGGAGGTGGGTGCCCAGCTAAAGTGGGTATGACAGGGTACCCTACACTGAATAGTGAGGGGTAGAGGAATTACTTCATTTAGCCTAGAGCCAGGAATGGTTTCTTGGAGCAGTACATTCAAGAGCGTAGAGGCAGCCAGTGTCTTCAATCATGGTGATTGCCCTGGAACAAAGAGGTTTTTCTTTTCTGGGAAAGAGCACACTGTTCAGTTTGGCATATGTGATGTCCCAGTATCAAACATCAGCTCCTGACAGAAGTTCCTGAAGAAGTTGTAGTAACCTGAGGAAGACAGATCCTAATCCCTTTGTGCAATAAGACAGGTCTTTATTCCAGTATTAATTATTTCCAAAGGTTGAGACTTCTTTTGTTTGTATCTCTTGTGAATATATATTATCTCATTTGCACATTTTTAAAAATGACAGCTATTACATTCAACTATTGTGTACAATATGCAAAAAAATTGCTGTAATCATAAAATGTTATCATGAACACTTGGAGAGTATCAATGGTTATTTTTTCTAGAATGTTATTTTGACTAATTGAAAAAAAAACCTCTCAATTTTGCAGGTTTTTTTTTCCTTCTACTTCTTTGTTTTTTTAAAGATCTCATGAACATGAGATACTTCAGGGAATGAATTATAATTATGAACTAATAATGAAATGCCTGTGAGGTTGCCAGCATTTTGTCCTCTTATTTCTATCTAATAATCACCAGAATATGTCACTAAAATACCACAATGCACACCCTGTTGTGCCATTCTGTTTGAACATTAAGGGTCAAAAAATATACAATAAAAGAGAAACATCCCCCTTCTGAAAACCAAAACACAATAAACAGTCAGCACCACCCCCTGTGAACCTCAAGAAATGAAGATTACCAAAATATTTAAAACACCCAACAAAAAATAATTATTCCTACTATTTAGAATAATGACCTCCCTTGTGATTCAAAAAATGATAGAAACTGGCAAATACTCCTCCTGTCAATTGAAAGGTCTGCAGTGAGCTGCTTCAGAGAAATGTTAGCAGAGTGTAGGACTGTAGAAAATCACTTTATTTCATCCATATCCTGTGGAGCGGGGCAGGAAAAATCCCTTGGTTCTTTAAGATATTTTGTGCCGCAGCAAAACCACAAACCTCTGCCTTCCCTCCTTTTCCACCCCAATAATATCTTTCCCGCATGTTCAATCATCCAGTATCTAATAACAATCCAAATACCCAATGAACTAATATTTTTCTAGACACGCTTCATTAAGTCTGTAGCACTGCATGGGATTGCTGTGACCCAAGTGCAGGACCCAGCACCTGATCTTGTCCACATGGCCCCCACTTGTGGATGCAGATCCCTCTGCAGAGCCTTCCTCCCTTCCAGCAGATCAGCACTCCGCCCAACTCGGTGTTGTCAGCGAACTTACAGAGAGTTCTCTCAATCCTCTCACCCAGATCACTGCTAAAGGTACTAAACAGAAGTGGTCCCAATGCAGAGACCTGGGGAGCTGCGCTTGTGAGTGGCTGCCAACGGGATTTAGTTCCATTCATCACCATGCTGGAACCCTGGCTACCGAGAATTTTAGACTTCCTGTGCTAACAAGCAATGATCCCCCAAGAGAACACTACATTTGACCTGAGGCCATAGAAAAGGCTTCCAAAATTGGGTGATAGAACTGAGATTATGAGTGCGTAACTTGAATAAAAGTGTGTTTGAGTAATTTGAATAAAAGTTTCGCATAGTAGAAAACTTAAAGTTTTATAATATAAAAAAAAACCCAAAAATTTTAAAACTTTTGAGTTTTAAAGCAGGGACTAGTCTTTCACCTTCTTCTTCATGGGTTTAAGTAGTATTGTATAATTAAATAAAAAAGTCCACATTATGAACCAGAAGTAGTTAGTTATTAAGTTAAAAATAAAAATAATTTATGTCATTTCTTAATTAGGCAAGTTAGTCTTAAAAAACCTTGTAGAAAGAGAGATAAAACTCCATGTTTTAGTTTATTAACATGAAGTACTGTAGAACTCACAGTTTGTAAGACCATAATATAAATAAAAACTAATAAATATCTGAATCCAAACAAAAAATACCATTTCACACATTTAATCTCCACCCTAGCAAAAAGGAAGTAAAATTCAACATCACCATTCTTTGGGCCCAGCCATCAGTGGACAGTGCACACATCCAAGCCCTAAGCAGCCAGCTACTCCAGGAAAATACTGTGGGAAAGAGTGTCAAAGGCTTTACTAAAATGTGGGTAGACAACATGTACAGACTTTCCCTCATCCACTACCTGTGTTGTATGAGATGACACATTATGAGATAGTGTAAGTACTCCTTTAAAAGTGTGTATTCCTCTTTGCTGATTAGGAAGGGACTTAGAAACATACGACTGAACCTTATTCCAGAATAATTCAAGATATAAAGTGATACTTCTGCCTATATGTCTGAAGATGAAAATGAGTTTAATCTTTTTCACTAAATAATTATGTTTTATTAGCACATACAAGTAAATTACTATTTTTATTGGCTTTATAGCACTAGGAAGATCGATGGCATATGTGACAGATAAGTAGATTATGTATGCATCCTGCAAATAATTCTATGCACGTGTTGACAATATTAGCAATTTGTAATAGTCAAAAAATTATCTGCTTCCTTTTCAGTACTAGTGAACTGTAAGTCTTTGATTCAGAACTATTCCATGACCTGTGAGCAAACATATTAAAAACTGCATATACCCATATACACACCTATACATATGCACAGAGATGTGGTTTTCTTAACAAACCACAAGCCGGAAAAACTAATTCTTAGCCTATTGTATACACAGAGCACTGAAGGTAAATGCTTCCAGGTAGAAAAAGTTACTTCTAGGTGATTATGTAGGGAATTTTCTAATGAATTATGGAAGGAAGACAATATAAAGTGTAATTATAACAAGGAAAATGTTCTTGCATATAGATCATGTAGAAATACCGGCTAATATTGCAAAGCTGTAATATTTTGACTTTTACGGGCCCAGAGGATATGCTGGACGTATGGTGATTTCAGAGAATTGTATAATTGGAATTGTGCAGAAAATTTTAAAGAGCAGCAGGCCCTGGCTTTTCTGATAGCTAACAAGATTAGTCGCAGCACTTATCAAGACACAAAATCTCTTTCAGTTGTTTGAAAGACAGGCTTCACTGAGAAAAAAAACATCAAAGAAGGAAAGAAAAAATAAGTTTCTTAACTGGAATGTATTGTTGCATAATAATCTGCAGCAGAAAAAAATAAATCTGGTTTCAGTTTTAATGTCAGCTCATAATGCAGTTTGGGGTCTAATGCTATTTTGGCATAATAAAGTAAAACATTGAAATGGATATTATTTGGAAATAAGGACCCCAGTTGCAGTGGAATTGACACCCAGAGGTTTTGCATATCTAAATCTCTGAAGTGAGTATGAGTAGAAAATACACAGGAGGTTTTTTAACAATTAAGAACTATCACTGTAGAAGACAGCAAATGACTAGTAGGGCATTAAAATGTCATAAATTTTAATGAAAAATAAACCTATAAGAGATCAAGACTATATGAATAGATTTATATATATGACTGTGTGTATGTATGCAAATTTGCCTTTACATAAATTATAAACCAATTACAAATGTTTTGCATATAGATTCAAAAGTAATAATTAAAAAACCTTGTTGTGCTCCAAGATGAATATACAAAATTTATTTCTTAAAAGTAAATACCAGAAGAGTCCTAATAATGCTTTTCATAATGCAGCCTAGTGTGACCAGACATGCAGGTGATATTGACCTCTAGGACAACCAACACTTCCACTTTAACAACAGAATCAAGTTTCCTCCATTTCCCCATTTTCTCCCCCAGCCCGGAAATTATTTGTGGAAATATACATTTTCTTCCACCTTTATAATTATCTACAATGGCTACATAGTACTCTAAAATTAATTGGTATCTATTACTTTCTCAGAAGCAGTATTGAACCTCTCTAAGTTAGTTTCTGCTGTTAAACTGGGACACCGGCACTATGAGATGATCTCTCCTTTAGAGTCACAACAAGTATATTCCAAAGTTTTAAAAGGTTATTGCTAAGTTACCTGTTACCTACAAATCTTAACCTGAACATATTAATATGGGAAAAATAGTTACTTAGTGGTTAGTACCTTGTTCAAATCATCTTGAACAGAGAATTCTATGATTTCGCTGAAATGAAGTAACTCAAGTGGACACTAAGTTTTCTGTGTGTTTTTCTTAGGACAGGTAATGTAAGGCAGATGAATGAAATCTGTCTGTGAGATGTGTCACATACAAGACATGAAGATTTGAGGCATTCTAAATGTTCAAAGACTTGCTACTGAAGTCATTAACCTCGGAGAAGTGTGATGAAAGAAACAAAAGTTACTAGAGGATTGCAGCGGACTTAGGAATTTTTCTGTCACTTAGTGGTGGGACTGGGTGACTGACCTTGATTGTTGAGTATAATATGACCTGGGTTAGCTGATGAGACAGTTTTTTTGTGTTCACTTGTCTTTTCTTATTATGCTTCTATCTGGAAAGTTTTTGTTAAAATTTAAGGAACATAATTTTTTAGCTGGGATACTCAGTGCTCAATAGGTAGCGAGCATTACTCTTACGCATTGTAGTCAGTAAATGTCAGTAAGGGCATGAGAGACTGAATAAATGAAGACATGCTTTAGAACATTACCTCCTATTACAGAAGCTCTGATTTTCACACTGAATTTTGCTTAAGTGAACAGCTATATGAGAGTGAAATTCTGAATTTTAATTCATTTAGCAGCAAAGTTTTAATTTGAGACTTAAATTTCGTCCTTTACATAAGGATATTTTTCAAATATTGAGAGGTTTTTGTTGGCTTTAAAACAGATTTTTTGTATATGTATTAAAATGCCGATAAAAAATTATAAGCCTCTTCCTAAAATGTTTGACTACTGCATTTTTACCCTCAGTAATTCAGAGAGCATTTTTTCCCTTATAAATATTGAACAAAATACTTTAAAATAAATGAGTAAGAGTGAAAATAGTGCCATCTGCTTGCTCAGCTTGAAACACATTACTGGTTAGCCTACCCAGTAGTGTTCTTATGAAATTACAGTGTTTAATTTAATATTTTGTATTTGCAAAAAATTTGCAGGAACAATTTCCACAGTATCCCCTAAATGAGTTAAAATTACTGAAGGCAAATGCAGAATGAAAGATGGAAATAGATTCTGGATAGAGAATGGATTTACTGAAGCAAAAAATGCAGAACTCTGGTTACTCTTTGTGCCAAACTTTAAATAGTTCCTTATGAGTACTTTTATTTCACATATATAGAATATCTTATGATTGGCATGGTTGCTAGCTGAAGTTTATTTCTTACAACCCATTTTAACTCTACACATATGAAGGAACAACTAACAAAGGCCATCATTACAATGATTTTGGTATTTTTCTTTTTTTAATGCTAAACTTGTGCTTCAAGATAACGCACTGCTGTCTTCCATCTATTCAGGTTGGACATCTGCAGACTGTAATCTCTGTTTATGGCAGGCATTGTTCTTCAAATTGTCATAGAGCCCTGAAGACATTATTTTGGCTTCTTTTGAATAGGAGACCAGCTGCAGAATTCTTCTGTCATTGCACCTCACCATTACGCTCAATGGAAGATCAAATCAAGATAAAAAGCTTCATAGTGGTAGCTAGAAAACAGACACGCAATAAAAAGTACACCCAGAAGTACTCATGGTCTGGTCTTTGACAGGGTTGAACATGTAGATGAGCCACGTGGAGAGAGCTGGAGGCAGGGAGAGACAAAGCTGAAGTGGAACAGGAACGTCATTTTATGCTAAGTAGCTTTCTAGTGATTTTCAACAGAGGTGCTTTATAGAGAGAGAGTATGAGAGTATATAAGAGGAATTGGTGGGTGGTCAAATCATTTTCAGTGTGAAAAGCTGTAAAAACTAAGCAACCATTTTACGGAAATCATACTCCTAAAAATAAGAGTGGTCTGGAGACTAAAATGAAAGCAATATGCTTCTGAAATTACAGCTTATAAGTAACAAAACAAACAGGCAAACAAAAGCAAACAAAAAGCAACCAAAAAAACTCAACCCTAAATGCCTTAATATTTCAGCATGTCCAAGGTAAGTTTATGACTGAAAAGGTAGAGAAATGGTCAAAGGAATGTTTTATATCTGAGACTGATGACTGAAAAGGAAGCTGAAGGGAATCTCCACAACATGTGTCTGTGAAAGGAAACCCGAATGTGCTCCTATAATCCTGGTTTGTGTATGTTATAAATGGGGTAAAGATTTTGAGAGGAATTAAAGGATGCTGATTGTTACAATAAATTGCTAATTAATGTAATGAACTTTCATGTATAGGGTTGTTAAGTTATATACTGTTGTGGTTACCATATGGNTAGATGAGCCACGTGGAGAGAGCTGGAGGCAGGGAGAGACAAAGCTGAAGTGGAACAGGAAAGTCATTTTATGCTAAGTAGCTTTCCAGTGATTTTCAACAGAAGTGCTTTATAGAGAGAGAGTATGAGAGTATATAAGAGGAATTGGTGGGTGGTCAAATCATTTTCAGTGTGAAAAGCTGTAAAAACTAAGCAACCATTTTACGGAAATCATACTCCTAAAAATAAGAGTGGTCTGGAGACTAAAATGAAAGCAATATGCTTCTGAAATTACAGCTTATAAGTAACGAAACAAACAGGCAAACAAAAACAAACAAAAAAGCAACCAAAAAAACTCAACCCTAAATGCCTTAATATTTCAGCATGTCCAAGGTAAGTTTATGACTGAAAAGGTAGAGAAATGGTCAAAGGAATGTTTTATATCTGAGACTGATGACTGAAAAGGAAGCTGAAGGGAATCTCCACAACATGTGTCTGTGAAAGGTAACCTGAATGTGCCCCTATAATTCTGGTTTTGTATAGACATGAGTTACAGGCCCCTCCACTGTGGCCAGTGCACTGAGTTGGATTTGATTGTGTATTTTCCTCTAAGAATGCATCCTCTGGAAAAAAGGAACTCCTGAACTGAAATGTTCAGTTTTGTTAGGACACAGTTTAGGACAGTGATCTTCTAAGTGAGGAATTTTGCTAAGCAGACAGGGTAACACTAAAGAACACTGAACATGAAGCCCACCACGTGTTCTCTCTGCCCTTTTCTTCAGTCTTGCTCATATCAGCAGCTTTCAGAGCTTCCTGGCTGCCATAAACTGTCATTTATTTGACAGCTGTTCTGTGACATTAATTCTAATACTGTAATACTGTTCATGTCTGTGGAGCACATCAAGGGCTCTTTTATTTCTGTTTCATTGTCATCTTCCAAAAGATCACATTTGTTTAGAGGGCTGAGGTTTTTTTTTGCCTTTCATGGATTCTTTAAATCAGTTGAAATATGCATTATAGCTCTATATATGCTTTTTGCAAATGGATGAATAGGGAAAACATGCCTCTTGTCACATATTGAGAGACTAGTAATGAAGGAAATTATTAAATTACCACTAGTTGTTTAAAATTCCAGTTGCTCAAAGAGAGATTCTTGCTCTCAGAAGCTCCAAAACTCTACAGGTCAGAAATATTTTTTTGATATTTGATGCTGCTTGTATGATGGAAAAGATAAATCCAACTTAGATAATTAAGAAGTTGGACTACCAAAATTCAAAAACAGCTGAGTAATTTCACTCCCACAATGACAAGTTAGAGTTATTAAAATTAATTCCTGACTCTCAGATCAATTTGCTGGAAAAAGTCTGGGAATAAGAGAAAAGGTGAATTTTTTGAAAGTGGATTGAAGTCCTAAATGGTTTCTGTCTTGACTGGCTAAACTCAAAGGCATTACTTCTTAATACTTGTTCCTTTTTTTTTTTCCTAACTTCCCCTGCCTCAATCTGTAAAACCTTATACAAAGTTCTTCCATATTTGATTATAGCTCTTCATTATCTGGTTGGCTTTCACAGTTGTCTAGAGAGGATAGAAGATATTTTCTGAGCTAAAATGGACACTTTTCTGAAATTTAATTTTCTAGGATTACATATTACTTTTTTGACTGAAAAATTCACAGAAAAATGTTAGGATTATTTTTAGGAATTACTCCACTATTACTAACAAGTCAGAGCTGAAAATCTGTAAGAATACACCCCAGGTTATTTTGCATATGGATGAAAGCAGTGTTAAATTTGTTTTGAAAATTAGATTGCCGCATACCTTCTTGATATCCATTTCTATATACATACCGAAACAACAGTTTCTTAACTTTATGTTAATCTTTGTAATACCAGAAATATGATTTCTACTTCTGCATTATCAAGACCATTTTCCAACTGAATTAAGAAGAATTTTTTTCCATGTAATGCATTAGCTTCTCTTATTTCACTGTTTTTATCAATGTAATTGTTAGACATTTTAGGATGAGGCCAGGCTATGTTTCAGGGTTTTGATGGCACATCATTTCACCCAATAGCTAGGTGAAATCTCTTAAGAGAGATTATGTCCTTAATATGTTGTAGTATGTTTTAACTAATACTGATTTTAAAAGACTTTGTTAACCTACTGAGATGAAAACAACAAGACTTATTGAAATGTTTATTAGACTTTAAGTCTGGTGATTTTAAAGCAGCATACTACTCTTCTGATAAGAGTTGCATTAAAATGAAGATTATTCCATTGCTTCTCTGCCCTCCAGAAACAAGCAGTTTAAATTTTACTTAATACTACATACATTAACTTTCTGCTCAACAATCTAACAGTGAACATTTGTGTTTTGCAAGCACAGCTGTATTTTCATACTTTTCCTGTAGCTTTCCTGTAAAACACTCATCATAAACTCCAACTATAAAAATTATTTTCTTCATAGTCTTCCAATGTTTTTTTCAGATTATTTTGTTTTCAAATATTACTTGTAAAGGGAAAGAAAAAAATTCTTATAAATATGCTTAGAAAAAGTATGTCAAAAATTAATCCCACTTCGTATGCACATGAAAAAATGCAAGGATTTTCTCTCAGGGATAATGCATCCAATTTGCATACATACCTACATTTGTGCTGAAATATATCTCCTTAGGATAATTTTTTTCAGAAAATCAAAGCTTTAAATTCAAGTAATGTCCAACTGTGACTGAAAACAACTGCAGAGGACAAACTGTGTAGAAGTTTTTGGTTTTTCTAATAGCAGTTGGTCTTTAATAACTCAGTAGGCTACATATGCTAGCAATGGTACATCTGCAAAGCCAGGCTTTCCTTGCTCTTTAATACAATTCACACCTCACTTAGTAGTTGCACCCATATTGAGAGCAATAGTCACAGGGCCCTGAACATCCTGAGTTAAGTCTGCTTTCAGTAGAGGGTAGGACAAAATGCTCCCCAGGGGATATTTCCTACACAGAAATTTTTGTGATTCTGCAATACATCCATTTCTTCAAACTCAAACCTGCACAAATTTTGGCACAAAAAATATTCGGGAAATTTTCTTTCTCTTTTTTTTTTTTTTTTTTTTTACTCCCTTGACTATCTCTCACTATCTAGAATTTCTATTGCCAGGAACTTCTTGTGTGGTGAAGTACATTCACCAGTTAAGACTCCATTACTCCATCTACATAGGAAATATTTATTTCTTTAAGATGCTCAAAGATGGAGCTTACCACTTTACAGCATTTATTTTAATAATATATTTTAATTCTGTCAGAGGACACAAACTTTTTTTATTATTATCCAAACTAAACTGAAACTCTTCACCTTTTTTTCCCACCACTAGTCCAATTTCAGGAAATTTTCTAAAATGCTTACAGAAATCAAATTTCACTAGCCAGTTATAGTGAAAGAACATCGGGTTCTGAAGCTTTAAAAGCTTACAGTTTATCATTAACTCAAACAGTACAAATCCATTTAATTTGTGTAAAAGCTATGCCATGATCCAGTAAAGCACATAAGGCTGGAAGCAATAAGAATTAGAAATCCAAATTCAGGCAAAACTAAGATAACAAAGCTTGCAAACGAAAATAAATAAATAAGTAAATAATAAAAGAGTGGTTTGACATTAGGAATTTCTAGGATCACTGTGTTTTTAAGCAAGCACAGGGGAGTACTCCAGGCAAATATCTCTCAGTCTCTCTCCCTGCTGTGCCTGACCTGCACTGAGGAAGTGGGAGCTGTGTAAGTCCCTATATCTTACTGGAAGATGGAACCTACCTAAGTGAGCTGATAGCATTAGGTGTGTAGGGCAAGTGGTGGTCTGAGAAGAGAGAAGCTAGACTGAATTATCCATCCAGTGCTCACAACCAGCACAGGTGTGCAGACTGCAGAATGAGGGGCTGGAGAGCAGTGCTATGGAAAGGGACCTGGGCCTCCTGATCAGTGGCAAGTTGAACATGAGCCAGCAGTGCCGTGGCATCCAGGAAGGCCAACCTTGTTCTGGTGGGCATCAGGCACAGCATGGCCAGCTGGGCAAGGGAGGGGATTGTCCTGCTCTGCTCTGAGCTGGGGCAGCCTCACCTCGAGTGCTGGGGGCAGTTTTTGGGCACTACGATGTAAGACATTAAGGAGGGCAATGGAGATGGTGAAGGGCCTTGAAGGGAAGCTGTATGAGGAGCAACTGAGGTCACTTGGTCTGTTCAGCCTGGAGAAGAGACCTAGGGGAGACCTCACCTCAGTTACAACTTTCTTGTGAGGGGAAGAGGAGGGGCAGGCACTGATCTCTGTGGTATACAGTGACAGGTTACTCAAGGGAATGGCCTGAGGTTGTGTCAGGGGAGGTGTAGGTTGGATATTAGGAAAAGATTTTTCACCCAGAAGAGTGGCTGGGCACTAGAATAGGCTCTCCAGGGAAGTCTCCACAACACCAAGTCTAACAGAGTTGAAGAAACATTAGGACAATGCTCTCTGACATATGGTGCAATTCTTGGGGTATCCTGTGCAGGGCCAGGAATTGGACTTGATGATCCTTTTGGGTCTCTTCCAACTCAGCACATTCCGTGATTCTGTGATTTTTATTTATTTTAATAGCCTTGCTGTTAGATACCTTTTTTTATCTCTGTTTCTTCTCACACAGCTGCGCTACCTTTCCAGACTCTGATCCCAGGACTGCTTCTGTATTTGCATTGAAACTTAAAGTTAATTTACAAGTAGTTTTTGGAGCAGTGCTTGGAATCCAAGTTTCTTCCAGCTAGTGCCCTAATCACTAGGAAGTATAAACTCAGCCTATAACTCAAACTGCTTTCCTCTGTTCTCTCTTGAAGTGGGAACTTCCAGGAATAATTTGATATAACTGTTTCTGGTTATGGAAGTTCTCTGTCACTAGCTATTTCCCTTATTACATTCTGTAGAAGCAAATGGTAATGGTTTATACATATTTGCATATAGAAAAGGCACTCTACCCATTTCAGTCCTATTAGGTCATGAAATTCTAGTCATGCAGTTTATAGTCAGGCTGTTGGAGAATTATTTCTTTCAATAAATGTAAGAACATGATATGACTTTGTCCTATTACAGAAAATTCTATCTATTTCTATTTCTACTTCTTGTCTCTTATAGTTTATAAGATAGAAAATTAAATTTAAATTCTGCTTGATATGTACAAAGATTTTGAAATGCCTCTGTCAGGCTGCATTCAGTCTCTGGCTGAGGAGAAAATGTAGATTGGTCTCAGGGAAAACAAGGAAAAAGGCTTCAGAGGCTAGTGGCTTGCCTGAATTTGTACAAGAAGCATTGTGAATTCTTGGGTATATATGCATAGTGACACCCTTCCAGGCCCCTCATTTTAGGAAAAACAACAGCATCAGCTCCTGGCAGATTGATCCTTGCTGCCAACTAGAGAAAATATTCTGAGTGCTCTCTGATAGATGTTACAGAATATGGAGAATATTTCAAGCAGCAGTGATTTACTTGAGCTTTACCAAACTTTAGCCTGGTTGTATTTGATGAGACTGTGAGAAGATTTTTCCTGGCTCCCCCACGTTCTCTACTGGTTACATGATTTCTGACATACTCGTATTTTCCAGAATAGCTTGTGCAGACAGCCGGGAGGAATATCCATTACAGATGTCATTTCCCACAAAATGCCCTCACATAGCCTCTAATATAATTGTTGTCCAGCCTTCTACACCGTGGTGTCATATATAAAAGAAAGAATTTGCATAGACACTTGGTCGTTTGTTTTAGGGCATTTCTTTAAACAATTTCTTAGAAAATACATAGACTAAAAAGTGTAGCATTTAAAACCTAATCACATACATTAATTTCAAGTGACTTATCTGATGTGCAGTCATCACAACATCAGCTCCATTTACTTTGGAGTTCTAGTAGCATTTTGGTGGATTTCTTAGTTCAGATGGTCATATTTTGTGGCCAAAGCTCTTAGACTCATTTAATAAAGATACATATATTGCCAGTATATCTTTAGAGTACAGATAAATAATAAAATACTTCTGTAAGTGTATAACTCTCTAGCTTTGGACCCCATAGGAAATATTTTGGAAAGCAAATTATACAGCTTTGGAATGAACCAGAACACTTTCTCCTCAGAAGTAACAAACTCTCTTTCCAGTTTAAATTATATAGCTCACACACCGCACAGTTTAATCATAGATAATGTAAGTTTCTATATATAGTTAGATTATTTTATGACAGTTTTTTTTTTCTTGTCAAGATTTCGCAGCAAACTATAAATCAAAATATAAATGCAAGGTATTAATTATTGCTTCTGGTTCCTGCAGTGTCAATTAATGTCTAATCACTCACTACTGAATAAAATCAGAGATTCTGAGCGAAGTTCTTGGCATTAACAAGAGCTCAGCAGCCATTATTTGCTTCATATACTCCACAGTTATTTTGATTAGTGCTTAGGAAGCAATATGCTATTACTCTAAGCTTAATGTTGATGCAATTTTAAAAAGAAAATGAATGTCTGTCTGTTATCTGATATGAAGATATTTGAAGGATGTATTTTGTGTCTCCGATATCAACTAAAACAAATTAACTTTTTTATGAAATTAACTTGATGTTGACACATTTCTTGTGAAACAATAGAGAAAGGTATGCCATATACGCTTTCCATAGTTTATTGCAGGTTGAGACATAAAATAAGGAAAGAGCTAATTTAAGAACCAGAACATGAGGTGGTGAAAATTAGGGACATAGATTTGAAAATATCTGTGAACTTGTACAATTAGTTAAGGAACAGCTTAAAAACAGTGAGGAAGAAATGCAAAAGGATAAGACCCAGGAAATGAAGTTGTGCAGTATTAGAATTGTAAATAGTAAACTAAGGCTCCTTTTTTTTAAAAAAAAGACATAATATACAGAATTCATCCTTCTATTTAAAATTGTTTCTCTTATCACATTTATTACAGCAAATTAAATTATTAAACTTTCAATTATTGATAGCAGAAAACCTCATATGAACCAGCACCTTCAAAGCTAAAAGAATTTCTTATATGTGTGTGGTGCCTTACTGGCAAGAGGGAGACGGGAAGAGGGGAAGGATTAATTGCTCTGTTGGGTCGTACTGCTTTTAGACCTTGTGAGTTTGTTGAAGAAAGTCTTCTTATAAACCTATTTCCTTCACTGGGATTGGGTGTTCTCAAAGAGATTTCTTTATGCTGAAAGAAAGAAGTTGTCCTGGTTCTGGCCAGAACAGTTAATTTTATCAGTAGTGAGGACACAGGAAGGCCAGGACCTAGATGTTATTTGTTACCACGTCATGCCATTTTCCAGGGATGAGGGGAGGGCTCACTTCTGGGTGAGCATGGTAGGGTTGTCTCATTACTGTCTCAAATGGATTGTTCTTACCTCAACCTGTTATCTTTATGTTTTGTGCTTCCAATTCTCCTGTCAAGCTGCCGAGGAAGGTGAAGAGGAGAGGGGGAGCAAGCAAAGAGAACATGGTTGGAAGATTTTCAGTGGCAGCACTAAATTCAGGAGCACCAGTCCTTAAACCACAACACAGTTTTGGAATGGGACAGAAATGAGAAGCACTTTGGGTCTCTTGGAAGCACTCTGTATGCAGTTTTAGCCTTGATGAGATTCACAGCCTTTGATAAAGAGGTAGCAGTTATTGAGGGTTCTAGAACAGATTTCTATTCCCAGGAACACAACCAGTGGGCCTTCCTGAAGCATGCCAGATACCAAAATGTACACTTTTTGGTCATTAAGTAGTAGTCCTCTCATGCTCCTTGCCCGTGAAGTTGCTTCCAAGGTCAGCTCGTCATTAGATCTTTCACTCTAGCTTCCTACTACTTGGCAAATGAGACTTCTGACCAGCCTATTAGACAGATAGCAATCATCAAGAGTGTGACCAGTGGGATTCTGCTCAGTGAAGTGATCCAAAGGATATCAGGCTTTACCTGTATTTCTTGACATGAGTATTTCAGTTGTTCTCAACCATTTCTCTGATCTGTGCTCTGTATTTTTATCTTTTAATCCTACAGCTTAGAATTCTAAATTATATTGCCTTTTTGCTTACCTACTTAATTGATCTGAAAAACACGTGCTACCGACTTTTGCTTACAGTTGGAGTGTCTGTCCTATGTCTAACTCTGACTGTTGATATTGAAGTGAATCTGAGTTGGTCTTGGTAATTTCAGTCTGCAGTCATTTTGTTTTGTCCTTGGTGAAGCTTAGTGCTAATGTTTAAAGTTAGGTGTCTTACATTGTGAGTAATTCCTCTGAGTTAGCAAGAGTATCATGCAAGAATTTTAGAATTTGTAAGAATAGCGCTTAATATTCGTCTGCTTGTTAGTCGCTGTTTGTAAAGCAGAACATAAAGTCTTATTTTCTCCTCATTTTTCTCTGTATTACCAAAGCAGTTTTGCTTGCCAGATTACATTCATTCTTTCCCAGAAAGGTCATAAAAAGATATGGAAGACTATTATTCATCTACACTCTTTACTTTCACCCTAGTTTGTATTGTAGTCAGAATAATTTAATCTACTGTCTTGTGGCAGAGTAATTCTAAAGAATATTGTACTATTACTAAATTCTCTTATTTAATTGTTTTCATATCTCATTGTATGCAGGTTATATCACCTCTGTGCTTTGATATCTAACAAAAATGTCATTATTTTAAGCAATGAAATAATGTGAATAATGTAAAGAAAAATAAAATACAAGATACAATACAGTATGAAATACTGTTCTTCCTCTGCAAGGAATATCTATTGCATAGATATCTTTTTTTTAATAGGAATCCATTTTCCTTTTAACATCTGTATTTCCTGCAAGGGGAGAAAAAAATAGCACTTACAGTGAGATAAATACAGTAAACTGCATTATTTTTTAATTCCAGAAGACTGTTCTCATTATTATCATTATTTTTAACAGAAAAATCACACACAAAAAGATAGGCATTAAAAGTTTTCTTAATTTAGGGTTTTTTTCCAAACCAGTTGGCTATATGTATTCTAGTCCAGTAACTTACAGTAGTTAAAGAAATTAGGGAATGAAAAACAAATTTTGAAGCATATATTTGTAACTGGATGGTCTGAACTTCCAGGAATTTTGTAAGGTCCCAGTAGTCATTATTCTATTAACTTAAGTATATAGCAATCCAAAAATGACACAGATGGAAAAAAAAAAAAA
>VWZV01014187.1:44136-56507 GCA_013397155.1 Irena cyanogastra
CACTAGGAGAAAGAGGAACCTTCTTTGTGCACACTGAACCAATGCCTTAGCAGGGTCCGGCAGTTTTGTCTTGAACTAATGGAGAGAGAAAGCTGGAGTGCACAGAGCTCTGGGCATGGAGGGGTTTTCCACAAGTAAATATCTCCTTTCTTTGGTAAAAGATATTCAGCTATCTTCAAGAGCTGGGCCTTTTTTTTTTTTCCCCTAAAGCCGAATACAGATGTCAGGAAGGCTTTGCCTTACTAGGATTTTCCAAAATAAAGTCTTCACTTTTGTTGAAATGCATATATTAGAAATATACTTGATTTTTCATGTACATTTTATTTTCTGTTATTTTCTCTCCAATGTTTTAATCTAAGAATATTTCAACTCTTCATTTAGTGCTTTACTTTATTTGGGGGTTTTACACTATTTTTATAATCTGAAATTATTTTATTACATGGACTTTTACAGCTGATTACCTCTGGAAGTATGGAAAGCTTTATATTTTGTTTTATTATTGAAATTTCTGGTTTATTATATGATTTCAGTTATGACAGGCTGTTGCAGTTTTGTTAAGCAGTATTTTCCTTAGTGATTTAAAAATAAAATCATAATATTGTTATGGCTTTATATATTGGTAGCAGTTACTCACTTTTCTCTAATCATGTGCTGTACATGAGCCAATGGGTAGATACAGGTAACATGTAACAAAATTCTTACATTCCCAAAATGTAGACATAAAGATGGCTTAAATTTGAGGAAGCCAATATTATCCATTATCATGCCACTTAGTCTTTGTAGTATATTTATTGGCTTACATATAAAAATAAGGGGTTAAGGTTACCTTTCTTCAAAAATTAATGTAATTTTTACACAATTTTAGGGCACTTCTAAAAGATTTGCTGTAAATGATCCCAACAGGTAAAATCTGTTCGTCCCTAAAGGCATATATGCATGTCCAGGTATTTCCATGGATTTCAGTTCATATTTTTCAGGAGTGGATTTTATGTCCAAAGACTCAATCTTTCTGTATTTGAAATTTCTGGTAAAAGAGTACTTATTTACACATCAGAACATCAGCTTTAGTTAGTGTACTCTTTAACACAAAAATTTTCCACTGCAGCAGATATGTTAAGAAAATTATTGTAATTGTAAGAGAAAAGACTAGTGTTGCACAGGTCTACATAAGCTCAAAATCAGTGTGTTCCTGTTACCTAATTAATATTTTTCATTAAATTACAATTATATTTGGATTTAACATTCAAGATATAAAAAAAATTCTTTTGGAGAACATGTAATTTCAAGTATTTTATAATGGGAACACAGCATATATGTACATATAACAAGGAAACAAGTGAGAAAGCAAACAGGAAATACCTTCTCCAAAAGAAAACAGAAGATAATTTGTGAATTTATAATGTAGGAGTAAGAAACATACACACATTTGTTTATCACATCCTATGTATAGCAGCCTTGACCTATTTAAGCAAAGCTCACATAAGAGTGGTAAGAGGAAAAATAACTATTACTGTTTAATAATAATGATGAAATAGTGAGTTTCTAGAATTTACTACTTGGAAGTTCTTGAAATATGTTTTTCAAAAATGTTCAACAGAACCTGAGGACAGAACATCACTACCCTTGGCCCTCCTTGAGTTTTGTGAGAAGCAGCTTACACCATGGGCAGGAGATGAAGGCTCAGAAGGCACTGAGTGCTTTTGTGCTGCCCTAACCTCCTGGTGCAGCAGGAGCTGGTGCATGTCCACAGTCCTTCAGAAGTCATGCATCAAATGTGGCTTTCTCCCTTTTTCACTGTCATTAAGAAAGGCAATATGGACTGGGTAGTAGAACGAGGTCACGGTCTGCTCAACAAGCAGCAGCAGCTCTCTGTCTCTTTGCTGCTGCAGAGATGCAGAAAAGCAGAAGAGGGGAGGGCTGGTGGGGAAAAGCTGTGAAATTTGGTTCAGAGACAAAGCTGGCCAGAAAATCCCCTTCTAAACACTTTTCTGCTGAATTACAATGATTGACCAGATTTGTAGCGTGTTTCAGTGCAGTTCAGTTCTGTTTCATCAACACTGCCCAAACTCTTGAAGTGTGTTCACCCATCTCCTCACTGCCCTGCTAGCAAATCTGATCTGCTCTGTACCCTGGTTTGGAGTGTCTTGCTTTCTCCTGACTGTGCTGATGTGGGTCTGGATATACCCAAAAGCCATAGTTAACCAGTGCTGGGAGAATATCATCAGGGGAACTGGTGATGATCTATCTGGCCATTCAGCATTTGTATGATGTCTGTTCAAATTAAATAAACAATACCAATGGAATGGGTTCAAGCACTGTCTCAAGCACAACTCTCCATGAGTTGCTTGATTCAGGTGTGGCTTGTGAAGGAAATATTCTCGCAGACATTACCTGAGCCTGGATGAGGCTAACATAGGAATAACAAGTTAGCTATTTCGGAAGGGAAGACAGTTTGCTAAGTGGAGCCTAGACATACCATGGTTTTGTTGAGAGATCTTTCATTATGCCTAATTTACAAGTTATTCTATTATTTTTTCTCTATTAAATAAACCATTCCCTAATGAATTGTACCTGACCATTCCCATTAATCTCCTCTCAGAGGAGGTAGCTGTGACACATGCAAGAATATTAAAATTGCCTTTATCTTGCCAGCTGGAGTTGAAAAAACGTGTGTACCTCTGGATATCTTACACGCACACTTCCTTGAATTAGGACAGCTTTGTTGCTATCAGGGTTTGAGGTAGCTTGGCTGCTAATCCCTTTTCTGATTGCAAAAGTGACATACATTTAGAATATAAAAGAGTAAAATTGAGGTAAAATTATGAAATAGAATTATTTTCAAATCTCACTTGAAAAGTCTCTAAAGAGATAACATAGAGCATTATTTAAATATGTAGCCTAGCAGCCTCAGTACAGAGCAGTAAGTTCATGAGTTCTGTCATTGGCCCTGATAGAAATTCCTTCTGATGTTGCTTAATTCACTCACCCTAGCTGATTCATGATAGAAATTCTACAAGGCATTGAAAAGAGGGTTTATTGTAATAGCATCACAGGTATTTATGATAAACAATACACTGCAAGTTTGACATTGCCAAGTGGTTTGCAAGCACATATATTACAACCATTAAAAATTGCATTAGCTTATGTCCCGTAATATTTGAACTTTCTGTTCTCCATGTATTTTCTCTATAACATGAAATAACTAAAACTTTTGAGGAAATTAATGAAAAATGAAGCTTATACATTTAAGCAATCACTTGAAAACACATACCATTGCATGTCAATTATATTACGGCCATGAGAGTCTTTAAGACATCAGAGAGAAAAGCAACTTTTATTTTTGGAGAATCCTCCTCAGGTAAATTGCATCAGCCATAGACAGACTACTGCAGGTACCATAAATAATTACTTCAGATTATTGATATTTCCAGTTTCTTTTCTAGTTTTTAATCATAGTGTCAGATCTGACATTTTACTCTTTTTTCATCCCAGAATTTCACATTCTATTTTTGACTTTACAGTTTTAGAGTGATTAAAAAGTCTTTCAGTGGCCTGAAACAGTATACCTGGAGGCTAAAATTTTGAGTCAGTTTTACCCTCAGTCCTTCTATGTCATGGAGTGAGTTAGCTCTGAAAGCAAATGTTGTCTGAAGCACACAGGGAGTATCAAGGCTTAAGGGACAAACTCTGACATGCGTAGGCAAGGTCAGCTTCAGGTTTGTCTTGTGGAATTAAATTGCATAGCCTTGTTTTAGGACTTGGCTTTTATCTCTGCAGCTACTCATCTCTGAGGGATTAATAATGTTAGTTGGTAGCAGACAGCAGAAGATGGACACATGAGTTTCCTTGCAGTACCTGGATACTGCTTGTGGATGCTTTGGCTGGTAATCAGTCACATTTCCTGCTCCTTCTCCCTAACCTCCAACACTGAACACACATCTCCATGATTCACCTGTCTGGACACATCATTCTTCACCTGTCTTATTCATGACTGGCTCTTTTTATTTCACTCCTTTAGAAACAAAGACTTTTGACTTGATTTGTACAGCTGCCATTACTTGACTTCTCTGTTTTTAAGTCAAAATTAGATAAAATTTAACAGATGTGAATATGTAAAAAGAAATATGGACAACATCTACTGGCATATATTGACAATTTTGAGGGGCTAGAAAGAACAAACTCTGAGGTGAGGGAAAACAATTTTTTTTAAAAGCTGCAATTGTGCACTATATATTCCCATTTGAAGATAATTTTTGCAAGTTACTTAGTTATTACTTTCTATAAAGCAATAAATAAGTCTCCAGAATTTCAATAAAAGTCTCTAAAGGTATGCACATTAATCTGAGAGAGACAAGACCTTGAAGGAACTTAAAATGAATGTTTCCTATATGACATTTAAGGAGATGAATATACTTTTTTTTAACCTATAATAATTTTATGGAGGTATATGTAGGCCACATTAACTATGGCCACAACTATAGCCGCTGTGTGATCAAAGGTGAATAGAATAGATTAGAGTAGAATAGAATAGAGCACAATAGGTACAGTTGGAAGGAACCTCCAATGAACATCTAGACCAACTGTCTGACCACTTCAGGGCTGACCAAATGTTAGAGAATGTTAAGTGCCTTGTCCAAATTCTTCCTAAACATTTGACTGGCTTGGGGCATAGACCATCTCTCTAGAAAACCTGTTTCAGTGTTTAACCATGCTCTTGGTAAAGAAATGCTTCCAAAAGTCCAGTCTAAATATCCCCTTTGTGGGATGTGCTTTGAACCATATTCATGCATCCTGTCACTGGATCCCATGTAGAAGAGCTCAGCACCTCCCACTCCACTTGCCCTCCTCAGGAAGCTGTAAGAGCAACGATGTCACCCCTCAGCCTCCCTTTCTCCAGAGTAGATAAGTCTGAACTCCTCAGCTGCTCCTCACAGGACATTCCTTCAGGCTCTTTCACTATCATGCAATTCATATTCATGCATACTTCTTCTGGATGCATGGACCTTCATATCCTTCTTGAACTGTGGGGCCCACACAGTACTCTTGGTGAGACCACACCAGTGCTGAATACAGCTGAATAATCATCTCATTTATCCAGCTGGTTATGCTGTGTTTGATNTGTAGAAGAGCTCAGCACCTCCCACTCCACTTGCCCTCCTCAGGAAGCTGTAAGAGCAACGATGTCACCCCTCAGCCTCCCTTTCTCCAGAGTAGATAAGTCTGAACTCCTCAGCTGCTCCTCACAGGACATTCCTTCAGGCTCTTTCACTATCATGCAATTCATATTCATGCATACTTCTTCTGGATGCATGGACCTTCATATCCTTCTTGAACTGTGGGGCCCACACAGTACTCTTGGTGAGACCACACCAGTGCTGAATACAGCTGAATAATCATCTCATTTATCCAGCTGGTTATGCTGTGTTTGATGCCCCCAAGGATGGGATTTACCCTCTTGTCTACCAGGGCACACTATTGGCTCATACTGAGCACCCCTAAATCACTTTCTGTAGGTCTGTTCTCCAGCCACTCCTCTCCCATTTTATGTTTGTTCCTGTTGTTCCTCCAGGTGTAGAGTCCAGCATTTGGTCATTGTCATGTCATGTCATGACACTGGTAGTTGCCCGGTGCTCCAATGTACCAGAACATGCTGCAGAGCCTCTTGTTCTCTGAGAAAATCAACAGCACCTCCCATTTTAGTATAATCATCAACAGTATTGTTATAATTATTATATAATCATTTTAAGTAAAAGAAATATCATTACATACAATTATTACCTAATATTTGTAAAACTGTTTCCTTCTCATCCTCTTTCTCCTGCAATAACATAACATCCACACATATGCTGATCAGACTAATTCTTCCACCAAGAATTACTAAAAAAGCATTTTATGAAGAATATCAGAACAAGGTGAGTGTTCTGCAATGTTCTTTTGTTGTACTTTTCTGGACTCTACTGAGTGGTTTGTCTGAGACTGATATGAGTAGCTGAACTATGTTTATTAACTCTTGGTAGCTCTTCCATGAATTTTTATACTTGCTCTTGATCTTACATATGATGTTTCATGCACAATGTCTCATTGAAGTGAGTTCCATCATTTGACTGCATTTTGCGTGCATTTTATGAAGAATGTTTTTAGACTAACATCTAAGAATTTCATTTGGTACCTCTTGTTTTTTGCTTTCTGAGACACTGAAAAAGAGCAAACCATAAAACCCAAAAAACAACCAATCAAACAAAAAAAAAACCCAACATACCTGTGTCAACTTTCTTGGACATTTGTGGTTTGATAAACCTTTATTGTGTTAAAAATTATATAAGTTTTTCTTAGGATGATGAAAATGGCATTATTTTAATCACTAGTTATTGCTCTTCTTATTTTGGTCATCATGTTACCTTTCCCTCTACTTTTTCCAAGTTTTTTCTTTGGTTTGTTCTGTTGGGATTTTTTTTTTTTATAAGGTGATTTGGTTTATTTTAACCAAATATTCCTGTTCCAGGAACATTGTGTATTCTACAGTGCCACAACATTGCTTTCTGATTAGTTCTCCATTCCTTATCTAATAAATTATAATACTCAATTTACTTGTTTGACTGCTTCTGAACATTAGGATGATTACTCTATTTTCATAGAATAATGCATTATAAGTCTGAAATATCTTTCCTCTCTAGTACAGGCTAGTGCAAAGTCCTTCACTGTGCATACAAAGTTAGAATTGATTTTCCCGTTATTTTTCCCCATGAGTATCACTAACAAAAATAATTTTCAGCCTGTGAATCTAATCACCATAAAACATCATTAAAGCTAATTGAACATTTGTATAGATAATCACAAAGCTTACCCTGTTATATTAGAAAGTAAATAGATAAACCCTCATACTTTTGGACAGAGCTGTTTGCAATGAAGAAATTAAGTTTTATAGTGCTTTCCTTCCCTGCCCCCCTTCCAGTTAGTTAGGAGTAAAATCCAAGAATTTCTCAGTATTCTGTAACAACTCTAGGAAATGCTGAAATCTCTGTCACTGCAGCACTTCAGTGTGTTGTCACACATTATTCAGTTTCATTGTCAAGCATTCACTTGAATGAGTGGATGGAAAACCAATCAAAATTTGGAGCCAGCCTGTAAGGAAGTGCTCCAGTAAAATGCTACATAATATTCAGAGGTATAAATGTTTACATTTTGACTGATTGCTATATTTTTCTGGTTAATTTTATTGGCAGAATCTAAGTGTCTACTGTAACTTAATTGTTCAGGCTATGAATTTTTGCATTTTTCCATACCATGCCTGATGTGACGCATATCACAGGTAGGGCACCAAACAAGAGAGTCTTATGTACACGTTGGTGTAAAAATTCCTGTGTTACAATTATACGCTGTGGTAATGTCCATTGACTTTAATGAAAATGAGAATGGTATGAAACAAGATTTTTGCAACATGTTTTGAAGATAAGACAATCTTCGCCTTAATGTTTTCTCTTTACTAACCTGCTTCACAGCAGAGCACCCTTGAATGAAAGCACTTAATTCATTGCTGTCATGAAATGTAGCAAAAGTTTCTATTATGTTATAATGTTAAGCCTGATTAAGAGCCTTTAAATGAGAAACTACCTTAAATTAATGGAACAAATTGAAATCTTAATTGCTATCTGTGATCTAGGCATACAGCATATGAAGTACTGGAACAAATGCCCTCATTAATTTATCTAGAGCTTTGAAAGAAATATCCTTCATGAGAAAATGCAGGAGATACTTATTACCTTCAATGTCACAAGCAGGGTGTTCTAATCTTGGAGATTATTTGAGGCAGAGATAAGAATGAAATAGAAGCGATTTTATGGTAGAAAAGAAGAATTTAGAAAGAGAATTTTGCTCCTTTTGGTATATTTGTGAGTGTATTGGATGACTTCAAAGGATTTGCAGTTAAATAGACGGCATTAAATAGAAGTCAAACTACATTTAACATAATAAGTGGGTCAAACATAACCATATCTGTAAAAAAATCTGATAAGATAGAGCATAATAATCAGATATTCTTTTGAATATAGAAACAAGTTATCTTTTTCATTATTTCAGAGATTGAATTAAATTAAAAAAAATGAAAACCATAGAAAAAAACTCAAAAAACCAAACTTGATCTGTCACTCTCTTTCCTATAAACTTCTAATGACAAGGGTATGACAGATGGCCTTTAGGCCTCTTTGGCCGTCCTACTTTATGATCTCTGATTAAGTCCAGATCATATCTTCCATCTGGAAAACACTTTCTGGCAGCAGGAATTCTGGTTGCAGAAGGCAAATAAGAGGCTGTACTGCAGGTTTAGAGACTCTGAGCAGCTAAAGTCTCCTCAAGCAGCCCTTGAGAACATGGAAGCTTTAGCAGTACTTTTAATATTAGTAATATTTGAACACAAGTATTCCTAAGTAAAATGAATTAAAATACAGCATGTACTCCTGCAAAATTGACTATTCCAGTACAACTTGATATTTTTATCTAACAAGTTGGATGATTTTCTAGGTTAATTAAATGGAGGAGACTTCATTGATTTGTATATTGGAAATGTAATCAGTGAAACATCACATAGAGGGTGGCAGCTGTTTTAAAGCTCAGATAATCCATTCCAGGTGTACTTGTGTAGGGGTGGAACTCAAGTGCCTCATCCTCTTCTGGAATCCATAGGGCATCCAAGACATTATGTGGAATTGGTTGCAATAGCATTGAACTTATGGAAGATCCATGCTTCCTTGGAATGACAGCTGAAAATGTAATGTATATGGTAAAGCCTCAAAGTATTGTTAGGCATCTAATAACCAAATCTTATCTTATCTTTCTTGTCTGCCTTAAAGTGTTTAGACTCTACTCTTAAGCTCCACTACCTGTATTAACTAGGCCTTCATTTTTCTTCTAGGGGAATGTTGATCTGCTTTATGTAAAACCATGAAAGTAAAGAGAAATAAATGGATTTACTTTACAAAAAAAAGTGGTTTTAGCTTCTGCACATATTTTCCTATTCAAAAGAACACAACACTATACAAATATACTGCCTACTACAATAAATTTTTGGAGTTTTTTTTTTTCCTGGGCTAATAAGTAAAAACAAGGCATTTTAAATTGACATTTATTCATTGTCATGATCATTCTCATCATTTGTTCTTGTTGGGCAGGATGGGAATATCAAAAGTGCAAAATACTTTTCATCTGAAATGACTGTGTACAAAATTTGCGAAGAAAGAAAATGTGTTGCTCTTTTTAGTGTCTTTTTCTTTCCTTTGGTTCAGCCCAAATATAGGAAGTTAATAATTTAAATAACTCCACTTCCTTTTAATAGAGGAAAGCATCACAAGTCATTCCTCTACCTAGCTATAAGTTCAATAATGTGATCTCTTGAACACTTTCACTCCCGAGTCAGTTGCCCACAACACTACATAACAAGTCCCTCTAACTCAGAGTGGAAGACAATTTTGTCTCGTAGCTCAGCTGAGACTGGGAAATTTCTGTGCAGTGGTGGCAAACTGCTTCCTCAGGTTCTGCATCAATACTGTTCACAATCAGAAATCCTGTAGAAATTCCAGGTTTCAGAAATTTTCACAGATGAAGGTAAACTGAGATTGCTAACCTAACATAAACACAGATTATAAACCAAAATGGTTACCTAAGGCACCAGTGCCTTCCTCTGTTTTTCTGTTCTTTTCTTGTCCAGAAAAAAAATTGACTTTTTTTTTTGTTTTTTTTTTTTTGTCTACACTGACTTACTCGCTTTTTCCTTTCCACTTAAATCCTCTACTCTCTCATTTTCTTGTCTTTTTGGTTCATACCTTTGTGACAGGTAAGTAAGAAGCTTATATGTAAATCTTTAAATGCTCATGGGAAGATCATACAACCAACCAGCTGAAATTACTCCATATGTATCACTCTGTATGTAACAAAAAGGAAATAATTCAGACAAAAACTTTTGCCAACAAATTTTCATTTGAAGAGCTGATTTCAGTTTTAATTAGCAAGCTGATCCTTGGAGTGTTCTTTCTTTTGTGTTGAAAAAAAGGAGCACTCAGGTCACTGGACTCTTTTCAAGTGGAATTTACTTTTCTAAATGCAGCTATTTTGTTAGGAAATATGTATATGCCCAAACTATATCTCCTACTTAGTAAACTATTCAAACACCACAGACTTTTCTTATGACTTATATGAAGACTAAAATGAAGTGGAAACTGAAAAAAATTAAGACTATTTAAACCAGTTATTAAATCAGAAATAGGAAAAAATAAGTTGGACAAAAATTTTAAAATGTTACCACATGTTCAAGCATGACATTAGCTTACAAAGATGAGAAAAAAAGCATTAGTAAACCTGCACTTCATTTTATACATGCATCATAAAACTTGCAGCAAATAGGCAGAAGTAGAGGAGATAGCTGACCTTTTATGTAGCTTTAATACTCAATATACGCAGAAATTGGAGGACTTCAGAACATGCCTGGCTATTTCTATGTAGCAATCTTCTATTTTTTTTTCTGAATAAAATAATCCATCTATATAGAAATTTTTGCCAATCAACCAACAAAAATTAAGATTTTCTCCAGGACATATTTCCCTGTAACTGACAGGTCACATGACACATTATGATTGTAAGGCTTGTGGCACTGGGGATAGTTTCCTACTACGTATTTTTGAAATGTCAGTCATAAACTTTTGTTAGGGGTCCTGTGAGACTTAGGCAGTAATAAAAAAAAAATTTTAAAATATGTATTGAATATATATATCTTCTATAAAAGTTGAACCAGTTCTACAGGAAAGAGGTTAAATATAAAAGATTTGATTTAAAAGCCATAGCATACCTCTGGCGTAAAATGAAACTACAAGAAATGTAATACAGGAATAACCAACCTCTCTGATGACAGAATATGAGACACAGGCACAAGCTCTTAGTAGATGAGTAACCTCTTCTCTATCAGTCCCGCTGCATTTCCATACAGAATATACCTGTGTTATTCCAATTAATCCACTTTTCTTCAGCTCCTCTCAATGGACTTGCTTTCCTTTTTGCTGGTCATATCCAACCTTGCTGCCTCAAAGCCATTTTGCCAAACTTACTAAGTCTCTACAACATAATAGGCTTAGGCTTATATTTCCAGCATGATCCAGTCAAATAGCTCTGAAAAGGTGGAATACAGCTGTCTTGTCACTTTCAAATCCTGTTCCTTCAGTACTGTGGGAGCTACTATTTTGCTGTGTTTCTAGAAGGCATGAGATACAGGAAGACACATTAATACTCTCCAGAACTCCTTCAACCTAAGGAAGTCAAAATGAAGGGATTTATAAGCTGCACTGCTTTCCAAATTCCTTCATTAATTAGGCAAGACTTACAGGGAGTGGACACAAAATGATGCAGGAAGATGAACTTGGAAAGGACAAGAATACAAATGTGTTTGGGAAATGCACTGCCTTTATGAGCCAAATGCTATAAATAGCTGCTCTAGCCTTGAAATGAAAACTGATGGACTTCCCACGTCCTTCTCAAGCCATGGTAACACAAAACATTTTGGATGTTTAGACAGTATCCATCCTGAGGGTAAATTTTCTAGAATATGTGTTCTCCTCAAAGAAAAAGATGAACAGATTCAGCAACTTTTCCTGCTAGTAGATGTCAAAACCAACTAAATTAAAGTCTTGAAAGGAAGTAGCAAGAGGAAAGATATTTTAGTAATGAAAACATAATTACAGTGTCCCTGATAAAGCAAGACCACAAGAAACTAATTTACATAATAATTTTCTGAAATACATGAAGATTTCAGTTCTTTCTGTAAAAAACATCTATTTTGCATTCACATTCCACTTGTGAGATTAAACTTCTAAAATTTAGTTTCTGAGTAAGAACAGAAGCACAGACTTGGGTCCTGTGATCTAACCATATCTAGGAATATAACCTGCAGTTGTCAGAAAACATATTTTAGACTTCCTTATATCAAATTCAATTTTATCTGTCACATCTGTTTTTCTTTTTTTTTTTTCCATGCACAATCCTAAAAAATGCACTCTAAATAGATTTACATTGGTATAAATAGCTAGAGAAACCAGAGTATTGTTTTTGGAAAAAGGCTGGGAATAAAGTGTTGGTAAAGTTTGCAGGATGTTGTTGAAACTCTTGTATCTATTGACTGGAAAGGATCTTAAAGCTGAGTTTAGGGCATCTCAGCTGTGGCTGATCTTGTGTGCTTGTCATACACCAATCAGTTGATTCCCTTAGGGTCTGTGGCTGAAAAAGAATGCTTGCAACATACTTTGCCTAATCCATTTGTATATTCTTAAATTACTGAGACAGGGGAGTTTAATTTTGGCTATTAAAATACTGAAGAGCTGCATCTGTGGTATTAT
>VWZV01014189.1:7284-19480 GCA_013397155.1 Irena cyanogastra
GGAGTAGTTTAGGGAAGAGGTGAAGAAGGTGCTGGAACTGCGCTGCGCCTCTGCCCCGCTGGAGGGGCGGGGAGGAGCCAGCCTGACGGGCCTGGGATCAGCTGTGTCTGGCTGTTGGGAGTGAGTGAGCGTGTGTGTGTGTGTGTTTGTGCCTAGGGCGGGTGTCTGCCTCCCCTTAAAAAAAACACGGCGGGGGGAAAACTTCCACCCCGTCCCCTCTCTCCGGAGCAGAGGGTGCTGAGAGCGTTCCAGCAGAACCGGCCTGCCAGGCAGGCTCCGGCTNGTGTTTTTTTATTTTACTGCTTTAGGTGGTTTACTTGGTTTGCAGAGACTGCAAATCTGTTACGTTTTTTGTACAAGCTATACCTGTTCGTGTAACAAGCGACTAAGTACTTCATTAAAATAATGGGCCCACCTGTCTGAGGATTTGTTGTTTTTTATTGAACGCACGTTGTAGAGATGAAAAAATACCCCCAGACTACTGTACGTGGTGTTACATGTGGCTATATTTTTTTAACATCATGTCACATGGGTGGTATTTGCTATCCTGAAAGTAAAATTTCACTTTATACGGTGGAGTAAGAATGTTCGTAGGAACTTAAGTAAAATCAGTAACTACTGCAGCGGCTCAGGTGACCGAGTTTACGTGAGGTTCCTCTGTTGTGGTCAGGTGGAGCAGTTAAAAGACCTGAAGCAGTGCCGGGAGCATCAAATGCACCTTGTGGTCTTAAAGTGATAGGTATTGTTTACATGCTGTTTAGCTTGGAGCTCTTTTTATTGTTCAAGTCACCAATTTACAATGCTGGCAATACAATGCTGATTACTACTGTTCCGGTAGTTTTCCAGCTTCATCAGCTTCATCTTATTTTTTATGTAAATGACCAAAATGCCAGAAGATAAGTGTGTAAGAATCAGTGCTAACTGGACAACACCGAGTATCAATAAAGTAAGAAGTTAGTTAAAAAGCCTGTATTTTCAGTTCACCATTGTCAGGGCAAAATATTTACTTGGGAACAGAATCAGAGACATTGAATCATTCAAATCTTAATATACAAAATAACTTATGTCATTATGTAAATCTTTTGATCCACTTGTAATTTATAGCTTTGTCTTAAGCTGCAAACTGGTGTCTAAGAGATAAAAGAATGTAGTTAACATTCTTGGAACACGTTGCTAATGGAAATGAAAGGGGTAAAGAGATTATTTTTCATTATTTTTTTTTTCTTAATACCCTTTTCTTAATACTGAAACTCTCATTAGGCAGTCATTTGCGTTTGTGGTTTGTTTTTCCTCCTCCATTCCCCAGCGTAAATCTGAGGACTGTTTGCCTTTTCTCTCTGCAGAAGAGAAAACAAACATTAAATAATGGAGGGGAAGCTTTCTTTCAAAACAGCTCAACTGTTTGCTGGATTCAGCAACACTCAAACCATTCTAAACCAGGTCAAGCCATTCTTTTTGTTAGAAAGCATACAGAGAAGAGAAACAAAGAAAAAGTTAATTTTTTAGGCAAAAGAAAAAAGGTTCTCTTGACTCTGGAATAGATGCAGCTATATTTAGTTAATGATTATGTTTATTTTGGGAAGGTTGCAGCAACCGATTTCATTTTGTGAGAGTGTGAACATGCCTGTTGCTGGTGTCAGTCTGAAGGCTTTTTTTGCTGTGTTCTGATGAAGTACCATTGAATCTCATTGTAATCTATCCTGAGGGGATGGGAAACCTGGGGGGTTTTTTGTCAAAGGAGGCATGTTCGTCTGATATGAAAAGTCTTAACTGGAAGGATTACTAAGCCTTCCCTATATGAGACTTAAGTAGCTGAAGCTTTGTGCATAATGAATATGTAAACATGATGAATAGTCACACGCTATAGGAAAAATTTGTTTTCCTCCTATTAGTTTATCTAACATAGCAAAAGGAAGAAAAGATGAGGGTCCTTAACTTGAATTAGTGGTTTGGATGTGGCCATTAAGGGTAAAATAGCATGTATAATTATCAAACTAGATAAGGTACCACTACAAAAAGAGGTATGTCTTTGACTAGCTATGTTGTTGTGGAACTAAAGCTTGTTTATTTGAAGAATGATACCAACATAATAAGTCTGTTTAGAAACTGATGTATCGGTGGTACTCTTGCAGGGACACTTCTACCAAAAAGAGGTCATTACCATCAGGGAGTTGCAGTTGTTTACAGCAACCTCACCATTACCACCTTGAAACTCCTGCTGTAACAGTTAGGCGTGGTATTTCTGTATTTGCTACCAATTGTCTACCAGAGACAATTGCACTCACTGCAGCAGAAATAGCAGAAAATATTATATATCAGTATTTCAGCGCAGTTCATAGCAGAATCCAGCTGCTTTTGCCTGGGTGGTGCATGAAAACGGGCTAAAGCTAGAACATTCCAAGAAGATGGCTTTATGCTCGGGCTTCTGCATAAAAACCAAAACAGGAGAAAAATGTTCTTTCATGTCTCCAGGGAAATCATAAAGAAGTGAACTTGCCATCCATAAATCCATGGGCTCTGATGGGTTCCTTCGCACCTACGAATGCTGAAGGAACTAGCAGACATGATTGCTCTCAGATATTTGAAAGGTCATGGCAGTCAAGAGAGGTGCCACAATACTAGAGGAAAGCAAGTACTACCCTGGTCTTCAAAGGGGGCAAGAAGAAGATCCCAGGGAGCTACAGGCCAATCAGTCTCATCTTAATCCCTGAAAAGGTAATGAAACATTTCGTCCTGGAGGCCACCTCCACACACATGGTGGACACAAAGATGATGAAGAGCAATCAGCATGTTTAACCAACCTGATTGCCCTCTTTGCTATGACAACTATCTGAGTGGATGAGAGGGAAGAGCAGTGGGTGTTTACCTGGACTTCGAGCAAGGGTTTTTACACTGTCTCTGGTGTTATTCTCATAGGCAAGCTCAGGAAGTATGGGCTGGATGAGTGGACAGTGAGGTGCCAGTTCTCACTGCAACCTCACCATCCATTCATCCAGCCCAAATTTCCCAAGCTTGAACTGCAGATCCCGAAGGGTTGTAGTCAGTGGCACAGGGTCTCATTGGAGGCCTGTCTGTAGTGGTGTCTCCAAGGGTTCAGTACTGGTCCAGTATTGTTTAACTTGTTTGTCTGTGACTTGGATGAAGGGGCAGGTGCCTCCTCAGTGAGTTCACTGACAATGGAAAGCTGGAAGGAGTAGCCAGTATCCAAGAGGGCTGTGCAGTCCTTCAGAAGGACTTTAACAGGTTAAAGAGGTGGGCAGAGAGGAACTGTCTGAAATTCAATGTGTCTAGTTCTGGGCTCCTCAGGACATGAGAGGCGTATAGCTCCTGGAGCATGTCCAGCTGAGGGTGGCATAGATGGGGGCTGGAGCATTCCAGTTGGGACAGGGTCTATTCAGTCTGGAGAAGAGAAGACTGAGAGTAGATCACATCAATATGTATAAACAGCTGATGGTTGGACATCATGTGGATGGACCTAAGTTCTTCTTAGTAATGCTGGGTAATGGGCAGAAACTGGAACATAGAAACATCCACCTGAACATGAGGGAGAAATTCTTTACTAATTGAGCACTGGAGCGGGCTGCCCAGAGCAGTTGTGGAGTACTCAAAAGTAGCCTAGACAAAATTCTGACTACCATGCCCTAGGGGATTCTGCTTGAGCAAGAAGGCTGGTGACCTCCAGTGGTCTTCTCCTGACCTACCTGTTAGAGGAGAACAGTAATTTCCCTGAAGTAGGTGAATCCTGGAGGGAAGGTTACTCTTTAACTATCTGTTGTTGTGCCGCTTGTAATAATACGAGTATCTAATACTCCATTGCAGGTAGAGTGTATCTCAGCCTGGTATGATTGACAAGAAAAGTCAATTGGAGCCGGTTCAAGCTTTTCCTTCTCTTGCGGAAAATTTAATTACTATTTAATTTAAAAGTAAAACTTAGGTTCAAATACAACTTTTATGAATGTGCTTGTACTCCCACTCCTTTCCCCTTAGCCTTTTTTTTCCTGGAGACACACTCATCTATCTGCATTCACAGGTTTAAAAGATAGAGCCTGTTTCAAAGTAGCTTCATTTACTCTAAACTCTCAAGGTGTTTTTGTGAGTATGATGTTGAAGAGACAATATTCAAGTGAGAGCTTTTCAAGGCTAAATAGGGGGTAATAAAAATCTTCTTGGTCAAAAGATTCTTTCTGAATACGTTCCAGAATAAAGCAGGTGTGTGAAGAAGGTGAGCTGGCTTGGAGAGATAATGCTTTACTGTTCCTATTTATTTTGTAGTCTCTAAAGTTCTAGAGTTTGGTTTGATGTCATATTTTACAGGAGAGAAGAAGCACACTGTGTTATCTCTTTCTCCCTTTGTTCTTTTCAGGCTGCCATTGTACTTTCCAAGCAAATAGTCCCAGTTTTGTGTGTATGTTTTTACAAGAAGAACACTCTACACTTGATTTTTTTTTTTTATTTTATCTTTTTGTATTCTGAGCCTCTGCAATTTCTCAACATCCATTTCAGTTCCAATCTTCTTTTCTGTGGTGCTCACCAAATCCCATAGCTTTGTGTCAGCTGCAGATTTTCTAAACATACTCATTAGTGAAGAAATTTAAAAGACTTTTGAAGATAACCATGCCCAGAATGGATTTCCCTAGTATTCTGAAGTGTCCTCAGTTATTAAGCATTCATTCCTGGGTGTTGACCTGTTGTCGTTCTGGCATCCTTTATCTTCTTGTGTGTCTGTAGTAAGATGATTTGTTTTCTAGTTCTGGCTCTTCCTGGCCTGCTTCATGACCTGCTGGATGTGGTCAAGCATCTTTTTTTCAGTGGAGCAAACTCAGAATTCTGAAATGAAGCCTGATTTCTTAGATAATCTATTTTGCTGTTCTTCCTGTGGTTAATAGTGCTCCTATGGCAAATGTGAATTTACCCATCTTTAAACGTTCTGTGAGTTTGCCTCTTAAGTACAAGATGCAGGTAAAATCTATCATTATTAACTTATTCTGGTGTTCCTTTTTAGAATCATGCTAATTGCAGGGCAGTGTCACAATACATAAAGAAAACTACCACTGTAGAACTTTGAATGTACTAGATTGGGAAAAGTAATTTCTTTGCTGGATGATTACAAAGACTATGGTGATTCAGTTTAGTCCAACTGAAAAACAAGTATGGTGGACAATGGGCTTTTTTCTTCAAATAAGGCTCAAGTCACACCACTATTCAAAGAATGCCATAAATTACACGTAATATATGTTCTAATTTGGAATATGCTGTTAGGTTAGAAAGGTAATCTGTTTAGGCAATGAATATTGTGGGCATTTGAGAAAGGTGACTTGCCCTGAAAATTTTGTATAAACCACAGCTAGACACCAGGAAAATCTTATGACTGTTAGATTAGTAGAATTTCCCATTACTTTTTTTTTCTCCTCCACTTTTCTTTCCTCCAATCAAATTTGAGTTGTGTTCCTCTCTTTTTTCTCACAAGTGTTTATCTTTGCACTTTTCTCCTTCTTTTTTTTTACGGTTACCTATTCTTTATAATTTGCTTTGTTTTCTTCTTGAGTTCTTTTTTTCTTCATCAGTGCTGTTTATGCCAGCATTACACACAGTGACTACAAGGTGGAATTACACTATGTAGAAAATACTAATTTTTATAAGCTACTGCTCACCATTTAAACAATGTTTGAGAACCAATTATGACTCATAATGACTTACTTTCTCATCTTCTTGAACTACAGATTTGGTTTTGCCCAGATGCAAGCATGTTTAAGACAGGAGAAGCTGAATTCGGCAAAAATTTTCTGACTGCTGTTAATATGACTTTCATCCTCCTTAAAATGTGGTTTTTGTCATACTTCATCATATAAAAGGGGATATTCTTGTCCTGGCAACCAGGAAAAAAAATTAAATGGCACAGACAGAAAAAGAAACTCTAATTCTCATTCTCTGAAGAGAAAATGTCGAGATTTTTTGTTTGTTTGTTTGTTTGTTTTCACAGTGTTTTTCTACGTTCTGTTTCATGTGTGCTTAGTTTTCAGATTACAAGATTGTGAATCCACAAGCAAGGCACAGGTGGTATCAGGTTTTTAATTTTTTCTAATTCTTGAGCAGTAGAATATGTTTGCAACTTCTCAGTCATGGTATCTGTTTCCACATAATGCAATAACAACTGAATACTATTAGAACATACTGGTAAATTTTATAAACCAGTGCACTGTATGAAGTAGCAGGAATATTTTAAGATTCTGTCCTACCTAAACGTGCAACATTTCAGACAAGTCCTGGAATGTCTCATTAGCCTTCTAATCTCAAAAATGTATTTTATCAAAAATCAACCTGGTGAGTATGATGATAAGGGAAAACAACAGTAAAATAGGGAGGGAAATGGTCTACTAGGAGAGAATTGTTTCAGTATTCTGTTAAATATGTTCTCAGTGTGCAAGGACAATTTTGTTGTGTACCCTAACAGAGTTTTCCCAGATGAGTGGCTGCTATCTGCTCTGTTGCACAATTTGATCAGAAGTACCAAAGGCAAATAGCAGATCTGGGATGAGTAAGTTTTTCCAGAGGCTATCAAACACCTGGATAAATTGGAGCCATCTCTGCTGCTACTCAGCTTGCAGAATAATGACAAGATAAAGCCTTAAGGGTGTTCTGTCTGTGCTCCCCTATGAGCTTATTGCTCACTGCTGTAGGTAAGTAGGGCTCTGGAGATATTTTTATTTTCTATTTATACTTCTTCCTTACTAAATCAGGTGCATGAACATGAAATACAGCTACTCAGGAAGGAAGGTATGCAATTGAAGATGTGGAGTTTTGTTTTCATCTGGTCTTGTTAATATGCAGACTCTTTCTAATTTAGTGTTCACACTCTAGTTGGGATGTAAGAATAGTTTGCTTCTGTTTAGCTTTAAACAACTGATCTTAAAGCCAAAATAAATCCTTCATCATGGATGGTGTACAGGATGGGCCATTCAGTAATGCTAATGGAAGAAGTAGATGTCAACTTTCTGCAACTGTTGTTTACAGTCATCACTGCTTCTAATTATCTGCTTACACAGCTATTCATATTACCACTGTTAACACAGAAATTCAGATAAATCAGGTTAAATTTGACGGGTAAGGTAAATTGAGTGTGCTGGACATGACCTAGAAATGTGCACTCACAGCCTGGAAAGCCAAATGTGTCCTGGACTGTATGCAAGGTAGTGTGGGCAGCAGGGAGAAGCCCTCCTTCTCTTGTCTGGTGAGACCCCCACCTGCAGTGCTGCATCAGCTCTGGGGTCCCAGCACAGGAAGGACATGGAACTGTTGGAACTGTCCAGAGGAGGCCACCAAGCTGATAGAGGGACGGAGCACCTCTCCTGTTGGGAAAGGCTGAGAGAATTGGGTTTGTTCAGCCTAGGGAAGAGAAGGCTTTGAAGTGACCTCATTGCAGCCTTCCAGTACCTGAAGGGAGCCTGCAAGAAAGATGTAGAAAGACTTTATACAAGGACAGGTATATATTATACAGGATAAGGGGAATGGTTTCCAACTGAAAGACAGGAAGTTTGGATTAGATACTAGGAAGAAATTCTTTCTTGTGAGCATAGTGAGGCATTAGAACAAGTTGCCTACAGTAGCTGTCGATGTCCCTTTGCTGGAAGTGTTCAAGGTGAGTTTGGATGGGACTCGGAGCAATCTGCTCTAGTGAAAGTGGTGCTGCCCATGGCAGGAGTTGGAATTAGATCATTTTTAAGGCTCATTTCAACCCATTATGATTCTATGATATGAGCCAACCCATTGCATTTTGGCAAAGTAAAGCTGCTTCAGGCTGTGTTTTTTACATGTTACTGAGAACTTCATTCTTCACAAGAAATGTGATAGGTGAAGGCAACTTTTAATCCAACAAAAAAAGGTGATTCCAGAAAAAATCATCCAGTCATAAACAGGATATCATACAAGGGATTAATAATTGTGAAAAAATTTAAATTCACATAGTCTAGTTTAGCCAGGAACATTTCTGTGTTAGGATATCTGTGTTCTTTTAGAAATCCCAATGGGTTGTTCAGACTTTTTACATGTTTCCTACTTTATTGCGCATAAATTCTGGTACTTATCTTGCAAGAGTGTTGAGTTCATTGTTGCAGCAACTTTGCCTGCTATCTGTCTGAGAGCTAGAGGCTGTTTGTCCTTTGCGATCTTGTTCAGTGACCTATACATGTTAAACATCACAACAGTTAAAAAGCATTGTTTTGATACACAATGTTTTAATCTAGCTGTGTAATGTACTTGAGTTAACTCGCAATCATATGCTTTACAGCTCTGGGTAGGATAGTGATAATGATACTTCCTGTCCAGTTTGTCTTGTGCAATAAATGGTAAGTTAGCTAAGACAGCTAGGAGATAGTTAGCCTCTGGCAATGAAAATTCTCAGAACAGCTGTAGCTACATACTCTCTTCATACTTTGGAAAATCTTTATACTTTCAGAAACTTAGGTATAAATGCAGGAAAAAACCAGTCCATCGGTAGATGAAAAGTCCTCACTGTAGATGTGAAGCCCAGCACAGATTATTCTCACTAGTTTTGCTAGAGACCTCCTATGAAAAATTACTGAATTCTGCAAGGTTCTACTAGGCTCAAATAGTGCTCCTCTCATTACAGCTCTGACAGAAATTTTAGTAGTTTGAAATAAAATATTTTAATAGGACACTACCCCTTAGGTAAGCTTCTTCTCCCATAAATCATAAAGCAAGTTCCTGGAATTGGCCTATTAGATTCTTAAATGTTTGTGGAGATTAAAGTACCGTGTCTATGATGGTGGTGTTCCAGTTTAACCTGTGATAGCTGAGATGTGGGTCTGGCACTGCTCTTTAAGCCAAAACCATGCAGTGTGTTTTGCTGTGGGGCTTTGTGGATGTCTAGGGGTGTGAAGACTGTCACTCCCACCTTCACAAAGTCACCCTGTGCTTTCCATGAAGAGAAGATTTAGCCTGTTGAAGAGACTTTACATCATGGGACAGTGTACATGGTCCGTTGTCCTGGCTGGCAGAAGCAGAATGGTGTGTTACTAATGTCTAACTGCTACAGCAGTTTGCTGCAATGCTTATGAGTCAGAGCCCTATATCCTTTGCCATGCACTCTTTCCTACTCAGGTGAAATATAATGTATGTGTGAGACTGTTATCACAATCAAAACATAGTGTTCTGGTCCACCTGATTTTTTTTCTTCTTTTTTTTTTTTTTAGGATTTTTAAAAGCCTTTATCAGTCTGAAAGCCTCTGTCTCAGATATAGATGTATCTAGCCTCATGGTTTTCAATTATTTTCCTAAAATAGAGAATAATCAGAATTATATTTAATGAAAAGCTGTTAATAGGGCTATAAACTTTATTTTTTAATGCTTTTTATAACTAAAGGAGCAGAATTGGATACTACTTTTGAACAGTGTTAAAATAACTCATTTCTGATAAGAAGATAGAGTAGTTGGAAGCCTGTTGCACACAACTTATCAATGGTTTTCAAGTATTTTTGTTATCAACTGTCCTGAAACAAAAATTGTTTTCCAACTTTCACTTTCTCTAGAGTGTATAAAACACATGCAGTTAACCAGCCATTCTGAATTTCTGAAAATTTACAAATTACTGAAAATACCTGGAATTTTTCTGCAAAGTTAATGAGGACTTTTTCCACTACAAAATTTGTATAGAATGATGTGCTCAGAGCAATAACAAAATAGAGCAAAACAACTGTCAGGTTAATCCCTGCAGCAGAGAGTGGGAATCTGACAAAAAGTTGTCATCATTTGTTACCTATCTAGTTGTAGAGGTGTTATAAAGTGTTTTAAATGACATGAGAGTACTTGAAGAGTATTAATATTAAACAATGAGGAGAAAGATTCAACTAAATCTTAACATACTAGTATCTGGAAGAAAGTAGATAAATTTAATACTTCAGAGTTAATTTGTTCAGGATAAAAGATGAAAGTATCAAGGAAAATAAACCATCATGCAACTGTGGATTTGTACTGGAGAGGTGTTTGTCTAATAGGGGTTTAACTGTAGTTCAGTTGCTAATTTCAGTAGATGTTAAGGGATGCATTTAAATGGGTAATCTCTGATTAGAAGCTTTGGAAAGCAGAATGATTTCACTCCAGTAAGGCCAATAAGCAAGGTAAACATACAGTCCTTAGTTACAAAGGGCTTGATATTAATATTCTAGGTGATGAAACTGGATTGATACATTGTTGTTATCATTATATTGTCCATAGTACTTATAATTTTGTCGGTTGTTTCCTGTATTATTTATTGGGCCACTGTATTTACTTCTTATTTAGCAGGGCAAGTTGATTTTTCTGAGAGTGTCAGGGGTACAATCCTCTGCCTCACTATCTCCTTTCTGCATTCTAATGTGTGCTAACAATAACCTTAAGGAAAATGGCTGTGCACCTTTTGCCCCTGATTGCCATCTGCCTTTTCACCAGGCCCAGTATTGTGAACAAATTATCAGGCAAAGCAGGCTGTCGGTGTGGTATGCCTGAGTATAAGTCTATGTTGACATTTAGGTTCATGAGTGTTAGTATGTGTGGTGTACAGACTGGTAAGCAGCACAGATGCATAATTGTATTAAACTTCCTCAGGAGTCTTTCAAAAAATGCAGAGAACCTGCATTCTGCTGGTGAACTACTGAACCTCTTCTAAGACTGGATGCATTAAGAATAATTAACAAGGAAGAAAACAGATTTGTGAGTGGATAGATGCAAGGAGACTGAGAAGAGTAATAAGATAACCATCCCCCCAGTGACCAAATAAAGTGACATTTAAAAGTTAACTGGAAACCACTACTGGAGTGCTGTGTAAGAAAACCCCAGGGACAAGGAAACAAATATAATCAGTTACAAAAAATAAGCTAATATAGCCCTAGATGTGATGGATATAATGACAAAATAATCCCCAAGCTAGCAAGAGTTTAGTTGGAGATGCAGTTGTGTAAGGACTGAAGCAGGTATTTAACACATGGAAATCTCTTGCAAAGCATTCATTATCCTGCACCACTGTAAACAAACCAAGCTATTTTTTTGCCATTAGAAAATTATTAGGGGCATTATTGTTAATTAATTAATTGGGATTTATTATCATAAATTGTCTTTCTTGTGAAAGAGGTGATAATGGTTCTTGCAAAAGGATAATTGTATTGGAGTAATGATGAGAGTTATGTCTCTCTCCTCTTTCAGCAATTCTTCCCGCATCACTCCCACTATAGTCAGCCGTTGCAAGAGACTAAGCTTGCTACTTCTGCCCTGGTGAAGGACAACCAGGAGAAGAAAAAAACCTGGTACTTTTGTTAATCCTGTTTGCTTCTGCTGCTGCCTTGCATCCCTCCAACTCTTTCCTCAGAAGCCAAGGTTATTCAAGTAGGAAGTACTTGAACCGACTCTTCAGGTTGCATAGGTTGCTGAAACAACTGATTATTTCTGTCTTATCCCAAATAAAGCAGGTAGTCTGCTCTTCTGAGTTGCTTCTTAATTTTCCTGGGCCAAAAGCTTTTTTTTTTCACTTGTGAGACTCTGAGCAGGCTGCATTTTAGAACCTAAGAAAGAGCTCTGTTCAGAGCAATCTAAATAAAGATTGCACAGGCATGTCTGTTTCTGAAGCCACTGCTTCAGAGGGAGGACTTACCAGAAGAACCCCTGAGAGCAAAGGTGTGGCACAAATCCTTGCACAGGGCAAATCCAAACTGGAAGGTTAACCCTAAATACACTAGCAGCATGCTAAATTCAGAAATCATCCCAAAAGTTAAATACAAATTGTCCACTTAGAAACTGATTGGCTAGTTGGACAGCCTTCTAGCTAGTCTTGTTGCCTGGGAAATTGACCTGCAAAACCTGTGTTTGTCACAGCATAGAATTTTTAAATAAAGGAGTTGGACCATATGCATGAGTAAGGGCATTAGCAGCAAGTTGTCATTCCAGCCCAGTTATCTAAAACTTGTGGACTGTTGGAGAATAACCCAAATACACTGGGTTTCACTGTGCCACATAGTCAGCATCCACACAGAGTAACATTGACAGGATGTGAAACTGTATTACTCTTGCAAATCTAGAGATGAGGCTCCATTATCAGCGTCATTGGTGTATCCATTGCTATTCCTTGCTTCCTGTACATCGTCCATTAAACACACAAAATTTTGGTGAAGGATCCCCCCCAAAATATTGCTCCTTCTACATACCAATTTCT
>VWZV01014189.1:19495-38375 GCA_013397155.1 Irena cyanogastra
TCTTTCCTGTGGGTTAGAGTGGATGCGAGTTTTTTTTTATTTGTTTGGGGGTTTTGTCCCTGTTTTTGTCTGTTTGTTTGTTTTTGCAAATCTGCCTTTAAATATACATGAAACCTGATTACTTGTGTCTATGTTCCTAGCTGGAATGCATGGTCTGCCTAGAAGAAAAATGGCTTTTTTCTTACATGAGAGAGGAGCTGAGGAAGCATAAGAGAAGGTAAGAATAAGAGAAAAGTTGTAATGGGAATAGGAAACAAACCAAGTTAAAACTAAATTATGGGAAAATATTCAGGCCAAGGAATATGTAATGGAGGTTTATGGCAGTTAGCAGGAAGTATGTTTGACTGAGCCAGTTCTTTTGCTTCTTCATGGCTGCTGCAGGTTTTTCAGGTAGCTGGCATATAACTTCAAAACTAACTTCTATGCATTGTTTCATCTGATAGGCATACTTGGAACATCCTGTATAAGTAACTGCACACAGAAGCAGTTATGATTGTAGTTGGTTAGAGGATGATCTTAGGGATAAAGAAGACTTAGTAGAGATTGTAAACAAGTAACATTTTTATTGTGCTACCGTGGCTCATGTACGCTATTATTTTTTATTATGGTTAAAGGAGTGTTATAACAATTTAAGAAACAAGTGCGTTTAATGCTGCTGCAATTGTGGAGAGGCTGAATTGAGGGTTAAGGCAATCCACCTTCAGAGATCTCAAATTTCAGTCATTATGAGAGTGCTTTTTTCCAGGCATAGGTTATTCATTTCAAGGATTACGTTGTTGTGTAATTTTACTCAAGAAACAGCCTAGTAGACACTGGTGAGTTGAAAATTTGTTGTTAAAAGAACTATGATTCTGATAGTTATCACAAGCCGTGCAACAGACCATACAACCTGCACATCAGTTTAGGAATGGAGATCTGCAGTTATATTGAAGATTTTATTTAATGGCCAGGCTTTGCCAGAGGGCCTCTGGAAAATCAAAGCATTGGTTTCAAGAATTGGCAAAGGTATTAGTGCAGATGGGACTTGAAATGTCATCGATGGAGCCTTTCCTACTTTGTTTCTGAAAATACACCTGTGTGATCTGGGTTTGTCCCTCTTTGGAAATTCTTCTATTTTTAACTCAGATAACAGCAAGTGAATTGCTGCCAAGACATTATAGAACTATGCTGCACATAGCTACCATATTTTCTTGTCCTGACAAATACTGCTTTCACTGGTTTTTTTGTACCTTGGCTTAAAGACAGCAGCATTAAATTGCATTGGAAGCTAAACTGAGTAGACTGTATTGATACTCCTGTTCAGATCCCTTACACTGGCATTCTTTTTATGTACTCCTGGCACAAGGAGCCGTGTTAACATGTGATGGTAGAATGCCATGATGGTGCATTTTCTCCCCCCAGTGTTTCCTTACATCTGCAATTACATCTCCACAGCCGCTGTGGAGAATAATATTCTGGTGCTGAAAATGTAATTTGGCCAAACACCTAAATTCTTGCAAGTTAGATAATCCCAACTTTGAAAGCACAAAGACAGCATGCTATTTCCCTGAAAGAAAGAATAAATTACTGGCAGATATATGGACAGCACATAGAGGTCAGCTCTTTATCTAATTATCTAGGTGGCAGAAATGTTGAATCTGTGTTGATAGAGTGAATTTCCTCTTTCAGCTTGATAATTTGCATTAATTACTTGATGGGGAGAAGAGGGATATTTTGAAGGCATTCCATAAAACAACCATGGTCAACAAGAATTTTGACAGGTAGTTTTAAATACTTGTAGTTTTAAATTAAAGTTTTAATCTCTTTAGTAAAAAATCTTTAGAAAACAAGCCATCCAATAATAGATAGTGAAAATAAATAGCGGCTTGTCTTACCCTTGTAACAATTTGCTGAGCAATTTCACAAGGTAGAAGTGTTTGTAGGAGGATGTACTTTGATTTTAAATACAAGCAGGGTTTGTAAACATATTCAAATCACTGTGCACATGACAGCTTTGTTTGCTCCTAGGAGGATGGGTTATATATTACAAATCTCATGCAACATGTGCAATTAATATCTCTTAAGGTTTGCTAAAATACTTTGCAGTTTTCTTTCTAACGCCATAGAAGTTCTGCTATTCATCCAATCATAGATTTTTGCATTACAAAGTTATTTTGGTGCCATCTCCAAAAGACACATTACAAGTGCGTTGCAGTTTTGGGCCTTGCTGGTTTGCCTGCTAGCTGGATGCTGGCTGAGTATCTGTGACTGTTCAGTTCCAAAAGAGCCATTTTGTGGTTGTGGGGTTTGGGTTTTTGTTTTTTTTTTTTTTGCAATATGATTCACAATCCACTTTCTTCAAGATCCACCACCCACAACTACTTTTTGGCCAAATTTAAGACTGAAAAGAGGGGACCCAGTAGTGACTGAGTCACTTCTGTTGTGTGCCAACAAGTTGCTCGTTTGCTGATTAGCCACCTGCTTTTGATCTGGATTATATCCAGACCTGCTCCAGCTGGCCAGAGAATAGGAATGTCAGCTGTAGTCAAGGATACCTGCAAAGCACTGAGAGCTGCAGCAAAGCATCTTTGAAAAGAAGCACAGGGAAAGGCAAATTAAAAGGAAGACAAGGGAAAAATAGAGGCAAGGAGCCAATTTCTGATCTCAGCATCACTGATGTCACCAATACAAATTTGGTCCACAGAGTGCTGAGGAAATGAGAATAGAAACAGGTCAGAGGGAAAGGTGACAGACGAGCACAGGTGACAGTAAGAGGAAAATTAATCATGTCTCAACTGTAATCTTAATGGCTACTCTGCTCTAACACTTGAAATGTCTCTTACTCATCCAAGAGCATAAAATTAATAAAACCTTTCCAACAGTCTGCTTGTCTTTCATAGCAGCTCCAGACAAGAATTTTTACTGGTTGTGCATTCATCTGCAGATCCATTTGAAAAGCAACATGCTTTTCAAATCTAATGAAGAGGAAAAGGTTTAAATCTCCTCATGTTTCAAGTGAAATCCTATAGTAACAAACATCCTTATATTTAAGATCTTCTTTCTTGTAGTGTTCTACACATTTCCAAGGTTGCTTAATTTGCTGGTGAATACCATCAAGCTTCAACTATGCTTTAGAATGTGTTTTTGTAAAAAATTGCAACACACAAAAAACTACCTTCCTGAAATATTTCCTTTTGAAAATGGTCATGAAACTCTATTGGTGAGTCAAAAAAGATGAAAATAAATGTTAAGTTTGCTGCAAGGATTTTTTTAGTTGTTTCACTAGACTATTCGTTCTGAAAGTAGTGTTTCTTCTTCTAAAATAACAGAAAACAGAAAAGTATGCATAACAACAGGAAGTATGCATGAACAACTCCTCACCTTTCAATTATTCCTCAATCTAAAATATTATTTTTTTGTTTAATTAATTGTTTATTTATGGTGAATCTATTCTTAATTTTTTTTTTTGGACATTTGCCCCTGGAAAGTTGTTGGTTTTTTGGGGTTTTTTTGCTTGTTTTGGTTTGGTTTTTTGGATTTTCTTGGTAGATTGACCAACAATCATAAAACTAAGGCAAATAGTCAATTTCATGTGTCTTAGGTATCACAAGGGTTAATATAATTCACTATAATAATATGCATTGCAGTTACTGCCTTTCACTAAAGAGAAATAAGGGTTTGGAATTCTTACCACTTGAATAGCAGTATGATTTTTGGAAGTATTTGAGAAGTCCCACTGAACTGAGGGAAAGGAAGCAATGTCTCATATTCCTATTTGCAGATACTTGAGGGCCTGATCTAGCAATAAGGTGTGCTATGTTGGTTTTCTGACTGTTGCATTAGAAAGTACAGGGGTTTTTTGCTGAAGTTTTTTTTGTAAGTGAATTTATAGGAGATTGACTTGAAGCTGACAAGCTTTGTCAAGTCTGAAAAATCACCTCTCACAAAAAAGAAAAAAAAGCAAAGAAAATTCTCCTTCCAGGTAGTTACAGTCTTAGACATAACTAAGACAGATACTGTATATTAAAACACAGAAATACCCCTGCCCCTAGAAAAGAGAAGTGTCATCTGAGGTCAACAGTTTACATTAGTAAGATATTTGAAATTCTCATTTCCAGATATTTCTGTTGTAGTTTGATTTCTTTTGTTGTATACTACCCCAGCCACGAAAACTTGCAAGTGGAAGCAGTCTTACAGCCTGAGACAAGCCCCTATTGAACTGCTGCTTACACAGGACTGTCCTTGTACTTCAGCAGCATTGCCTGCAGAATTTAACACTAATCGTGTTCACAGATTTCCAGCTTGAAACCTAAACACAGCAGGTGTGTGATGGACTATTTAACACAGCCAGCTGAGCTTTTCAAAAATTAATTTAAGTATAAAATATATTAGATACAGATCCCACTTTTAGTACTGCTGGATGAGGTCAGTCCTCCTGATTTGAAAGAAGTTTCAGTAGGAATAGATATCTATTAAGCAAGTCAACAGGATTGTATGATACTCTATAATGAAAGTCAAATCATGTTATTCAGCAAATGTTTATGTTTAAGATTAGGAAATATCTATAGGTTTTTGCAACTCAGTTCCAAAGTTGAAGAAATTTCAGAATGTAAGATGTCTTTCTGTAATAATTTTATAAAATACCTTAATGCTATTATTTTGGAAAAATAAATATCACTGTTCTTTTTCATTCTTGTACTTGCATTTCTTGCAAAAGTATTTTTTTCCCTTAGCAGCAGCTGAAGCTGAGTTATGCTCCATATCTTCCCAGTAAAATTTGTCTTAGTACAACTATTATGGACAGAAATTTGCATTAAGCTAGTATAAACTTCAGTATGCTATAAATGCAGCCAGTCCACTTCTTACCATGGCAGCTTCTTTATTGGTCCACTGATAAATGTTCTCCCTACAGTGATCCTCCTTGTAAGTGATCTGCTTACTAGGAAATGTGAGTGAAACCCAGGATGTGATTGTAAAGGTTTCTTCCCTTCAAGCTTGATTGGCTTTGCTTTACCATGGCTTAAACAAAAAGTCTGCTCCTGCAAAGATGACCTTTTCTATTTGGCTGGGAGAAAGAGTCACAAGATGATCATGTGTGGCACACCTCCGTGCTTCCCTCTCAGCAGTTCCTCCTCTCCTATCTGGCAGCTGCAAGATTGGAGGTGAACCCTGTCCTGCACTGGCTTGGTCCAAACCAGATTCCACTTCAGCTCTTTCCAAATAAAAATAATCATCTTTCAAAGTTGAGGCTGCAGTAAATTGCCAACATTTGTTAACACAAAGCATACTTGTGAAGTGTTGTATTGATGGCATAATTCTCAAAAGGTCTGATTTCAGGGAAGTGCTTTGAGAAAGACCCTTTGGCCTCTTATTAACATCCCTCTTATATGCCGCTCATTGAAAAGATTCCCCCTGATGCATGAATTGCAGCCAGGAATAATAAGGACATCTTAGGAACTCTTAGGAAATGAGATAACACTTCGACATGACCATGACTAGGGTCTATGACTGATATCATAGTGTTGGGGTCGCTCTAATCTCTTGTGGAGTGATTTATCACACATTACAGAATACAAGCAGAAAAGTTCCTTGCATCATATGTAGTAAAACGATCCTGAAATCCCTAATAAAAATGTTTCTCTGAATTCTGCAGTGCAGAGTATCGGATGAATATGAAGTATATGTTTTAGAAATGCATTAAAAAATCTGGTTTTCTCTGTGGATAAAACTGTATTTGACCTCTTAGAAAAAATGGAATTTAGCACAATATGAACAAATATTTTTCAGTTGGCAATGCGTGCTGCTCCCTAAAAGGATAGTCTAGTTGTTCATAGGATTTTTCTTTCATTTGTTTCTTGTACAGCCTCACAATTTCTCTAAGAATAAGAGTAAAGAAATTGATACTTCAGCCTCATCTTTCTGGCTCATAAAAGTGACAGAGAAGATAAGATCCTCTTTTTAAGCAAGAACATTCCATTTTCTAGCTTACAGGTAATGCATGTGAAATTGCTTGGGAAAGTTCTCATGATTTCGTGGGAAAGTTATGGAAGAGCTGCTTCATTCTCATTCATTCTTATATCAGGTTAATGTAAAAAGCATCCTCTATATAGCTTGAATCAAGGCACAGAATTCTTTAAGTTGCCTAGATGCTTTACAATCTCATGACATGATTTAGGAATTTATATCAGTCTTGATATGATGTCAGTAACAATATTAGCGCAAAATAATAAATTTAAAATGTTTTTATTTTATCCTGCATTTTCAAATTATTTGATTCTTTGATAATTTTTCAATCCAGTCACTTAGTCATTCCTGTAACTTTCTATAGTTCAGAGATTCCTAGATAATATGCAGCAAATACTGAGAATAGTTGGAGGTTAAAAGAAGTGCCAAAATCTGTCTGTTTTATTCTTCACCATGGTTTGAAGTAAGAAAAACAGCAAGGCATGCTTTAAATGCAAGCTGAAAGTCAAAGATGCATCTGAAATGTAGGAAGTGCTTGTAAAGCTTTTTGAACCCTCCAGGAACTGGATTTATATAATAAATATTTATAGCTTAGCTGTGAGTCTTCTTGTATTCTGGCTTCTTCACCTTACAACAGGCTTGGTTACAGGCAGAAGTTATTCCTTCAGAGTTTTGGTGATCCAGTCTATTCTGGGTGTCATTGAAGTGGTGGAAAGTGGTGTATTGCTGCTTTCCCACAATGACTTGCAAGTAACTCTTTAATGTAAATACCTATATTGCTTCACAGCTGGTGCAAGTGGTTTGCCCATAACAAGTTCGTATTTTGTTCAAAAACTGTAAATCCATTGTTTTTTCCAAAAGATGGATTTTCACTCTTGTAAAAATATAGCCTGTAAAAGGCTGGCTGTGTGTTGTGCTATGCGTTTCTCAAAGCTTTTTAGAAAGCTTTTATAAAAAAGTTTTTAGAGAAAAATGTTTTTCAACTTCCAGGTATAACTACACCTCCAGATATAATGAGAATATGATTAGACTGGTTTTCCCTAATTTCAGTAATTTCTTAGCATTTTTACTGTAACATTTTCCTAGGGATTTTGACAGGAGGGGAGAACTTAACATTCTTAGCATCTTTTGATCATCTGTGTCATTTAGCTTGTTCTGATGCATCTGCCATTGCAAAGGAAAAGGAATATTTCATAACTGGGGCACATCTTTTTTTCCTGGTTAGCTTTCTGACTGGAAATGTAACCTAGTATGATTACAGCAAGGAACACTGATTTGCACAAGGCTTTGGGTATTAATGACATTGAGCATCATCAGAATACAAGTTGCTCAGAAGTAGTCTATGAAAAAAAGACAACGAAATAATTTTATGAGACTAACTTCCACTCCCACAATTTCAACTACCAGAAGTATTCCTCTGTGGGTTAGCTTCTTTTCTGAAAAATTAATGGACTTCACTTTAACAATCTTAGGTTTAAAAATGAGGATGAAAACTAAGCAAAAAATCCCCTAACAATACTTAACATCTGACAAGATGTTATCAAATGAGCACTTTGTGTCTAAGTAGTACAGTTGGTAGCATCACTACTCTTACAGTAAAGAATTTCTTCTTAATAGCTAATCTAAACATGCCCTCTTTCAGTTTAAAACAATTGTCCCTGGTCCTGTCACTATCTGCCCCCATTTAAAAAGTCTCTCTTCCTCTTTTTATAACCCCTGTTAAGGAACTGGAAGACTACGATGAGATCTTCCCAGAGCCTGTTCTCCAGGATGAACAAGCCCAGGTCTTTCAGTTTGTCTTCACAGGAGAAATGCTCCAGCTGTCTGATCATCTTCATGGCTCTCCTCTGAATCTGCTCCAACAGTCACGTGTCTTTTCTGAGCTCATGCAGCATTCTAGGTGGGATCTCATAAGGGCAGAATAGAGGGGCAGAATCCCCTCCCTCTCCCTGCTGGCCGCCTCCCTTACGGTGCAGCCCAGGACAGGATTGGCTTCTGGGCTGTGCGCACACACTGCTGGGTCTTGTCCAGCTTTTCATCCAGGCCCTTCTCCACAGGGCTGCTCTCAGTGAGTTCTTCTCCCAGTCTGTTCTCATATCTGGCACTGCCCTGGCCCAGGGGCAGCACTTCACGCTTGGACTTGTTGAACATCGTGAGATTCCCGTGGGCCCACTTCTCAAGCTTGTCCAAGTCCCTCTGGAGAGGATCCTGCCTTTCCAGTGTCTCAGCTTCATGTGATCTATAAACCTGCTGAGGCTGCACTCCATGTCACTGTTGATGTCATTGACGAAAATATTGAAGAGCACCAGCCCCCAGACCTCTGTCTGCCCTGAGAAACACCGCTCCTCACCAGCCTCCAGCTGGACATACAGCCATTGTCTCTGGCTGTGTCCATCCAGCCAATTCCTTATTCACTGAATAGTACATCCATCAAATCCATGTCTTCCCAGTTTGAAGGTAATTATGTCATTAGGAGCTATAAATGCCTTACAGAAGGAGAAGGGAGACATCTGTCCATCTTCCCTTGTCAATCATTGTTCTCACTGCATCATAGAAGACCACTAGATTAGTCAGGCATGATTTGCTCTCAGTAAAATTTGCTGGCTGCCTCAGATCACCTCCTTGTCTTTCCTGTGCCTCAGCATATCTACAAGGGAGATTTACTCCATAATCTTCCCAAACATATGAGGCTCACTGGTCTATAGTTCCACAGATCTTCCTTTCTCCCATTTTTAAAAATGGGAGTGATGTTTCCCTTTTTCCAGTCTCTTCACCTGTCTGCCAGGACTTTTCAAATGTGGTGGAGAATGGCTTGGGAACACCAGCCACTTTACTCAGGACCCAGAAGTGTGTCTTATAAGATCCCATAGACTTGTGGCTGTTCAGCTTCACCAAGTAATTCCAGACCTGTTCTTTGCTTATAGGAGGAAGGACTTTGCTCCTTCAACATCCATAGGTAGGACCAGGTACTTGAGAGAAGTGGAAGCCTGACTGCTAGTGAAGACTGAGGCAAAGAACTCAGTGAGTACTCAGCCTTCCAGTTACCACCAGTTCACCTTTCTCACTTACCAGGGTGGATACAGTCTACCTGGTCTTTCTTTTCTGACCTATGTTCTTATGAAATCCTGTCTCTTGCCAAGTCCAGTTCCAGCTTTGCATTGACTTTCCTGATGCCATCCCTACACATCCAAACTGTATCCCAGTAGTCTCCCCAGGTTACATGTCCCTGGCTGTACATTTCTTTCTTACTCCTCAGTTTGATGAGCAGATACTCGTTCAGCCATGCCAGTTTCCATCCTGCCTTCCATGATTTCCTACACACTGAGATAAAGTTCTCTTGTGCTCTAAAAGAGCTCAGATCAGCTCATCTGTTCTTAAGGAAAGTTATCTAGGGGACCTCACTCACCAATTTTTTTTTTCCAACAGCTGGAATTCCACTCTTGCAAAGTTCAGGGTCTTGATTTTGCTCCTTGCCAGCCCATGATGCTTGAGATCATGAGCTCAGCCAGGGTGGTTGTTACAGCTGAGGCTGCCTCTGATCTTAACTCCTTTGATGTGCTTGTCCACTGCATTGGTGAGTACCAGGTACAGTAATGTCTCACCTCTGGTTAGTTTGTCTAATACTTGTATCAGGAAGTTGTCCTCCATACTTTCCGGAAGTTTCCTGGATTGCTTGCTGTATTGATTTCCAGCAGATGACCAGGTGGTTGAAGTGCTCCATCAGGATGGGAGCTTGTGAACATGATGCTTCTTGTATGTGAAGCAAAATGCCTTGTTGACAGGCTCGCTCTGATCAGGCAACCTATAGCAGACCCCTGTCACTAGGTGTCTTTTGTTAATCCTGTCCTTGATTTTCACCTACAGGGTCTCAGTCTATTTGTGGCTGTTTATCAGAGGCAGCTCTTCACAATCTAAACCTGCCTTAACACTGAGCACAACACCCCCACCCCTTCTTCCCAGCCTGTCACTTCTGAAAGTCTTGTAGCCCTCAACTGCAGTGCTCCAGTCATGTAACTCATATCCCTTGTTTCTGTGACAGCAATTAGGTCACAGTTTTCTAATTGCGCCATGGTTTCCAGCTCCTCTGGCTTGTTACCTGTGCTGCATGAATTGGTGTAGAGGCACTTCAGCTGGGCTATGCACTTCTTCATCTTCTGGGAAGAGCCCTCTCCAATTCTCTTGGGATGATTTACAGGTACTTCCCTGCTGTTCCCTAAAGTGCTGTTGTTCCTGGTTCCTTTCTGATAAGCCAGTAGAGCATCCTCTTTCTTCCTAAATGTAGTTTAAAGCTCTTCTAGTATGTCTTGCCAGCTTGTTCCCCAGAGTAAGTGTCTGAACGCTTCAGTACCAAGGCTTGCTTGAGCACAGCACAGAGTTGTAGCAGTGTTTATAAAATGTATTCCTAATTCTGCAGAACCCTGAAGGCCGGAGCATGAAAAACAAAAGAAAGGAAGGAATATTGTGCTGGGTCTAATGGGGTCCATTTTTTTTTTTTTTGAGAAAGCTATTGAATGCATGACTATGTGCTCAACAACAAAAAATGCCTAAATAAGCAAGTAGGGCCAGCTTCTTAATAATGATAATCAAGGTCAATATTTTTAAAAGTGCAAACTGTTAATGACAGAAATAGGAGACCTAATCTTACAGCCTTTCCTACAGAGAAAATTTTCTTGGCTATACTAACAGTGCCCACCACAGTAAATACTGGGATCATAGAATGGTTTGTGTTAGAAGGGACCTTAAAGATACTTCCACTCCAGACTCATTGCCATGGCCAGGGACACCTTCCACTAGACCAGGTTGCTTGGAGCTCCATCCAACCTGGCCTTGAACACTTCCAGGGATGGGACACCTACAGCTTCTCTGGAGAACCTGTTTCTGTGCCTCACTACCCTCCTAGGAAAGAATTTCTTTCTAATATCTTACCTAAATCTACTCTCTTTCAGTTTGAAGCCATTCCCCCTTGTCCTGCCACTAGAAGCCCCTGTAAGCAGTCCCTCTCCAGCTTTCTTCTAGACCTCCCTTACACACTGGAAGACTGCTTTATAGTCTCCCCAGAGCCTTCTCTTCTCCAGGCTGAGTAAGTCCTGCTCTCTCACTGTGTTCTCATAGGAGTGGTGTTCCATCTCTCTGATCATATTTGTGGCCTTCCTCTGGACCTGCTTCAACAGGGCCTTGTCTTTCTTACCTTGGAGCTCCAGTTACATTAATTATAATGTTTCCATAAGTGATCCATTCATAGATGCAGACAAAAAGTTTCTCATTTTACCCTCTTCAGTCATGAGGGAGATACTTGGGCTTAAAAGCATAGTTTCTTTAAAAGCTCTTGGAGCAGATTCAAAGCTGACCAAAACTCAGGTGTTCCCAATTTCATTGATTGTTTAAGGTTTCCCTCCTGCAGAGTGATTTAAATTGGGCTGGCAAACTGAGTAGATGAAAACAGGCAGACTTTCATCTTATTTTCATTGTTTATGACAGATTGGGTGGTGCCTGGAGGAAGGTGCATGTATAAACAAGCTCTAAGGTAAAACACTGGCAAGTCTGCAAATGCTGAAAATTGAGCATGCATCATGCTGAAATGATACTTCCTCAACAGAGGAAAAAAAAAGCTTTCTCAACAGAGAAAAACAATCTTTGTAGATGTTTGTCTCAGCGATGTTTCGCAAGATGTCTAAGGTTTTTGGAAGAAGTCATACAGATGCCAGACTTGTTAAATGTTCTCTAAAGATTAACCTGTACCCACTGAAAATGAAGTTAAACGTACTAATTGGTAATTTCCTACTCTCAATAGGGAAAATATGTTCATTAGTTTCGGTTAATTGAAATTTGTTAGGTAAATTTAGATGAAACTCACCCATTTTTCCTTCCCTGCAGGTTCTTCACCACTGCTGTAACAATGTTTTCACAGTCCTCAGATTTGCAAGAGGTTCTTTTTCTTATAGTGCTGAAAAGTCAGAATTTGCTTCAACTACTGCTCAACTTCTTCTGTGGTGAACCTTCCTTTCAGAAAGTATATCCAACTTCCTGCATCTCTCTGATCATGGGACATAGTATAACTCTGTGCTACACTTAGTTTTGTATGCTGAACAGGTATTTTCTTAACTTTTGCGAATACTTGAATAGTTTCAATTTCATTCCATTGTAAAATTTCACTCATAGATTTGGGTAAATATGATATTAACTAGCATTTTCTCTTTGTCTTTAATTTTTGGAAAATGAGCAAGTATCGCCCTTGTTTTGCAGTCTGGCAGTCAGGACAGAATTATTAAATCATTTAACATGGAAGAGTTTAGGCACCTAGAAACTAAGTGGAAGCATGGAATCCATGAGGGCAACAGAACCTTAGCCACTGAGGCTGGCGGGCATCTGTAGCGGAGTCAGGTACAGCAGGTTGCTCAGTGCTATGTCTGTTTGGTTTGAATATCTCTAGGGGCAAAGACTACTATCCTCTTTGGAAAACCTGTTCTTGTGTTTGATCACCCTCACAGTATTTTTTTTTTCTCATGGTCAAATGGAATATCTTAGTTTGACTTGTGCTTACTGCCTCCTCTTCATTCACTGGATATTACTGGAAAAGTCTGACTCCGTTTTCTTTATTCTCTTCTGTTGGATGTTTATACACATTTATAAGACCCTCCTGAGACTTCTCTTCTTCAGATGGAACAGTTCCAGCTCTCTCAGCCTCTCTTTCTGTAAAAGGTGCTCCAGTCCACTGTGTGTGTGGTCTGTCATCAGATTCACTCCAGGATGTCCAGTGTGGCCCAGACCTGGGCCCAGCATCTACACGTGCATCACCAGTGCTGAACAGGGAGAAATCACTTGAATTACTGGCAGTGCTCTTCCTAAAGCAACCTGGAGCACCGCTGGCCTTTTTTTCCTCAGGGGCACCCATCTGGCTCACGGTCAGCTTATTGTCAATTCAGACCTCCAGCACATTTTCTGACAAGCTGCCCTTCAGCTGCTCAGCCCCTGTGCACAGCCCCAACTGTGTGGTGGACTCGTGTCTGTCCAGTTTGTACACAGGCCTATTCAAGTGTGTAGGCACCCGAGTTTTCATTGTAAGGTATTCTAGGTACATATCCGTGCCTGGGCTGCAGCTGAGGCAGGTCTGAGGACTGCTTTTCAGGTCATGCCTGAGCCTGCAGAGGTTCTTTGATAAATTATCCTGTGCCTACAGCTCCAAAGGGGTCCAGTGCTGTGACTGTGTTTTCAGCATGCACCTGAATGTGTACAGCTGTCAGTGAATCATCCCAAAAGAGAATAGCTGTGATAATTTTCCTTCTGAAATACAGCTGTCTGTCCAGCTAATTTTTTTTTTTTTTAATTCAACAGGACTTGCTCAGAAGACAAGGAACCACATTTCTCGGTCTTCTGCAATTTCAGGAAGTTCAAAATCACAGCTTCCAGAGAACCCAAGTTCAAATTAACACATTTTCTTTTTGAGCCAATGCACACGTGCTCTTGACCATCCCTGGCATGATAGTACTTTTAAGAGCTCAGTTAGACTGGATGCTTGTTTGTAGACCTGGAGGAACAAGCTATCTTTCTGGAGGTGCTCTGATACCATGGCAACTGTCACTTCACAAGCAGACAGATAGCAACCCAAGCCCCTGAGCCATCCCATTGCCCAGATCTACTGAGGCTTTACTAGCTCCAGTAAACATTAGAGGTTGCACTAAACCTGATATGATCAACTGCAACTCCAGTGGCTTCAAAGACATTTGTCCCACTGTTACCCTCACTGAAATTACTATTTCAGTGACAGTGAAATAATTCCCATCAAGTACAAATTACTTAAAAGCTTTTGCATAGAACTTAACTGTACAAGTTAAACCTATTTGTCATAGCTATGATCAGTGAAGTGAAGACAGGAAGGCAGTCTAATTTTACTGCTTTGTTAGAACGTAAAACTTCGACATGGCTACACTACAGGTAAATTCCTAGAGAGATCTTCCATTACAAATATGAAATATTGTCCAGGGAAGCAGGACCAGGCTATATTAGAAAAATTAATTTCAAGCAATTTACATTGGTTCATTGCAAAAGCAATTTGTCTTGCCGTTACTACATCGAGAGAGATAGAGAGGCATTTGTCTTTGTTCTGAAAATGTAACATAACAGTGAAAAGCAAGGGGGATGCAAAAGGCCAGAATGAAAGGACTCATGGGTTTGCCAGATAGGTCAGAGTTAGGATTGTCTGCCAGTTACTCATCGGAAGCCTTTGTACTAGGTCTGACTGGGATGAAGGTCATTTTCACCATAATATCTCCTGTGGTGCTGATAACAGATCGACATTTCAGATACTGCTGAACAGCCTTTGTGCAGCATGAAAGCATTCTCTGCTCCCCAGTGAACAGACTGGAGTGTGTGAGAGGTAGGGAGAGGACACAATTAGGCATATGACCCAAACTGACCAAAGAGATTTTCCACACTCTACAGTGTCATGTTCAGCAGTAAAAGACAGGGAAGAGTGGACTTAGGTAGATTAGTGATCTATTGCTTGGGAACTGATGGGGCGTCAGTCTAGCATAGGAAGTGATTAGTGATTGTCCTTTTATCATGAGCTCTGGTTTTTTTCCTCTGTATCTTCTTTCACTTTTCTTACCTTGATCCATAAATTTTCTGGAGTTTGCTCTTCCCTTTTATCTTTCCCCATAAAACTGTCTTTGGGGGTGCGAAGAGAGCAAGTTTCTGTGTGGTGCTTAGGTGCCCACAATAGTTCACCATAACTCATATAAATATCAGTTTTCAGGACAAGTCTTAAGTTGCATGTTTAAAACCCATGAATTAATGGAATTGAAGCTTTTTGTAGAACAGTTTTCTGCTCTGAAGTCCATGGTAGCAGGGAGCATTGAACAGGCGGAGAAATTCCTAACATTTTCTGGACAGCACCATGTGGAGCAAGGCAGGGCCTCTAAATCACTCCAGTCCTTGCCTTGTCTTCTTTGTCTTTCATAGTTAATGGAGGTGTCTGATGGGAGAGCCTTTAAACCGCAGTCACCATGAGAAGGCTTCTGTCAAGCAAGATGAAGACTGCCAATAGCACTTTGCTTGCTTGTTTGAAACCATTGTGTTCTTTCCAGCCTGAAAGGTTTACTGCCCATTTGTGGATTTCATGTTTGTTTCATGAAGATGGGCATTCCTTTCTCCTAAGAGAAATCTGGAAATGTGAGGAAAACTGCAAAACCATGATTTTGAATATCAAATAGTCAAAATATTTGCCTGGTTTAGCTGAGGAAAAAGTAATTCTCAGAGGGAGATTCCATGCCCATAAAAAGCTGGTCGAGGAAGTAGAAAATGTATTTATATGTTCACTCCCCATTGATCCTCCAGTAAGAAGCTGCTCTAGTGTGTTTTCCTTGCAGACAGTGCATCTCTGCTCTGCATTATCTGAATGCAGGGTCAAGTCCTATACTTGCTAAGGATTGAATAGGGAGCACAGATGCAAAGATAAACGTTATACGGGGCCTGGCTAGGATAGAGTTAATTTTCTTCCAGATGCTGCTCTGTTTTGCATTTGTGACTGAAGCAGTGGTGATGGCACAGTGTTGTGGCATGGCTTTTACGGTATTGGGGCTTTCTCTTTTCCCAACTCTGCCTCAGCAACAAGAAGGTTGGGGGAGCATGAGATAATTGGGAGAGGATGTAACCAGGACAGTTGACCCAAATTGACCAAAGGTATATCCCATGCCATAGAATATAATGGCTGGGGAGGGTTTGGGGTTTTTTTGAATGTAGACATTGCTTGGAGACTAATCAGGTGTTAGTATCAGTGTGCTTGTAGGAGGTGAGTGGCTTCTTCACATCACTTGCTTTTGTTTTATTCTTGCTTATTGTTGTTTTCTTTCTTCTTCTCTGTTCCTTCCTGTTTTAAACTGGTTTTATCTTAACCCCTGAATTTTCTTGCTTTTTTTCTTCCTATTCTCTCCTTGTCTAACAGTGGGGGAGTGATAAAGTGAGGGTGTGAGGCTGACACGCTGAGCAGCATTGACCCACAACACATCCTACAATAATAGTCATCTGTGGCACCTGCCAGGCAGAAATCACACAGGACCTGATTTTCACCAATATGCATGAAGTTACTAACAGCTTAAATGTTTGTTGTATAAGGCCCCAAAATGGAAAAGAGACATTGAGGCTTCTGAGAGGGAGAATGGCACAAATGAGTCCTATAATATTTAGATAAAATAATTTTTTTGATAACTGGCAAATCTTACATTGTGTATCTATAGAACTGCTTTTATACAGGTGCTTCCTGATCCAGTTTGCACATAGTCATCAATCTGTTCACCCCAGAAAAGTGTCTCATTTGAAAGCTTGTCTATTGAATTGTGACTGGTATCTCTATAATGACAACGTATTTTAACAAGTTGTGGCAGGATGGCCCTCTGCCCTAGGAGGGCCTATCTGTTACCTATCAGCTGATGCAGTAGCTCAGGGCATCTTCCCCCTCACATGCGTTTACTAATTGCAGAAATAACTCAATCAGAGCAGCTTGTCTTGTAGCAAGTTATTTCTGCATCATGATGGTGACATTCCCAGCTGACAATAAACATCTTGCCTTGAAAACGAGATTGGAGGAAGATAAGCTTGAATATCTGACTGGCAGACACTTGAATTTCTGACTGGCTTTACAAACTGTAAAAGCTGCACCATACTTTCATTTGCATATTTCCTGGAAATGTGTGGGGATCTCTCTTCAAGGTTTGGGACGACTGTCTTGAGTTACTCTCTCAAGGGTTGAGTGAAAGGTCTCTGTGTATCCCATGATCAATTTGGTGGTAAGTTACATTGACTCCTAATCTATACTACTTCTTTCCTAGCTGTTATATAGGTACCTTTATGTCGTGCACTGTTTTATGTAATCTATTTGTAGTTCTTTCATTTTATCCTGTGTAGTAACTAATTCTGTTTAAGGCCTTTTGTCTGTTAATCTCCTGTCTATTTAATAAATAACCCATTTTATAATAGACCTGGTCTGCCATTCTTGAGAACTTGTGAGCCAGAGCGATTTAGGTACAGGTCACCTAAGGGGAGCTGCTGTGAAAAATCTGAGGCTGAGGCAGGGCTTGCTCAAAGCTCTCACTCAATCTATGACACAAGTGTATGAAAAAGGACTTACATCTGAAAAGATGCCAAGACATTTAAATTGTTAAAAGCTTTCAATATTTTTTACCTCCTGGTCAGAAGAATCATGTATCAATAACAATGAAAAAAACTAGCTTGGCTTTAAATAAAATATTTTCTTTATAACTTAATAGAAAACTTGAATGCTGAACTTGAGCAAATGCTGTAATATATCTGTTTATTTCCAGTTCTGTGGAGAAGCCTGTGATATCTACATTGCAATACTGCCTTAGTATAGCACTGTATAATAAGCATTTCTCAGTAATTGCTAGCATTAGTGTCACACAGCCACTAATACATTACCTTGGGTGCACTATCCCAGAAAATACTAAAATGTGAATACTTCCCACTNAAAAGTGTCTCATTTGAAAGCTTGTCTATTGAATTGTGACTGGTATCTCTATAATGACAACGTATTTTAACAAGTTGTGGCAGGATGGCCCTCTGCCCTAGGAGGGCCTATCTGTTACCTATCAGCTGATGCAGTAGCTCAGGGCATCTTCCCCCTCACATGCGTTTACTAATTGCAGAAATAACTCAATCAGAGCAGCTTGTCTTGTAGCAAGTTATTTCTGCATCATGATGGTGACATTCCCAGCTGACAATAAACATCTTGCCTTGAAAACGAGATTGGAGGAAGATAAGCTTGAATATCTGACTGGCAGACACTTGAATTTCTGACTGGCTTTACAAACTGTAAAAGCTGCACCATACTTTCATTTGCATATTTCCTGGAAATGTGTGGGGATCTCTCTTCAAGGTTTGGGACGACTGTCTTGAGTTACTCTCTCAAGGGTTGAGTGAAAGGTCTCTGTGTATCCCATGATCAATTTGGTGGTAAGTTACATTNAGAAAACTTGAATGCTGAACTTGAGCAAATGCTGTAATATATCTGTTTATTTCCAGTTCTGTGGAGAAGCCTGTGATATCTACATTGCAATACTGCCTTAGTATAGCACTGTATAATAAGCATTTCTCAGTAATTGCTAGCATTAGTGTCACACAGCCACTAATACATTACCTTGGGTGCACTATCCCAGAAAATACTAAAATGTGAATACTTCCCACTTGGGAAAGCTGAGACATCACCTTAGTCTTTTTCTACTTGATTTAATGTGCTCTAGGCAACATCACGTCGAGCTGACATCTGAATGCAAATAACACTGGTTTATATGTGTGTGTGTATATATATATATGTATAGATAGATAGATAGATATACATAAAATAGACATTTTGATACTATTGAGAAGAGATAGAGTATGAGTAGTTTACTACAGACAGCGAGCATGGAAATATCTTTTTGGACCAACAAACACAGATCTGTTAATATGAGTGATTACCTTCGTATGGTGAATTAGGGTTACCTGGACACTTATCAGACAGTGTTACATGACATGTAAATCAATTATAGCATAAACAAGTAATGCTGCATGACTTTTGATTAGATTCAAGATCAGAATATGCAAAAGCAATCAGAACCAAGCTGGATGTTGTTGACCAGATCCTGCTCTAGATTCAGAATTGAACATCATTCCAAACTTGTGATAAAGTTTGAATTTTCTGTCTTGATTTATGAAAGTAAAAAGTTATCCATGGCCTCTAGTCTGAAAGATGCACCTCCTTCTATCCCTTCCTGTGTCACTTGAGCTCACTGACAAACTTAGATTCAATCTACTCCAGTATCTACCAGGTATGGAGATGTTAGCAAGGTCTTTTCAGCTTTGGTCTCATTTCCCTGTCACGGTGGCATGTACATCTATAAAATCACATCTTTCTGATTACTTGCTTATACTTTTTGTCCACACCCAC
>VWZV01014189.1:43533-150693 GCA_013397155.1 Irena cyanogastra
GAAAATGTCACTGCAAAATATCCTTAATGATCAATTCCCCCTCTTTTTTAAAATTAACTTGGAATTCTATATAAATAGATCAGGGCTCTGCTATTGATTTGCATTTACATAATTTCCATCCACTATGTTTTTTAGTGTAGTTTTGGCTCTGTGGGACTCAAAATGACAGAACACCAAAATGACGTATCTGGATGCAGAATATGTTAATATACTCATTTTATCAACCTGTTTTTTCAGAATATACTTATGCCATTCAAGTGACTTCGTTCAAAGCTAAGGTCTGGTCTGTCTAGGAACTTGCTAAAATGGGTGAGCTTGACTCTACTCAGCTTAGACCTGATCTTTATGTTTTTCTTATCTTGATTTAAATCCTTGTGGTTAAATTCTGAGTGTTAAACACAGGGGCACTACATAGGAAGGGCAGCTGAAAGCTTCACAAGTGCATTATTATGTGTAAGAACTCCTTCCATCATAAAATTATATGATGCATGATGCCACCAGGAAACATGGTAAATTAGTCTAAGCTTGCATTCTGTTAAGAATTGGAAAATTAAGAAATTAACCTAAATCAAGCAGGCCAAAGCACACAGGGGTGTGTGCTCATGTGCATATGGGAATATATAATATGCTTGAGAGCAGGAAGGACACATCTTGCTGACAAGCAGAAAGATTATTTGATATGTTAGATGGAACCCTAATACTTCATAACTTTGTATAAAGACTCTGCATACAGTTTTGACAGACAGCAAAATATGTGTATGGTGAACTACCTGCCATCTTCTTCTCCTTAAAAAGTTGTCTTGTTTATTCATTTATTCCTGACAAAGATAAAACTTCAAATAAGAGTTTCCATTCTACTTTCAGTACAGTACTCTTTTAATGAATGAAACATGAAATTACTAGTCATTATTTCCTTTCTCTTAGTCTACCATTGACTTATACAATGTATAGGGTGTACATGAAAAAGAAGATAGAGGTACAGCTGTTCCTCTGTGGCAATGAGAGAAAATGGAGAGGAAGAAGCTTTTTAGACAATTTCCATCATAACTCTAATAGTATGTCATAGTTAAGGGTATATGTCTCTTATTAGTGGACAATTAGACTAACCAGCAAGAGATTTTTGCCTGTCAGCTAGGCAGTGTACTGTGAGATTTTAATATTGAAGTTTTTAGAACTAAACTCTCCTAATAAACCAAATATGTAAGTCCTAATGCTTACATCAATTGAGTTAATTTACATATGAATAGAAGGCCAGCATACATATCTGAAATAAACAGTGAGAAGTCCAGGCTGCTGCAAGTAGGTAGAGGAGACACACATTGAGGCAGGATGAAAAAACCAGAGGGTTAACTTCCACAGTTTATTTCTCTTCTTCTCCACACGTTTACTCATAAAAAGCTGCAAATAAAGTCTATTTAATAAAATAAAATTAAATAAAGAACAATGCACAAATGCAATTCTGGAAAGCAAAGAGGGCTTTAGCGATCACAGATGAAGTTGTCATTGAAAGCAAAAAAATAGGCAGCTGAGGACATTACAACATTCATGTTGGCTTAATTATAAACTCTTGAAAGTCTTTCCACACCTTTAAAGAGATGCAGAAGTCAGTGTAACAGGAAATGGAGATACACATTTTTAAAACAATAGCTAGACTGAGGTCTGGATTCCCTTAAGTGTTAGGCTGACACCACTCCTCAGGACTGCCTGGTCCATGGCCATGTTTGTGCTTGGAGAGTTCTTCTATGCACAAGGCTAGCACTTATACATAAAATTTTATTAAGCTGCTCCAGCCCAATTAGCTATCAGACTATATGCTATGAAAAAGACATTTACATAGCATTTGTACTGTGGGAAAATAATACTCATAACTGAAATAAGGATGCGGAAAATCTAAATATGCATAGGCCAAGCATGACTTGTGTCAGTAGAATTTATTGATGGGAGGACTAATAAATGATCTTCTGTAATTAGCCATCCCATTCTTTACCCGTGGACAGCTCAACTGTGTCAAAGACCACTGAGCTGTGTGTAAAACAGCTCCTGAATCCTAGCAGTTGTAGTCCAATTATTTTGAAGTAAAATGATAACCTTTTATTTCAAGACAAATTGAACTGAACTATGGTGTTTCAGAAGCAACCTAAGCCTCTGTGTGGCAAAGGTCCAGTACACTCAATGCTTTCTCTAAAATGCATTGAACAGCTCTTGAGTCACCCAGAAACAATCTCTTTTATTCTGTGTTCCAGTTTCTCTGTGTTTCTACTGTCCAAGTAGAAACCCCAGTGCCAACACCGTGGAATAATCAACACAGGTGGCATTGCCAATTTTTGCAAGGTGATACTGCAACCCCCAGTGGGGTTGATAAAGGCGATGATTCAAATTCAAATAAACCCTTGGCTCTGACACTCTGGACAGTGTTTTCCCAACATTTCAGAAGGGCCACATGTGACACTTTGTGTTAAATTTGCTTGCTCTTTAGCTGTTAAAATCATACAAATACATCCCTTTGGAAATGGGCTTTATCTCTTCCTTCCCACCACTGTGACTGAGTGTGCTAGAGAAGCTGGTGTAGGTGAAACAGCTTTTCACCAGGTACAGCTGTTGTCATCTCTGATGAAAGTAGGTTTTGCTGCATGAAAGACTTGGCTGCATTTGGGGTTGATTCAAGTATTTTTAGTGTTCCTTTGCCTTCTTACAATATTGCTATTTATTTGTAGGCATAGCTGTTAGAAAGGTCCTTCAACCTTTACTATCATGATGTAAGTCTAAATGCTGGATGGACAAAGCTGTTGGGAAGGGATCAATGTGCCAACAGCCAAAGGTCAATGGCTGGGTATAAACTGCAGAAATAAAATCAATCCACCATAACCCAAGTCCTGCAAAGATACAGGCAAAATGCCAAGATGGGTCATCCACACTGCCAAAGCACAGGTAGCAGTGGTCATCAGCCAAGCTAAACAGCACATTGAGGGGATCCAGTCTTGCAGACCAGCAAGCCAATACCATGCAAGTGTCACATATCTCCTACAAAGATGCTTGGGTAGTGTCACTAAATTCCCAAAACATCACGAGTCATGTGAAATTGACAAGGTGGGAAACTAACCCACAATTGTCCCCATGTTACCCAGATAATGCACACACAGATGCCCATCAGACCTATGGCAGTGAACCTAGCTGAGTGCACACTTCAGAGCTCAGCATCAATGCCAACTCCGGGTTCTAAGAATGAGCCTGTCATGAATCCTAGTGCATATGGCCTTGAAAGAGAACCTTACCAAGCTTGTTTTTCCATGATACCACCCTGCCTAGCCTTGCTCTACCCTGTCCTTAGGTTTTCTCTTTGCTCTCAGGAGCTGATCTGCTCTGATCTTCTACACATTTGGAGTACAGAGGAGCTGTACTCCAGATGTCTGCTGCCTGCACTGTCAGTGGCCCAGTGAAGTTTTTGTTATCTAACTGGGCAAGCCAGAGCAAGCAAAGAGCATGACGGAGGATGATGAGTGGCTGTGCGCAGGAAAGGAGTGTCCTGGTCCCAGCCACAGCCCACACCAGGAGAGGAGTGTCCCAGACACAGCCACTTCCCAGACCTCTCTGTGCTCTCCACCAGGCTCTGCCACAGCATCTCTGCAATTAATTCCTCTCCAGTCTAATGAGGCAGAGGAAGGCCATTCACACCCTGAGGATAGACCTGCATGTCAAGACACCAAAATAATTGAAAGATGTTTTTAAAAGACAGACAAAGGGCTGGATGTTGTTGATAGACACAGTTGAGGATCTTTCAGGGATTGGTGTGCAAACCTGGTGTGCAAGATTGGTGTGCAATCCTGGTGTGAAAGATTAGTGTCCAAGACAGAGGGGTTGAGCAGATGGCCTTTGCCTTTTTAGGTTTAGATGGACTTTGGTATTTTATAAACTTCATGAAAGGAAAATCAAAACAACACAAACCTATTTTTTCTACTTAGCAGCTGGAAGTAAGGTGAATTTATCAGCCTCAGTGGTGTCCCTTCTGAACAACGGCATCCCACAAAGAGAAAAGGCAAACAAATAATCCAGCACAGCATGGCATGGTTGAAATTATCTCTGTCTTGTTTTGTGCACCTGGAAGAACAAACTTTTTGGTACAAGGCAGGTGTAATTCAGTCTTTGTGCTGACTCACACTTGGCAGTTAGCTGAGGAAATGCTGCAAAGTATGATGAATTATTTGTTAATAATTGGGATTTTGTGTGTGTGTGTATGTGCACGTGCGTGCATATGGACAGCTGCAGCTCAGTGGGACTGAGAAACTAGGGTGGACTGCATTTGGAGCAAAAGTGAGGACTTCACTGCCTAAGCCACCATTTCCTCTTTTCTTCTCTTTCTCCCCCTTTCCACTCTTCCATATACTCACTGTATAGCATCTTTATCCATATTCAAGTGCTCAGATATAATTTAATCCACACAGCCCCTCCCTGACCATCTACAAAAGAATTTGTTCCATTGCAGTGGAAAGCTACCATGTTTATTACATCTCTGTCTAAGATGAACCCCAAAGCATGCCTTTTATCCTCACTCATATAATCATCATAAGGTAGAAAATGAGATTTCCAAAATCAAAAAACTGTATGAGAACTTCAGGGAACTGCATGTGAGTTTTTACTTTGATGTACACTATGTTTAAAAAAAATTTCAAAAGAGTAGGTGGTGAGGAGAGGAAAAAGATGCACTGAGTATCTTCCAGGAGATTTCCTCTCTATTGCTTAATTCTTTAGGTTGTAGTAGGAAGAAAATAATCTCCCCTTGCTGCCTGGAGTGAGAGTGAAAGTATTCTGAAGAGACATTGTAAGAACTTAATTTAGTACCATGGATGGTTTCTCATTTCCACTTGCGTCTTAATAAAAGTAAATATCACCTCAAGGTTTGCAGTGAGGGTATAATGATTTTTAAAACTTTGGTGGGATTGGCAGATAAATACTTTGTTTCCTAAGATATTTAGAAAAGAGCTTTATTTCAGACTAGTGAACTTTATCACCTGGTCCAGAAGTAAGGGAGAAGGTGGGGTTTATGGTGTCTGTTTATCCTGGTGATGAGTGCTATTTTCCAAAGTGTATACTGCTCTTTATTTCCTGGGAGAGCAGAGTTTTGGTCCTAATTGTCAACAGCAGTTGAATACATTGTCTTTCTCTGTCTCTGTCCCTCTCTTCTCTGTTCAGTTAGGCATTTAAGCATGGACTACTAGTTCAAGAAGTAGAGCCTTGTATTTCTCTCCTAGTGGCAATTGAATCATCTCTACCTGCTTTCATTATTTAGTTGCATCTTCAAAGTAACAGCTCTTTTTCTTTCATAGTTTTCTAAACTAGCTCTGCCTTTCCTCACTCCTCTCTGCCACCGCCTATTTGCACTTAGAACTACTGTCAGTGTCATCTGTGCCTGCCATCTGCTTCTGGAATATTGTGAAGCTGTAATCACAGGACATTTTGAAATTTATTCATACAAATCAAAGACATTCAATTACTGTCAGGGGTGGATTTAGTGCTAGGAAAGGCATAGGTCTCCTGGCGGACGCTTTCAGAAACAGCAGCTGGCAGAGGGAGGCTGGAGGAAGTTTCCTTGCCCAGTTTTCCATCCCACCTGGCTCCTGACCTCCAGCCTTTTTGCTTTCTCAGGGCTGGCTTCAGCTGAGATCAGCTAACTCTACCAGATTTGCAGTTTAGTGGTAGACATGAATCTGGGTGAGAATGAGACTAATGGAATTTTTCACTTGTGACCCCATGTATGCGTAGTCTGTAAAAGTATATAACCACAGTGATAATCTCTGTCTTGCTCCTTTTACAAATAGGCTGTACCTCAGGATACATTTTTTCTTCATTATTTGAGGTAGGGGCTACTTTATTAAGTCCAAGCAGTACTATAATAGTGGCTTAATCCCAATCAAAGGCATCTAGATGCTGCTCCAGTAAATGGTAGTAGTAATATCAGATGGGGAGCTATCTGTATCTTCGTGGAAAACAGACACTAAGGGTTGCTCCTGCACTGCTCAGTTTATACTCTCAACTCCCAGAATAATGGAATAGGTTGCAATAAACTATGTTTGCATTGTAAGATGCTGTAGGCTGCTTCTACTGCTCCAAGAGAGGGTCTATAAAATGAAACAGCTGGTGCCAAGGACCTACATACTCAGTATGTACATTTCAGGGTGGTGGAGTTTTTGCTTTGGACTTTCTCTGCTCTGATCTCCTGCACTGATTTGGGGCAGAAGTGCCTTAGTTGCAGTCTTGGTGTGCAAGTTCTAATTTGGCTTCATTCGAGGAAAGACTGATCCATGCTCAGTGCAAGCCAGGGTGGAGGTGATGGAGAACTGCACACTTCTTGTGAAACTAGAGGCTGATTTTTGCAGTATGCTTCACTGACTTTGAAACTATTTAAAATCAGTTTAAAAATGTTTACTCTTTCACAGTTCATTTTCATACATTTGGCAGATTGGTGTGCCTTTCAAAATGTCTCTTATAGGTCTCCTGCATTCCAGAAGCACCTTCAATATGTCAGTGTTTCTATAGATGTCCTTAAATGGAAATATCATTATGTAGGAAAAGCAACAAAAGTGAAAAAAGAACTGTTACATATTTCTGCAAAAACAAACCAGTTGCTCAGTGGATTCCCCTTTCCCCAAAGACCTATACAGAGCTGGAAATCCAACATGAATTTAATATGGCTATGGCCTCAGTTCACACTGCCTGTGCTGCCCATGCCAGCTAAGCTGATGTAGTCTCAGCTACTAGCTGGAGGCAAGCAAACTCAGGGTCCTGGAGGCTGTAGACACAAGCCAAAGTTCTATGGTCAAACTCTTGGCAGTCATTAGACCACAGAAATCAAATGAGTAGAAAAGCTTCATTCGGCTCTGTTGTTGCTGCTGAGTTGCTGTGTGGGAATAAAGAAGTGTGACCTACTGATTTGCAGTGACACTACAGCAGCTGAAAGATTGCGAATGTTGGATGGTTTAATCCCAGCAGTTTTGGTTTTGGTTTTTTTTTTTTTAATTTAGGGGACATCTTCAAAACACACATAAAGGAGCTAAATGTGACACACAGTGAAAACAGGAGCAGTGTTTTCAAGGGATCAGAATTAGCATGAGTTTCTTCCCTATAATTGTCTATCTACCTCCTGGTGCCGCAGCACTTGATAGCGTTCCCTCACAGGTGGGAAAACCAGTGAAGCTATACTTAATCAGAATTTAAAATCCCTGACAAGGACATCTTGAGAGGAAAGGTTAGTCACCTGGTGCACTGGCTTCACGAGGGATGTGGCTGGTACCATGTCAATGAAGGCTAACAAGAATGCAGATGAAAGGGCAGACATGGAGAGGATCAATGAAGACAATGGTAATGTGAGGGAAATACAAAAGACAGGGGAGAGGCCATAGTATATTACCTCCCTTGATGAAATGCCTGAGCTGCTTGTCCCATGGTGGCCATTTGTCATGTTTGCTGTCAGGTAATGTGGATTGGCAGCAGAGCTCTAGAAGCAGAGGAGGAGATGGTGGTTGTGCGCAGGGAGGCAGGAAGGCACTGAGTCCTTGAGTCATTCTGCTGTGGTGAGGCTGTTGTGGGCATACAGTGGTGAAGCAGGCAGTGCTACCTACCAAATCCCCATTTCAGTGCTAGTGGGTGATTTCGGCTACAGGCAAACACAGATTTCTTTGTAACTGTTCAACTAATCTCACAAAAGGACTGTATAATTGAAATGAACAGCAGGTTATTTTAGGTGCGGATGAAAGAGTTACAAGGGTTTTTGCTAGATGCAAAATGCAGCAGAACAACTGAAACTTACTGGGACAAGTTGAAGCAACCTTCACCTCCTTGCTCCTTCACACAGATCCTGTATGAACATGCTGATGTGCATGTTTTGAGATGGGATGACAAGCCCATTTACCTATTAAGCTGTTAAGCACAAAAATCTTAACAACTCAGACAAGAAGTCTTAGCATGTTCATCATGGAGTTTGTAAGTCCTTGTTCTGGGCTTTAAACAGCAGGTGTGACAACAGAGGTTGGAGCTAAGGCCCTGCAGCTGTATCCCTGTGCCTGCACTACCACCACTTGGATAGGGATGGGGCACCCCTAACTGTTAGTGCATTGTGGTGGTCAGCAAGGATAGGGGCCACAGCCTAGGGATGGGGAAGGGTAAATTTGATTATGGTACAGGACACTGGAAAGGGCCTGGGGTTCCTGGGAAACAGAAATTCAAGGTGGGATAAAACAATTTTCTTCTTCCCCAAATTAGCCATACATAGACTTGTCTAGATTTGAAATGGGTGGGGTGTTTTTTAGAAAACATTTAGCAAGACAATTGTAAAACAGCTTGGCTCTTGGCTAGTTAGAGCTTCTCAGCTTTAAATTGGGTTTGTTTTATATGCATAGCTACAAACTCTGTCAGGTAGAAACCAACAGTATATTAGTATAGTAGTGTATGTTAGGCCACTATTCTGTAAAGTCTGAATCTCAGCCTGTTTCACAGAGTTTTGTCCCTCACTAATCTTTTATCTGTCTTTGAAATTAAAAAGTTTGCTGAAGTAATTATTGATTTGTAATAGGAAATACTGTAGACATTTTTTTAAGGTGTGGCCTGCTGTGGAACAGGTACATATCCATGATCATGCATACTTTACAAAAAATCTGGCTTTGGTAGTAAATCGAATCTGCAGATTCCAAAAATGTTATTTCTTTAAATCCAGCACAGGAATCCTAGGAATCCACAGGATTCCTAGTGGAACTGAAAGCAGGATTGACTTCTGACTGTTTAGGTTCATCACTCCCAGGACTGTCCTTAAGAGGCACATGTTTGCAGGAACTCAACACCTAGTTTCCTAAGTTCTTAGAACTGATCCTACGTATGCATCAATAAAATTAAGATATCACAGTCTCATAAGTGCTGGTGTGAAAGCTGAGAATATGAAGTAATAAAACAGCAACTGGCAAAATTAATTTGAAAGCAAATAAAGCAGAGAAATTTTTATTTTAATTTTCTTTGGTTTAAAGTCACAGAGCGGCAAATAACATGATTATACAAATAATATGATTTTTCAAGGTGCTTCTTATTAGGAGATTTCAATCAAGGCTTACTCTTTGTTTTTTATATCCAAATTACAAATATTTTGCCTTTTACAAAAAAATTATTTTATAACCCAAGGACTGGTCCTGCAGATAAACTTGTGCTTCAGCACTCTCCTCTGACATGAAAAGCACTCATAAATCACAATCTAAACTGCAATTTCACATCCCTTCAGAAACCACTCTAACAGAGGCATGGCAAGTCATTTAGGCAGTTGGCAGAGCAAAGCCTGTAAGTACACTTACACTGCAGGCATGTAACCTGTTTTCCCTTCCTCCATCTGCTGCATCAGTTTGGGGTTGGGTAGGCATTATGCAAAACAACAGCTTCTGCCATCTCAGAAATATGCAGAATTCCCCTTTAGCTTGCAGCCTTTTCTATCCCTTCATATTGTATCAAGATTTTGACATCACACACGTGAGTGCATTACTGAATCTGAGGGAAAAGTAGTTAAAATGTAATGGGAGATATGGTATTGCCAGGGCCATGGTAGATCATGAGAAGACCATAGGCAGACGGTCTGTTAAATGCTTGTCCTTTGCAAGGGTGGGGAATATCACTCACAAAATAAAAACCATGGCCTTGGGCCAGTCCTACAGCTAGGAAATCTGCATAGGAGAAGAGTGCTGCACTTTCCAAGGCTAAACATGGACCGTTTCCCAAATAGAGGCTGGGAACACTCAGCCTGGAAGAACCTGCAGGACTGAACCAATCTTCCCCTGTGTAGGTAAAGCCAAGCAGTGGAGCAGGATGTTGAAGCATCACCAGAGTCAGTCTTGGTTCAGTGGAGGCTGCAGGGAACAACACAGCTTCAGGTTAGTAAAGCATTCCTGAAGTTACCCAAAGTTACTCTGGGCGCGAGGCATAACCAAAATGTTTCAGTGCAAGAGGTGCATGATGCCTATGTGCCTTTATTACAGGAAATATTCTTCTGAGATCCATGTGGATTTAGGGGGTCATTGCCACCCTTTTCTCCCCAGTCCCAGGCCCCAAATCCCACTGCACCCAGGTGATGCACTCACTGCAGCTGCTTGATGATAGAGAAAACATCAATAAGCAAAGTGAAAGCACTCCAATAATGGGAATGTGAAATGAGAAAGTAAGTGGTAACATCAAGGAATGTTTAAAGCTTTTTCTCAGCCAGAGAGTTTCCCTTTCTAGAAGTAAAATCAGGACATGTAACAAACAAGGACTAATTGAAAGAGAACGTATTCCCATGTGTCTTGGTTTTGTTTCCTCTTAGGCTCAGATTTGTACTGCATAGTAGCCCAAACTCCGATTAGAGACATCTGGTTTAAGCATGTAGAGTTATTTGTATATGGGTTTGGCTTTTTTAATTTTCATTTTTCTCCCTTTTACTTTCGATTCTTTCTCTGCTCTAGCTTTACTCTAGTATTATTTTCTCAGCTTTTGTCTTCTTTGTTTGTCTTTTGTCTTCTCTCCTGTCTCTCCAGTCATCTTTAGCTGCACTTGTCTGCTCAATGCACTATCTTGCAGAGTTAGTAGATCCTGCAGATGATCAGTGCTCAAGCTTTAGAAAGACCTCTTCTTTCCTTTATTCTTTCTCTTTTTTTTTTCCCCACAATCTTTTACTCTCTGCAAAACCAACTGCAGAGAGGGAGAGAGGCTCTCCTTCCTTCCAAGTACAGAGTGCCACCTTTCTTGGAAGTGGTTTTTCCTGATCTCTGCAGCTAATGGACTAATTTTCCTTCCTAGTTACTTTGATGAGTCTTTTTCTGTTTCCCAGTGAGTGGGGCACCTGTGTGAGGGTTATTGGCATCCAGACACTTTATTATACCCTCTCTCAAGTAATGGGTTTGATTTTCATGTTCATTAAGGTTGCTCAACACCTGGTGAAGTGCTGCTTTTAGGCCTCTCTAGTCTGCCAGGTTGGTGTGAAAGGGGTTTTGGCACAAGTAAGAATAAAGGCCAGTACTGTCATTACCTGCTGTTCAAAATGACTCATTACTTACTTTTCTTTGTAAAATTGGTGCTATCAGTGATGTGAGAGAAGAAGGATGTTCTTGCTACTAGAAACAGCGCACAGTGACTTGAAGAATTTTCAGATTTTCATTCACATTTTTGCCAATTTTTGCCCAGTGCATGATGCTCATTAGGTAATACAGCTTCAGGCCAGTTTTGGTCTCCAACGAATAAAAAAAACCTTTCTTTTTAAAAGGTGCTGTAGGATTCATGCACTTTAGGATTGATGTTTATTTGTACAGCACAGATGGCCCAATCACCTCTGACTTCACATAGAATAAACCCAAATGTCTCGACTGCAAGAATTACTTTTTGAAGGTGCACTCCTTTTCTTCTCCTTGGATACATTCATTTGTAGGGTGTTCATGAGAAGAACTTCTGCACGGCCCGAGCTTTGTTTAGTTCAGAGGTACATAAAGTCCACTAAAGTCGCCACTAAGCACTTTGGAGAATTTATGTTCCTTCCATAGTTCCTTTTACAGTCAAAATTTCCCCTTTGAATAATTTGCACATAAGTCTTTTACACAACATTGGCACTTCTTCACCTCATACTTTCATAATAACTGTTATAATTTGCTTCAATCATTTTCTTTGTCAGTGAGATGACATATACCTCTATTAGATGACCTTTTAAATCCCTTTTTTGTGAAGGAAACAAAACCAGATATCATGTCTGAGTAGGTTTTCTCTGTATTTTAAAGTCTCCCTGCAAAAGTATCTGGTTCATCACCCCAAAGGACACAAGGAGTGTGAGTTTGCAGAAATGTGTAACCCCATCTTCTCAGGATCACAGTTTCAAGTGGGTGTAGCTACACTAAGGCACTACATTGCACAGTGACAAAAATTGCCAGCCTTTGTTTGGTAAGCAGCTAAGTATCAAATCCATTCCACTTGCAGCCTATTCTGTCTTCATAAAGAGTCTTCTGGAGTTTGCAAAGCACTGTGACAGATAGAGAAATTCTTTAGTAGTTTAATTACACATTCAGTAAATCTCATGGTAATGGGGTATTATATTTAATTTTATATTGTACCTATTTCTAATAAGTGCAGACTATTAAATTCAGATGTCAGAATTCAGCTAGTTTGTACCTTTCTAGTGTTTCTTCAGATCATCATCAGACTTTAAAAGACATTATGATTCACATGCTCTTCACCTTTCCATTTTCACCTCAGAAACAGAGCATTAAAGACACTGTTAGTAAGGACAAGACAGACTGAAGCAATTCTCTGGAAGTGAGTAAATTTGACAGGAATTTCTGCAATGGGAGGGAATTTCCACATATTTGTTACATAACACACATTATATTCACATATATATGTACATGAATTTGCTGCAAGAGATCCCTGATTCATTTAAAATTATGGCATGATATAGTTCTTTCACCCTTTGTCCCTTTATTGAAACATTAATACACATTTTGCACTAGGTGATGAAAGCAATATTTTACTTCGTCTACCTCTGCCTTTTAATTTATTTATTTTCTAATTCTTTCATCACTGTCATTTTATTGGCTTCTATTTGCAAGTTCAGTCTTTTAATTTGCCCTGTGTAATGAAATTCTTCTCAAATTACCTGCTGTTTTCCATCAGCCAGTGTCGCTACCTCGTTATTCTGCTCCTTTTTCTCTCCCATGACCATCCATCTTTTTTTTTTTTTTTGAACCTGCCATTCTGTATACAAAAGAAAAGACCCCTCCTTTACTGCTCCAAAACTCTCAGGGAGGGAGAGTTTTGCCTACTGTTTCACCTTTGGCTAAAATGCAAGTGAAAACTCATGCATTTATTCAAATGATAAAGAAGTTATCAGACCCAGAGAGGAGGCCTGAGGTCAAGTAGTGGTGCCAATATGATTGTCTTCTCCATCTTCCATGACTCTTACCCTTGCTGGTTCTCCTTCTTCCTTTCACATGTGCACAAAAATGATGAATACTATGCTATGCAGGTAGGGCCCAGTGGTAGCATCCTAAGCTGATGGTGTTAGGGATAAAATTCCCATTGAATTCTGTGCCCTTCGATGGTTGCCTGAGGATGCTAGCTGCTTATTAAAGTAAATAATCAGCACTATCTTTATTTGTGGAAAAGAATCTCTATGGACTTCTTTTGAGGAGAAGCAGAGCCAGGCAAATGAAAATTAAGTTAATTGCCTTTCTATTTCCTTTGTACAGCACATCTGCCCAGCTGTGTCCTGCTTTGCTGCTGCTCCTCCTCCTCCTGCTTAGAGGCACATGTAAGCCTGGATGTCTCTTTGGAAGATGCAGCTGAACTCGTTGGCTGTCCTAATTGATGGGGTCTCCTCCAGCACTTGGCTCAGGTAACACAGACACATGCCAGACCCAGTGGCTACTCCTGGCTTTTCTGCCAGCTGTGCAACTAACTGCCAAACAGCTATAGAGGTCACAGAAAGTACTTTTTTTCCAGTATCTGGTCCACATTGCATAGGTTTTGAGGCATAAGTACTTTCTGAATTCAATAGCAACAGTCAACACATAGATTTAAAAATTGCTAGAGAGGTGGTTATGATCCTCTTTTCTAACCTTCTGGTTAGTCAGAGCTTAGACATTACACCACACTGTGCCTCTGTGAAGTATAGCTCAATTTAAGTGCAACATTTTCCTCACCAAGACAGAAGAAAGGTGTTTGAAGAAGAAAGGACATCTTCCTGCTCTTCGTTATTAACAAATTCTAATCTGTGTACAAATCAATTGCCATTTATGGATTGCATGGGAGAGACTGCAAAGATTAGACACCAAGTAAAACTTGAAAACAGATTCCTTTTGATGTATACCAAGCTCAGGGCTCTTATGAGATGTTATCACTATAAATGGTACACCCAGAAACATGTGGTTCAGGCAACTGTGAATACTTACATGACTCCTGTCATTTTCATGTCTTCTGAGTAGAAATTCATACATGTGCTCTTGCCAACATTATTCACTGCCTGTAGGGAAGACTTTTGCTTTTTTATGGCTTCTCACATCCTGGTAGGAAACATAGTTAATCCATGTTTTTTTAGAAGTAGAATCAATGTGTTAAGTGTTGAAGTGGGGTCCTTTGCTTCCCACTTCCCCTGGCTTCTCAGAAAAAGTCTAAATTGTAAAGGATGTACTGCATTCTGTCAAGAAAGATAATGCTATTTCTTCCTTTCACTGGCGTTTGGCAGCTCACACAAGTTGGGTCTTTTCTCTGCAAGTACCAGTTTGGCTGTGAACACTGCATTTCTCTCCTTACCAGGCAACTCCCGTTTTCACTAAGTGCCATTAGTGTCGTAAAGCTGATTACACTTGAAACAAAACTTTTGCATTGATGCCATAATGACTGACATAAAGACCATTTTCTATCATTTAGCGAATTACTGCAGCAACTGACAGCTTTTAGCACAGGTGGCCATTAGCTGCCAGGAAACACCTGACCTAAAGCTTATTGTTTATTAGCTATGAATGTCCAACCAGACAGCCATTACATCAAGTATGAAATAATGTCATTTCCTTTTCTGCATGTCTGAAAGTTAGAAGCTGAGCTGCCCATTTGCCATGGGTACAGCAGGCAGCTCACAAGATGGCACGTGATGCACTGGCCACAAGATGAACAGTCCCACCATAATCTGCCAGCTCCATCTCACTTGTTTGGGAGGAAGTGAACACTGGAAATACGCTTTTCCCTCCTGCTTTCAATGGCTTTGCTGCTTCAGATGTGAACAGTCCTTTTCAAGCAGCAGAGGGAAAGTCATCACACATTGCCTGACCCTGGGTAAAATGGTCCTGATTTGAACCACACTTGGGGTTTAGTTTACATGAAGCCTGAAACACCTTCCACAGAAGAACAGTCACTATTGAATTCAGTAGAATTTAGATCTCATGGGGAACAACAGGGAATCCTCTAAATCAGCTGTTATCGGTTTTGGGAGTTTATATAGCTTTTAAAGCTTTGCCAAGGTAACTTTCAAGGCTTCAGGGTACATTCCCCTTGAAACTGTACAGTTAAGATGCTCTTTGTCATGATTCAGCGTGACTCCTGGGTAGAACACACTGTTTCAATACTTTTGTCTCGACAAGAGGGCTCTTCAAAGGAGAGGCTGAAGAAAAGAGTGCATAAGAAAGCTGGAGAGGAACTTTCTACAAAGCCATGTAGTGGTAGGAAAAAGGCTTTAATCTGGAAGATGGTAGATGTAGATTAGATTATTATGAAAAAGATTCTTACTTTGAGGGTGGTGAGATATTGGAAGAAGTTGCCCAGAGAGGTTGCAGGTGCCCCATCCCTGTAAATGTTCAAGGCAGAGTTAGATGGGGCCCTGACAAAGCTGATCTGCTAAAAGGTGTCTCTGCTGTCCCTGCCCATGGTAGGGGGGTTCGAACAAGATGATCTTTAATCTTTCTTTGGATCTGCCACCCCAAATCATTCCTTGATTTTATGAAATCAGGCTGCCAGCACTGGGATGTGCACAGAGCTTGCCTGGTACACATTGCCAATGGCTGAGATGTAGATAGAGGCCCAGAATTCCACACAGGGAAAAGTGAAATGTTTCATACACTTTCTGTACATATAAAAGCTAAGCAGCTCAAGCAGCCTACATCTGAAGCTTGCCATAAAATTAAACACTACTGTATCATCTAAATGTATGCCCATTACACAGAGTCAGGGTTTTCATTAGCAGCCCTATCAACAAAGCCTCAATGATACACATTCAAAAAATGGATCATGTTCAAGTGTACAGAAATTTATGACTATACAGACTTTTATTCAATAAATTACATTTATTTATTTATTTTTTCTGAGATTCTTCTTTTTCTAGGAAATAACACAGACAATAGAGTTTTACTTAATTGTTAAAGCAAAAAAAAAACAAAGAACCTTTTATTTCACCTTATAAAACTTAAAAAGTTTCTGACATTTTCTCTCAGGTCAGAGACACTGGATACAAATACCTGTTCTGCCATTCAGTCAGTTAGGCAAAATCTGAAACCAGTCTCATCCCTGGAATAATTGCTCAGCAAACAGGATGCGTGTAATCTATTTTTATTATTAGTACTTCTGTTAAGGTTCAGTTAAGGTTTACTTCTTATAATGAGCACAGTTTTTTACCCTGGATGTTTAGAGTTTACAGTACATAACATCACTGACAGCTGCAGAATGCCTGTTATGTGCACCAGAGCTGGATTAAATATAAGTACATTTCTTTGGGCAGTAACAGTGTAGAAAGATAAATTGCAACGTATGTCTACTTTACTCTATATGTACAAACATAATTTTCCCTGTTTTTTCAGGCCATGGATATATTTGTTATAATTTTGTTTATCAACAAAATATATTATTAGTGTTATATTGCATCTCAGGTAAAGAAAGATTAGTCTGTGAGATCTACTGCAGAGAATGCTCATGTGTTTCCAGTCCCTATGATTTTACAATATAATTCTTAATATCCCCATATGATTTGGGATGAAGACCCAAGGTTATATGCTTCCTCCTCTCATGTTTTCTACACTGTAGGGACAGAAATTTAAATTTCTGTAAGAGGAGTGTGATTTGGCTGATTCCTGGATCCATGATTTTCTTCTGTGCTAGCTATATCCTGAGAAGAGCAAACAGGAGCAGAGGGGTCATCAAAACAAATCTCTCCACCTATTGACTAGTTTATGTTCAGGATTTGATGCATTGGTGGAAAATATTTTCCTGTTTCAAACAAAGACCAGTCCCTAATTGCCACAGTCCTCACAAGGACGTTCTAGCAGCTACTTAAGCACTGTCTTTACATTTTTTAAATGGAGTTGTTAAGTTTCAGACCTGCCATCACCCAAGCACAATCCATCTCACTGTCTGTGGGATACTGCTGGGTCTGGTTTGAGCCCAGTTGTGTAACAGTGGAGCCTGTTATCGTGGACAAAACAGCAGCAGTGTGTTTGTGCATGGGGACAGCCCAGGGAGGAAAGCACACAGATAGCTTCTGGGGCTTTTGTGGGACAGGCCTTCTCCTCACACTGTCACTTGCAGCCCATGTGGTGATCAACGGTGTTCCCCAGCAGCAGCTTGCAGGCTGAAGAGGTCTGCAAGAGGTCTGGTCTCTCTTGTCCCATGTGCATCTCTCTGGGAGCTGAGGGCACCGTATGTAATCCACTGGTGGATCTGTGAAATGCAGATACAGTGGATCAGTGGAAAAAGCTGTGCCTTCTGAGAGTTTTCAGATGGCCATTTTTTTTCTACATGCACAAAACTGTAGGTGCAAAAGCAAAATGAGAGGGACAAACAAAATTTCATAGTCAGCCACCCTCAGGGTAGGAGTGGTCAATGTTCTCAAGATGAAGGTATTCATCTTTCCATCCTTTGTTCCATGACTTCCTACCATTGAAGGAGGTTTGCTTCCTCTTAGTTCCTAAGGCTCATTCTTGCATCTACCCTAACAAAATCAATACAGTGGGCTCTCAGATCCCATGTGTGAATATCTAATGGCTACTACCTAAGGAAGGCATAAAGACAAAGCATGAGGCTGATGTCTGTGCCTGAGATTTCCTCCCCTAACTTTGATGCTGGGTTTCATGTCACACTGCTGTATTTCTCCACAATATATGTAGTAAATATCTGTATTTTCTTCTTCACAAGTGGACCTCCTGCTGTATCAGTAAGTTGCACAAAGCCTGATTCTCGTTTTGAACTTTATAGATCTGTGTTTAAGATACATGAAACTCCAGTATCATGAAACTGTTTAGGACAAAAAAGAACGAAAACCAAACAGCCACTGAATGATCATAAGATTATTGTTCTCTCACAGTAGGGAAATCTGTTTAATCTACCATAGCAGACTATTCACTGACTAAACACCCTGGCCTGGTCACTGTGAAGAAGCAGACTATGTGCAGTCAGAAATAGCAGCAGGAAAGAATGCACATCAGGGAGCACATTCTTTGCCTTACCCTAGAGATACTGAAGAAACAGAAGGGGAAATCTCCTTCAAATTGGAACCAAACCACCCACAGCAAAACCTTCATCAGAAAATGCCCAGAATTAGACCCCAGCTTCTAATCTATGTCAGGCTTTTATTAGGATTCACTTGGAAATAAGACATTTGGTAGGACTATCTCAAGGATATATCAAAGAGATAGTTAATTTAGTGTCTTATACAGAAAGATCTCAATTTTTAAAATATTCGGCTTGACTCTTGACAGGGGGCATAGTGCAGACCCCAAAAAGCCACTCAGACACCATCTGCACCTGTGGAGGGTGCAGCCTGTCCTTGCTATCACTCAGAGAGAAGAGAAGGAGAGACATCTGCATTCAACTTCGTGGTCACAGGCATAACATCAAAAGACAGTATGGTCTTTAATGTGGGAAGAAGAGTGCATAATTCATTATGAAGTTTAGCCAACAAAAGGCTCTTTTCTCTACCAGCAATTAATCCTCCCTCTCCTGTTTCTGTCACAAACTTTAACAAGATAGGATTTTCCTCCCTTTCTCCTGCACCCTGACAGAATGATTTTATCACATAATAGCCAATCTAAACAGCGCAGTGAAAATCATACTTTGCGTACAAGTGTGAAGACAGTGTTACCACAGGAATGGAGTCTGTTTAGGTATGGGGTGAGCAGAAGCTGGCTGGTCTCTTCTGAACAGACCCAAGTGGTGCAGCAAGAAATTCACTGATTCAGGGAGAGCAGGAGGAGAGTCTCTCCTGTTTTTTGCCACTTAGCTTTGACTTTACTGCCCAGAAGGAGACATTTTCAGATGCAGGAAGCCAACAGGATGGTAGCAGCAGAAAGATTTGCCCTCTACCCAGAGAGTCAAGTGGTTCAGACCAGCCTCATACCTTTGATATGAAAGCAGAATTATCTGCGTACACTCCAGCCAGCCTCGAGTCTCTGTTTACCATCACTCTTGAGCTTCAGAGAAACAGTAAATGACTCCTTGCCTGTACAAAAACCAGGGTTTCATGGGAAGACAGATTTGGCCTTCTGCCTGCTGCATTGCCTTGGCCCTTTGGAACAAACCTGCTAAAAGCACTTGACAGCTTGTTTCCATGGATTTTATACTATGCCCTGAAGTCACACCATGATCATGCAGCTAGCACTGCTGGTGCCTGCATGTCCCCATGCTACAGGCAAGAGCATCCAAGTACACTGATGTACTGTGTGGGACAGATCACCACGTCCCAACAGTGTGTAGCTGGCATGAGTGTTGGAGATATGCTGTCCAGACACCTCTCATACTCCTGTGAGAGCATCACAGCAAGCTATGAAAACAGCTCACTTGTCAACTGGCAGCCATCCATGCAAAATAACTGGGTGCACCCCTATAAAAGACTTTTAACACGTGGTTCTCTGCCTATATTTGAAATCCCCCATCTCGTTATTATCAGGAATTATTAATAACCCTTCACTGGTTCCTAATAGTTGGTGGTATGCACTAAGCACTTGTCCAGCTGTGGTTTTGAAACAAAATGATAGAGATTTGATCTAATATTCTTCCCACCTTGTCCGTGCTTTGTGCACCCTTATCTAAGTGGCTTCAACACTTCATACCTTCTGTTTCTCTTGCTGTTGCATGTCAATATTGTCTGTTTATTCTGCAGGGAACATACAGGCTTTATTTGCACAGTTGTGAGTACAATAGGGCCCCAAGATTTGGCCAAGGCTTTTGATGGTCTGTGTTCCTCCTGTAGATGAGGCTTGAATTTTAGCATTACTCTGGACTCAGGCTGAAGGATGCACACACTCAGGCTGGGATTCAAAAGCAGCAAATAGAAAGGTGATGGATTGCTACTTCTGGCTTTTGGCATGTAAGCAAAGGAATTAGCAGGCTGTAACTGCACAAGCTTATAAAGCCTGGAACAGACTGGCAGGCACTGACGTTTGTGTCAGCTGAAAAAGAAAGCAACAACAAAAAACATGGAACAGAGAACAGTAGACTTCAGAAAGGAAATCTCAGCTATTTGCAGAATGCCATCAGCTGAAATTTCTAAAGACCAGAAGGGCCCATTTTAAAGTGCTCAGCATGCCCAGTCAGGGCCAGGTTTTCAGTTAAGCTCAGTTCCCATGGAGGCAGCTAAACAAGAGCCAGATTTTAAAAGCACTCAGTATCCAGCTGTTTCCAGCAAAAATTCTGTCCCAGTTTTTAAACAGAGCTTAGCACCACCCAACAGGCTGTGTTATTTCAAAAGCTTTCTCTAAGTGACTTCACACCTGGTGTCATTGTTTCATTGGCTACTTCTCAGAGAATCAGGCCACCTCCATTTCTGTCTTCTTCCACCTTTCCTGAGCCCTGATATGGTCTGAATAATCTGAATTATCAAATAACTGTTCTGGGTATTGTACAAAGAGGGAACATCAAGAAATGCACCTCACAGACTACAACATGGTGAGCTTCACAGTTCCTCCAATTCACCAGGCACTTCTGAGCTGCAAGAGCCAGAATTATGCTTCGACCTGCCAATCATGCTGACTCACGTCAAATTATGTCAACTTCCAAATGTCTGAGTTTGGAGGTCTTAACCTTTTTTCATATGCAGACAAAGTTGAGAATTTCTTTCTCCTGAAATCTGCAGAAAAGCAGAAAAGACAGGAGACTCCTTGATTCAGGGAAGACTGTGTGGCAGGTGATGTAAAACATTATCTGGTTATCAACACCTGTAGAAATTACAGTCTTCCTTCCATCAGCACGTCAGTGTGAAGCTTTCTAAGGGCAGGAGTAACCCTTTGCTAGGAGAAGCCAGCCTCAGAGGTCCTAAACCACACACAGCTCTTACACTTTCTCTCAAACTTTCTGAGAGCTTGCAGGAAGTGCTCAACATACAGACAACTTGGGAAAGGGCAACATCTTCTGCCCTAGTGCCTACTATGTGCCATGGTTCTTGTGTAAGCAGAGGGGAGTAATTCAGAACGTGGAATGAATCACAGAAATTCTCAGAAGGTGCTCTATGAGAAGAACCAGGGTTTCTTTTTATTTCAGTTGTTTGTGTTGGGATTTTGTTTGTTTGTGTTGGGTTTGAAGGTTTTTTGTTTGGTTATTTGGTTTGGGTGGAGTTTTAGGTTTTTGGGGGGGGTTAGGTTGGGGGGTTGTTCTTCTTTTATGTGAAGATCCAGGAGACAGAGAGGGAAGGGCAGAAAATTGACTTAATTAAAAAAGCATCCCACCACACAGACAGGCTCAGGCTGTGCACTCTTAGGCATGGGTAGCTGGAGATGTTTTTATCCTTTCAGAGAGAGTTTAAAATGCTCAAAACAAACTACTTCAAAGAAGAAAAGACCCAAAGAGCAGGTGAATTTCAGTCTTTTTCGAAAAATATGCTGTTCATTTGAGAGGCATGTATCTACCCATTTGATGCTTCCTCCTCTGCCATTCTTCCCTCTCATTTCCTTGCTCCCCCTTGCTGTGTGGCCATGTGACATGCAGCCGTTTGGTGAGAGTCGAGAGAGATATTGGCAGCTTGGGAGCTGTTGTTCCTGCTTATGTATGCAAAGAACATAATTGCTAAGTGCATCATCTGTTGTAATTTGCACATCCACACGCAGAATAGATCAGGGCAGTCTTCCCATAAGGTTGCAGTGCCTTTTTTCCCTCTCTGCTTTTCTGGGCAGTAAAATATTAGGTCTTCTGGATGTCATTGTAGCACAGGCTGAACAAATGCCCTAGGAGGTGATCCTTGCCCCAAATGGCTTACACTCTTAATATAGCTGCAGAGAACCAGGATGTGAAGCAGTATTTCTGCAACTCTCTTGCTTCACACACAAGTTTGAAATCACTTGAGAAATAATTTAGGTAGGTCTGCAGCAGGTGTGAGAAGTTAGCAATGCCAAACCCAGCATTACAGAAACACTCTGCAGTGACAGACACACCAAGCAGGAGCTATGCTGCTCCCAAAGGTTATCTAAGCATGGGCCAACCACGGAGCAGTCAGTGAATACTGGTTTGGAAAGCAAAAATAGCAGCTGAAAAGAAAAAGTAGCAGCTCTTTAATAATAAGAGAACAAAACATTGGAAAAATACAAAGAAATCTAGAGAGAATATCAGAGGGATTTCCAGTTGGCCTCCTCATCAATTGTGTTTATTCTCACTGTCACAGCCGTTTGACTTCTCATGATCTGCAGCAGAGCAAAGCCAGTATGCTCCTTACAACCTTAAGATGCAGGTCAGACAAAGCCCTCACCTGAAAGTGCAAACTGCACAGGCATCTCAGAAACCAGCCTTGTGCTCCATGATGACAGGGAGGGGGGCTTGTTGTTGTTCCATCTGACTCCCCTAAGTAAATATGCAGCTCATAGTGTCTCTTGAATTCCTTGAATTTCTTCACCAAGCTGTACTTCTTGCAGAAGATTCCTCAATTGCTCTTTAGGACTTTCAGTAATAGAAACTCATTGTCCAAAACTTTTTTCTGTGGCAGCAGTCTGTGGCAGACCCCACAGATGTTTATATTAGGATCCTTTACTCATTGGATTCTGATCATGTTGTCTCTGGGAGCCTCATCTCTTTCCCTGGAATGCTTCCCTGGAGTCTCCTTCTAAGCAGAGGTTCAGAAGAGAAAATTTCCCCTCAGACAGTGGTCTCTAAAACAGCAGTGCACCTTGTGTGAACAAATGGAGGACTCACTGAGCCTCCCCCAGTGTTGGATTGTCAGCTCCTTCCCAACCTAGCTCTTCTGCTTAGTGGAGCAGAGAGCTGCACTATTGAACGCTGCTTTTGTGTAGCAGCACCAGGAATGGGGGAGCTGGGGGCTACCAGTGAGCACCAGCCATTTTCCACACTTCTGCTTTCAGTTATGCTTTACATGTGCATGCAAAGTGCTCTTTTCCTCCAGCTGCACCCAGGGACGTGGTGGCTGGAGGAAAAGAGGCAGAGCCACAGCCACTAGAGGGCATTTGAAGGACATCAGATCAGTGGGTAGCAGGTGTCTGGGCTGGGGCATGAGCCAGCTGTGCCAGTGTGTCCCACTGTGTCAAGCTGTGGCACGCAGCAAGAAGTCTTATCTCAGCACCTTTCTTGTTCTGTCTTTCTGCAGTTGTCCCTGGGTACTCTGAGTTAGTGGTTTGCAGAAAGCATGGCATAGGCTCTTTCCATGGATGAACTGTTGCAGATGGGCAGCAGCTGAGGTGGAGCAATGCTGCTAAATAGACCACTGAATAACTACACCTCCACTGATTGCATCCTTTAAAATAGTTATGCATATAGATATTGGACATAGCTTTGTTCATCAGTTTTAATCAGCTGCCTACAACCTCCTCATTTAGTTTTTCTTGGCAGTAAGTCAGAAGTCCATGACTTTCCTGCCTTTTGCCATCTACTCTCTCTTAATAGAGAGAGCTGTTCTCAAAGGGCAAACTTTAACAAAAGCATACACCTACACTTCATACCAATCTCTTTCAAGTCTATTTCAGTAGACTGAGTTGAATATGGCCTTCTGTATTCCAGATGAAGGCCAAGGACTTAAAAACAAAGTATTTGCAGTGACAACATCACACGTAGCTGTATGCCATCAAAAGGGAATGCCTGACACAGACAATATGAGTCCTTTCAGTCAAGCTTAAACAACTTCCTCAGTGTTCCTCTTTACTTCCTCTTTTAAAATTTTTTTCCAAGAGATCAGCAGTACAGAAACAGCGTGGCAATACATGCACTTGCACAGTGACTTTCTGCACAGATTAGTTCCCATGAGAAAAGTTTGCATTGAAAAGCTCCAGGTTGGTATTTCTACCAACTGCTCCCAGTGTGTTGGAGAAAAGGGATAGGAAGGACAAGAGTGAGCTTTCACTTGCAGTGGGACAAGAAATATCAGAATGAGTTTGCCTTGTCCTTGTCTATTATCAAGGTTTTTTGTAGTGTAAGAAGGACCAAGTGCCGCCTCAGTTATCTCCCCATCAAATTGCTTGGCAAAACTTCAGATGCACAGGAGGGGCCTTTTGAAAACAAGCAGGAGTCTTGCAGAGTTGAGAAGGAAAACCTAATGCTTTCCATAGACTTGAGAGAAAGGACACCAAGCCAGCATTGAGTAAAACAGGTCAAACTCTAAAAGGGGTAACAGTCTATCTATCCCTCAGACATTCTCAGGTTGAGTCAGGTGGACTTGTGGAGGGGACTAGGAGCCCTTTGGGTACAGGTCCAGAGACTCAAACCCTATAACTGGCAGAGAAGCACAACACCATGACTCATCACTATGTGCTGGAATGCAGCTACTGTGGGGTGGGAGTGAAGGGCTGGATTTAACTCAGGACACAAATGATTGTAGAGTAGTATGAGCACCTGTCTGCCCTTGGAAGCAATCCTGATGGACATGTGAGATAGCATTGGTGTTCTTGTGTTTCTCACTGGGGTTGCTGCACCACCCTTCTGCTTCCAGGAGCTTGGACTGAGCAAATCAAGCTTTATGGTCAAGAGAGGCGCTTTTATACAAGGTCATTCCTTAAATCTCAGCAATAACTCAGAAGGCAGTGCGGGGATTATTTTTATGCCAGTGGTAGGGACAAGAGATGTTTCCTGGGGAACAGTAGCAGACCTGTGGGTAGAGCTCAAGAACCTTGACACTGTTATTCTGAGTCCAGCATCCAGCTTTTTACATAACAAGTCAGGTCTTACAGGCATTGAGCTATCTGTCTCCATTAATGAATTAAGACCCGGCAAACCACAAACTGAGCTAATTGGTGTATTTTTCCCTTAAGAAGAGAATTAGAAAACACACTTGTACTGGGAATTGCGAATGATACAGTCTGCCTGAAGGAAAACAAATTATCACTCCAGCAGGAAAACTCACATCCCCAGGGTTCTGAAAGCAACTCATGTTGACTCTCTTGTTTTACTCTGTGGGGGATTTGAGAGGAATGATTTGAGACAGGAGCAATGGGGAAAATTCTCTCCTTGTGTTCTCTTTCTCTTTTACATGACTGTCATACAACAGGTGATGAACACATTTCCTCAAAGTCATTATGCTAAATGCAGATTACATTTCATACAAAACAGACAGTTGCTGCAAATCTTGACTGGTGCATTCTTTAATGATATGCTGGTTTCAGGGAGGCCATAGATGCCATTGCTGTTCAATAAGTAATAGATTATATATTTTTCCTCCCACAGCATGAGGTGCAGTTTGAAAGGAGAACTGAACTAAATAAAGTAAATAAATAAACTAAATAAAGTTCCCAAAGTGAACAGGAGGCACAATAGTTACACAGTTAAAACTGCTGCTGGTTTCAGGATGGCTTTGTCAGCTTAGGTTACCTTGGTGACACACAGGTGGGAGAAGAGTAGTGTGATATCATAATCCTGCCTACCACAAGAATGTGGTATTTTCCTTGGACTGCTATGCAAATACTGGAATCCACCTTTGAAAGCCATCTGATCAGATCTTGGAGAATTTGGGCTGTTGCAAGGATGCTCCAGAGGTTGTCTGAGGAGACAGTTCACATGTGTCCAGTCTTAGACACCAAGAGAGGACATGAGCTTCACAGATCACATTTCAACAGTGATTTTACCGGTTGTCAAGGCTGCACAAGTACTGTGTTTTAAAGTTGAAATTAGGTGTGGAACCTTAAAATACCACTTTTGTGGAATCTTGATTTCTGATATGTGAGTCTTACCCTGGTGATGTGATGTGGACAACACTGCCATGTCCTGGTGAAGTCAGTGTTAACAGGTTATGTTTGCAACGTCAGAGAGGAAAGGAACAAAGTAGAAACATACTTTCAGTATTAGGTGAAAAAAAATCCTGTACTTAAAAAGTGTGTTTCTTCTCTTATATTAGTGTAAGTGGGGGAAAATATGGGATACAGAATTTTCTAACAAAAGCAGTGTAATATTAGGTTCTGCAAAAATTTGTTTATCAAATTTTTGTCTTCTGCATAAATTGAATAAGTTATCATTATTGCAGTGGAGTTATGGCAAAGTAAATCTACTGGATGTATAGAAATTATAATTCTTAGGAATACATCAGGATTACATCAGGACAAATAAAGGCTGCAAGAGAACTTTGGTCAGACAGTAAATACAAAATAAAAATACTATACACAGATTTCTGAATAAACATGTAGAAGCTTAAGCAATTTCTTAAGACAGTCAAAACATCTTGCTGACCTGTAATTGCAGGGAGGGCTATTCTCCTTATGGTATAAGACAAGGTTCAGTGGTGGGCACTTATCAAAGTATTCATCAGTACTTGTGTATTTGTTCTAAAGCACTTACTAACACTAGTTCAGAAGCCTGTATTTTTAAAATTTTAAAAATTAAGCAAAAATGAACATTCTTTAATTTCAATTTTTTTCCTTTGGTGGTAGTATCTGCTGTCCTAAGATAATAATGAGTTCTACTATGTAGGCTTTGAGAACTGAAATGTAACATGTAGCCCTGAACATTGTCATTTTCCTGGTCGAAACACAGGGCAATATTTGGAGGTGTTTATGTTTGCTGACAAAATACCTAGTTTCCTACATGTAGATGCATTAGCTACTTGTAGATTTTAAAACATAAGCTAAGCAGCTGTGACAGTGCAGGGCTAATGGCACATCAAAACCCTTGGCCCTCTCCTCATTCAGACTGCTGGGAGAAAGGGCTGTGCTGTTCTTTCTGTGCAGCCAAGGGCCTCCCAGGAGACACCTCTTGTTCAGTGAAGAGTGTAACAAGGCACACAACCATGAAGTGTAGAGCAGCTACTGACTTTGATGGTCTTCTTCTTGTTACTTCCTCCTAATCCCATCATTCAAACTAGTATTTGGAGTGGGTAAACAACTTTATGTGGGGATTTCTGTGCCTCTCAAAAAGAGACTTAATTATGTACAGAAATGTTTTTTGGCTGAGCAGTGGGACAAGGTCTCAATTACACTTTGGCCACCACCTATTTTCAATATTATAATCACAAGAATCTTTCTGTGAAGGAAAAATTGCAGACAAAGTAACTTACTGAGAAGAGCAATGTTTTTCTATATCTCCCTCATACAAACAAATACTAGTTAATGACATTAATTGAGCAGATTCTAGGGCAGCTGGCCAAGGAAAGTATTTGTCTTATGCTGAACACCTTCTGTTGCACTCTGCAAACACAAGCTGCTAGAATGACCTCGGCACTTCTTTTGCTTTTATTCAAAGTCACCAAGATGTTTATGATTCAGTTTCCTCCCTATCTCAGCAATAAATACCTACATGGCAAAGGCCTCTAAATCTGCCATTCAAGCAGCAAAAACAACATGCCAATCCAATAAATGACTCCCTCACAGTGTTTTCATTATACAAAGAAGACTTTTTCTGTGTTCTGTCCAAGAACACCATCCTGCAAAGTTTGCTTTATAATAAATAAGGGAGGTCCAGCAGAGATGGGCAGCAGATCAGAGGAGAGAGAATGTCATGTAGACTAAAGCAGGATGAAAAAGAAAAGAAGGCATAATTATTGTTGAGTATGTTCTTAAATTACCCAGTGGTTCTGTTAAATTCACTTTCCTACACAGATTATATTTTTCTGGAAGTAGCCTTTTGTGGCTTTATTCATTAATACCTCAATATTTAGCAGTGCTGTGAATGGTTTGATATTATTTTCTGCTTTCTGAGTAAGAAAATTAATTATTTTCCTGTATTTTTTGCTGCTAATCCACTGGAAAGGGATAATCAACCAACAGGTAGTTGAAGCAAATTCTTCGTGGGCAAATCATGAATTTATATATGGCTACAAAGTGTATTTCAAAACCTTATGAACAAAACAATCTGTCAGAATGTAAACTAGTGCATTTATCATTTACAAACTGAAGAAAAGACTGTTTTAAACTCACTGAGTAGTTTGCTCATTATAATTTCTTTAACTTGAAAGTATGTGATGAGGTAGTGAGGGAAACAATTTTGAAATGCCTCTCTCAATGCCCAATGCCCCATTTATAAATCGGCTGATTAATAAATGCAGAGGAAAGATGGTGTTAAAAAAATATTGTTTCACTATTGCTACTATTCTTTTGAGAGCTAACATAGATGTGATCAGCATTTTTCATTCCCTATAAAGGTAGATTTTCAACATTCCTTTATTACTTAAGAATAAAGATAAAACACCTGCAAACAAAAAAAAACCCAAGAAACCCAAACCAACCCAAAAAAAAAAACCACAACAGCTCCCCAAAAACACAACAAAAAAGTTCCACAACACCAAAATCAAACAAGCCCCCCCTCAAAAAACCAACACACACACATAAAAAACCCTAAATAAAAAAAAACAAGGAAATGCGCAATCAGATTGGCTCAAACTTTTTATGTCCTGAAGGACTTGATTGTCTTCCATATCTCTGGGCTCAGCCTGTCGCATAGGCATCCAAGCATTTTTCTACTTCAGAATAAAAGCCTTTTTCAGTTGTGGCAGGATGTTATATAAACAGTTTTTTTACCTAACTCGGGAAAAATAAGAGGAGGAAGAGGAGAAAACCAACATGATTTTATCTGTTTGTTGCATTTCTCTGTATAGGTGGCTAGATTTTAAAAAATTGAGACACTTTATTCAGTAGGTATGTTTTAGAGCTGATGCCAGGAAGGGAATAAAAGTGGTGAGACAGAGAAATGGAGAGAAGGTCAGAGCCACTCCTCTTCTGTGGAAGAATGTTGAAAGAGAACAAAGGGGGAGGATAAGCAGAGAAGGGCTACGTGAGCCTTGGAACAAGATGAAATGGCAAAAGTCTTGAAAACAAGAAAACCAGAATTCAACATTTCTATGTGTATTCAGCACATAGAAAATAATGTTAAAATGTTGATTTCAACATAGAAAATATGTTAAAAGGAACAATCAGCTGAGGAAGCTGAAACCTAGGGATCTTGAGAGAAGGTTCAGTGCTGGAAGTATAAGAAGACGGGGAAGAAAAGAGGGGAAAAGTCTCAAACCCAAGGAAAGCCAAAGCACTGCAGGAAGACAGAAGGAGGAGGTCAGCTCTGTCTCTGTTCTTCTGCACAGCGTGGACTTGGCACACGTGTGTCTGCACGAGGAGAAGGCAGAGCAGTGCACAGTGTGGCTGCACTGTGGCTCACTAAAAAGAGCAGCTTCCACAAGAAAGAGAAAAAGACACACCAGAGTGATGTAGCACCAGCTGTGCTTACTATGTTTTTAATGTTTTTTTTCCCTTGTGTTGCACAAGCAGGCCTAATTTTGAACAGGTTATTGTCCTTTCATTGCTTTCCTTGTAGCTGATGTTCTTATCAGCATCTCCTGCCCTAAAATACAGACCACATTGTAATGGTGCTGCAGTGCACTAACTTACAGGGACAGCTGGAAGAACAGCCTTTTGATAACTCTGAGGCCTCTACTGCAAGAGTAGGAATAAAAGCCTTCAGAAAGGGATGGCCTGGCTGCTCCTTATTAAGGTGATTAGATATTTTGTCAAGAAACACTGCAGGATCACAAAGTAACACACGGGCAAAGCACAAGGCCCAAGGAACAATAGGAAGCCAGTGGTGGCTGCTTTTTTCTGGCTTCAAACTACCTTGTTGATTTCAGCGTGGTAATAATAGTGCTTTGCAGGCAGCTGTGCTCCTTCGTAATGCACTGTGTGGGAACAAGGGAAAATTAAGGAACACAGAGCTGGTGCCCAGCCTCCTCTCCAGTGGCTCCAGAGAGAGGCAATGCTGCCCAAGGCAGGAATAAGCACCATCTCCGTTTTCTTTATTGCAGCCTGGAAGATCAATTCTAAGAAAAACAAAAACTGGCAGATTTTAAAAAGTGTGCATCCCAGCTGCATGAAAATATCCTAATAAAGTCACTGTTACAGCTTGTTCCTATCTATTTTGTCTCTACCTAGTGTAAACTCCACTACCCTGCTATGTCACCGGACTTAGGAAACTATTTCTGCAGACCTGATTTAAGAGCTGTCTGTGGAAAGATTATCTAAGATGTCTATCTCAGATACCTGGAAAACCTTAAGACACCTTTATTGCAGAGAGCTGTAATTATCTAATACACCAGGAATATGACTCAATTTCACATCAATTAGAGAAGCAGAGCCAAAAAGCCCCACAACAAACTGTGCAAGTCTTTGCATTTCTGTAACTGCAGAAGACTGGGCGGTCCAGTAACTTTGCCAAGGTGTTAGCCATCAGGACTGTATTCAGCATGCTATGTGTCTGCTCCCCACAGCCTTGCACTACAAAGGAGGTCAGGACAGGCATTCCTTCAGGCATGTGGTAGAGCTGTGTGCATCAAACACAGTACTAAAAATGTGGCTTGAAGCAAGAGTAAAATGTGGTATCTTTAGAGCAGTGTTATTTCGCAGAAATACCGCCTTGTCTAACTACTATGAATAGCCAGCCAACTCACCACAAAACAGGAGAAGGGGAGCTGGGCTAACACAGACCAGGCATGGATTTGCCTCTGAGGCTATCCCAGCCAGCCAGGCCATGGGAGCATAGCACTGGAGGCAGAGAGGGCAACAGCAACCTCAGTCAAGTGGGCAGCCCGAGTCATGCCAGGTAAGTTCTGTGGAGAGCCTGGTGCTTTTTATGGGGCCTTAACTCGGCAGCCCAGGAATGCACTTTGTCAGAAAATGTGTAAGCTTGTGTGTATGCATTCCCTGAGCACCTTGGAAGGAGGTCATGACTTCTGGTGCCACTGCTATTCATTTAGCTGTCTGTCACAGACCAAGGTAGGCAAGAATTTTTTCAGAAAGTTATGGTGATCCTCAACCTCACCATATTTAAACTTGATTAAAGTCCTGCTGTCCTATTAGCCCATTTTTACTTAGCCTTTCCTCAGGCAGATTTCCAAACACTAAGCAAAATTAATTTCAGGACCCAACCCAGGGAATTTATTTTCTCCCATCACAACAGGAGAGAATGTTCTGCTCTAAGAATCTGAAAAAGATTTGTAAAGTACATCCACAAAAGAAGTTTCCTCTGGAACCCTCATTTCCTGGCTGCAGTATGCCTGTCACATTTCTACTGATTCATTGGTCAGCTTCAGGAAAGAAAACAGCTCTCAGTCCCTCTGCTGACGTTTGCTCCATTAGTAGCATAGCCTGTGATAAAATCCTAACTGCACAGTCTTGGATATTCACTGCATCCTTGTTAAAAAGGGGGGAATGCTTGATGCATAAATTATCCTGTGCTTAATTTTGCATGTCATATCATTTTAGAGCACTTAGAAATGCTTGACTTAGCCAGCATTTATCCTCACAGCTGTGGCAGTTTCAGTCTCAGTGACTTGCTTGCTAAGGATAGGGCACTGAGTTTCCATTGTAAGCAATGCCCATAGTGTCTGAGGGGCAACAGAAAACTTTAAGGCATAAATTCTCTCACCAAGCAGCATTCACCTTTCTGCAAAGAATAGGCTTGTACATCAAGTTCTGCTCAAATCCCTGCACTGACCACAATCTGTGAAGAGACTCCAGCCCTTCAGCCCACAAGCAAAGCCAAGAAGCATGACAGTCACCAAATCACTTAGCAGTCACACAGTTTGCTGTTTCCAAGTGTGTCTTCCCTCTACCTTGACCTCACCTGGCCAAGGTTGAAGTTTTGCAGGCTCCCAAAACAGTGCAGCAGGAGAGAGAATGTTTTTCAAACCTGCTTGCTACAGTGGGCTGTGTCTCCAACACTAACCCACGCACTTCAGAATATTAAACTGGAGACAGCTGCAGCAGGCATAAACTGAATCAAACCCTGGTGAGTTTTAGGTCAGCTGCAGGATTGCAGGCAGCCCTGCCCACTGCAAAAGTATAATCCTCCCCACAGGCCAGGATAGAAAGCCTTCACCTCACCTTAGCTAACCTTGACACATCAAAGTATCATGTAGTCTCATATAAATTCCTGATGGAGACAGGTAATTGACTTCATTTTCTGAAACAAAATTATCCAGATAGAGCCATACTTTAAAGGAAGTTAAAAAAAAACTATTAAGAAACCTTGTTCTGTTTTTCACAAACAGCAGAAACTCCTTGTGTTAGCTAAAGGACATCACATTAAATAGAGAGCAGATGTTGTAAATAATCACACTTTTTCTTAGGTATACTAACGAAAGGCAGTAGCCTCATGGTTCCCTGAGCACCTGTGTTACATGTTGTATTGTGAAACAATCCACTTTTATTTTATTCCTCATCTGTCAGTAGTGAAAGTGCTTTCAAGAAGGTAATGAAGCACTCATTCAAGATTTGATAATTGGAGATACCCCTGGACATGCTCAGGACAAAACAGAACCAAACAATCTCTTTAGGGAAGAGAACCAGCAAGCAGGCTCTGTGTGTAAACAAAATTCTCCTCACAAGAAAACACAATGACCATCATGACAGATTTGCTATCTTAAATGGACAATGAGACTTGGTCAGGGCATGCAAGCTTAAAGGAAATGGAGCGAGGCACACGCTTCAGAGCTCTGCAGTTTGTCTCATGTCACAAAACAATTCCTCTCTTATCCTCATCTTCATCCTCTTTTCAGACAAAGGCCACAACTCCAGGTATAGTAGCAACTGATTTTTTTTTCTATTGAAGAATTCCAGGAAAAGTATCATGCCTGAAAATGACCATCTCATTACATGTGAACTGAAGCACCTGAGAAATGCTTTGAGAAAGGACGTCCCAAGGTTAAAAAGAAGGAAATGATTCTTCACCTGCTCTTGAGCCTTACATCTCTCCCATGATTAAACTTGCAATATCTGGTCTCTGCCTCTCTGTGGCTGCTTCCATCTGTGCAATTGTGTCGGGGTCACTACTCTAAAATCTGCAGCTGTCCTCAACCTTTCCTTTGCATATTTATTTGTCACACCAACAGTTTTCCACCTGAAGGGTCTGTTGGCAGAAGCAGAGTCTCTGCCAGAGTATTTGAACACCTGCCCTAAATCAGCTATTTCTGAATTTAGCTGGGGAAAAGCCACCCTCCATTAATCAGTGATGGGGGCTTACAATGCCCCAGCACATTTCCCAAAACACTGTTCTTATCTAACACAGTAAGCATCTAAATCTAGCTCCTGGTCTGAGCAGTACTTGAGAAAAAAGCTCTGTCACAGAAGTCTACTCTGAAGACTGAAGTGTCCAAGCTCCCCCTGCACAGATATCCCCATGGCTATTGACTTCTGCTTCAGCCTGCTCTCTGAGAGCCAGTCCAGGACCATACCAGTTACAGATATGTCAGCCAAGATGAAGATGCCCCTGAAGTCTGGACTTTAACAGTGATAACACTCAGTTTCCTTTGAAGTGGAGTCCTATTAAAAGTGTTGAGTAATTTTATTAACAACAGCAGTCACAGAAAAGCCATGTTTCTGCAGCCATTAAGAAAATATGCTTACACAAAAAAAAGGAAATGGGACAGGGAAATAGATAAATCTATTGGTTTTGCCTGACAGCAAAAGCCCATCTCCTGTATAGGACAACTGGGCAATGGACTGGTACATTATGTCTGCAGAAGTGTTGAGAGACCTTGTGCTCATATAGAATCATAGAATCATCTAGGTAGGGGGAAAACCCCTACTCTGGGGCAGGAGATGCATCTAATCCAACCAATAATATTGTCTTCTTCAGTTTAATGTTCATTAAGTTCATTGTAAGTTCACTAAGTTCATTGTAAATCACATCACAAATTCCTTATATGCCTTATTACTAGCGAATTTTTACATTTCCTTTCTTCTTTCTCTTATATCAGTCATTATGTGATATGTTGGTAGCCTTCAGCAGAGTGCCCTCATATTTGATCCCCTGAATCCGAGGACTGTACCTTTGAGAAATAAAATCACAGCACCAAGCCCACATGCCAGCTGGGTTGGCCACTGTGGCCACACACTACTGAGAGCAGGGAGGCAGAGCGGGGCTGGCATGGCTCAGGCAGCTGGACTCTGCCATGCCTGCCTTGTGCTTCTCTGCAGCCACAGGGGTACTCCATCACTGATGGGGCCCTCAGGCCTGTTCTGGGGCTTTTCTATGTGCAGAAGCTACAGCACTGAACTCCAGCCTTTTATTTACAAGCTTTCCATGAAATGCGACTGTGGAGAGTTGACCCTGGCTGGATGCCAGGTGCCCACCAAACTGTTCTAGCACTGCTTTCGTCAGCTGGGCATGGAAGGGGGACAAAATAAAATGGAAAACAACTCATAGGTCAAGGTAAGACAGTTTATTAAGGCAAAAGTAAAATGGTGCTTACTCAAACAAAGGAAAAAACACAATTATTTTATTCGGTGCTTCCCATCAATAGTGGAGCACTTCCCATGAAGCAGGGCTGCAGCACATGTCACAGTTGCTCCGGAAGGCAAACATTGTAAATAACCAGTGCTCTCCCTTCCTCCTCCTTTACTTGGCTTTCATATCTGAGCTGATGTCATACGGTATGGAACATCCCTTGGGTCAGTTTGGGTCAGCTGTTCTGGTTATGTCCTCTGCCAAGATTTTGGCCACCCCTGGTGCTGGTGGGAGGCTGGACGAGGGAGAGACAGCGCTGACGCTGTGCAGAGCTGTAGGCAGCAGCCAAAGCTCTGGTGTGTCACCAACACCTCGGTAGGTACCAATGCAGAGCCCAGCACTGTGAGGGCACCTGTGGGAAAATGAACTCCATCTCTATAAATGACAAAAACCAATAATGCTTGTATTAAAGCCCTGCTGTGCCCTTGTCCATGTTGTGTGTACTTTCCCAGATGAGGAAGTGCTCATGAGGAAACATCCAATTGTCTTCTCCTTGTGGAGATGAAGTCAGTGGTTAATGTGCATAGCAGGGTCTTAAATGTTTCTGGGACTCATAAAATAACAAAGAACAATAAATATTTACAAAGCAAACTCAAGTAAAAATAAATGAATTTTCTTTCATCCTTCAGAAGCAGTTGGATTTTTAAGTCTGCTACACCTACAGCCACATAGTTTCTTCAGAACTATGGGGTGAAAATTCAGGTAAGTTCAACTAAGAGAATATTAACTATTTTGTGTGCCACATTTGAGTTAATGGCTGAGATGTTTTCATTCTCAGAGAAGTGCTCAATATGGAAATGTGGTTTCTGGAAATGCAAATAGCTCACACAGGTTTTTTGGCAATGATAAACAAATGGATGTTTGCACAGGTGTAATTAAGCACAGAAGAGGCAAACTTCTGTGCAGAACTGATTTACAGTCAAATTCATCACCCTTAAAAATCCAGATTACATTGCATGTTGCTGTATAATCAAACTGGTATTTCAGTTTCTTGAATTACTAGATTTTCAGAATGATGTAAATTAGATGATAACTTTGGAAATAAAGTGAAATTGGTTTAAACTCTGACAGTGTCAATGGAGAGGGCAGGAGGTGGGCAGGGCAGTGTGGGAATAGTGCCTTATTGCAAGAACTGCAAGTCCATCTTCCCAAACACAAACAATAAAGCACTGCAAGTCATGGAAATTATTTAAGTAGAAAGCAGTATCTACCTTCATGGCAGTGTGTCTTTTCCAAATAGTCCACCAATAGATAAAGAATATTCTTTACTTCAAGGAATTTGCTCTTGCAATAGAGAAGTAAAAGCAAAACACTCTTTGGTACATAGGTAAGAGGTTTGGGGATGTCATGTAGAATGTGGAACTCATCGTAGAAGTCTAAACAAACTCTGATATTGCTAATGCAAAATTTCAATCCCTAAAATCAGAGCCATCATTCAAACAAGACTTCCTGGAACTCTAAAGGCTTACTAAATCTCATCACTGAAAGAGATTATTCCAGTTCTTTACTCCTCCCTTACATCAATCAGCCCAATCTGAATCCAACAGATTTCAGGAAATTGAGGAAGTTATGAAAGAATTTAAATGTTCTTTGAGAAATTTTCTGTCTTCCTTATAATTACTACATAGTCAAAAATTGTAACAACCAGCAGATGTCTCTGCAGCCACTGATCAGTGCTGCACACATGAGGAAAAGGGGAAGAATGAGTGAGCCTTCACTTTTAGACTGACTTCCAGAAACGTCAAACCTACACAGCAAATTCCAGAAGAGCAGAGACTGACAGCATTATAGCAGCACTTCCTAGGAAGGAACCAGCATCTTACTTGGTTTTACAAATAGCAACATGAGCACCTTAGAACTATCTGTTTTCAGAGTGGTTTATCAAGAATAAAAAGTTTCTAAATTTGGTGTCTTTGCCTCAAAAAGGCCTTGTTCTCAAAAAGGACAAGCTTGCCATCCCTGGAGCTAACCTGTACCTGTACTGCTTGTCCTCACACAGATGAAAATGACTGCCACAAACATCCCTTGCTCTGCTCCAACTCAGGGCATGCAGCTTCAGGCTTTCCTTTGTTAATGTGTACACAGGAACATCTGAAAAAAATAGTGTTTACCCTACAAAAACAAGACACCCTGCTGTACATCAAATTCCCTCCATGGGGAGAGGATAAGCTGGAAAATGAGGCAGATGATAGTTATGAGTCACAGTATTTAATGTGCTGTGGTAAGGCACTTGAATGTTATGACTGTGAGAGCAATAGAAGAAGCTATTTGATAACAAAGCACATATTTTCTACCACTGTGAATGATTTGTGAGCCCACTGAGTTGCTGACTTGCAGCCTAATGTCTCCTGGTAGAGTCATCTTTATTGAACCCTGCTGGTACTAAGGGTTTCCCGGCAGGTAGATTTGTGAAACATTTCTGTCTTGTACAGAGGCAGTCCCTCTTGCCACCATGTTACCATTGGCTTTTGGCTTGAGACAACTGAGGAAAACCTCAGGGAGCACAGCAGAAAGAAAGACGTTCTTTTAAGGCATATTTTCTCTTCCTGATCTGTGAGTGGCCCAAAACCAAGTGTAACTTCAATGGACCCTGCCTGCTGACCACTGTTAAATGAGCACCTCTTACCTCCTCACAGGTGGCATGAAAAATGCTGAAGGTGTAGAGAGGCTCTTTGGTGTGAATGCAATGCTGCATGTCTGTCAGGCTGCATGAGCGCTGTGGGTGGTAGGGAGCACAGGCTGGGGCTGCATGCTGAGAAAGGAGCCCTTGCTCTGCTTGCTGTGTCCCCTGAGCTGTTACACTGGGGGCAAGGTACAGCCCTTGCTTCAGCAGCACTCTCTGGCAGGAACAGCTACATACATACACAGGCCATTTTATGGAAGGTACTAACCTGTAAGTCACTTCTCTTGATTCGGTTCTCAGATTACAACATATTTGTAGGGCCACAGTTTACCTTCTCCAGATCTTCTAATTACTGGAATTCAAGAACCCCATTTCTTTCAGGTAATGAAACAGGAAAATCCTACTGGTGTTATGGTTCCTGGCTGAAGACCTATAACAAATGTGATCCTTCCCTTTCCCTTCCAAGTAAGGTGGTGGTTCATTCAGTTTGCAGGGAAAAAAAGACCAGATGGTGGTAGATGTCTTTACTATATGACATATGTTTGTAAGAAAGGTTTTTATTTTTCTTATTCTTTAATTTCCGTGAATTATATTTTATTCCCCTCTGTTTTAAGTAAATTGAGTAACAAGATCGGTATATNCCCACTATTTAATGAAAATCCTGTAGTTTATACCTGTGATACATGATGTATGATGCTGCCACAGGAAAAGTAGCTAGCATTGTTACAGACCTCCATCTTAATTATGAAAATTTTTTATTTAAATATAGAGCTGAGCATACAAAATACAGCACTAGGCCATCTGTTAGTTTTCCATCTGGACTCATTTGCAAAATACTCTCTGTTTCCCTCCTAAATACTATTTATAATCTTCCTTGGAAAAAAGTATGACTAATCTATGGTACACAAGAGATAGCTATTTGCATGCCACTTTTAATAGAAGTGGCTATATAGTTCAAAGTAGTAGCAAAATATATTTATTTTGTTTTGCATGCAGGTGTAAAAGCTCACATGATTTCTAAACACACACACAAGAATTTTTCCTATCACACCTTTTTAACTAGCAAAGGTGAAAATCTTCAAGATTTCTGATTTAAGGGAAGAGTTACAAATGAGGATGAACAGTTAGCATTTTGAAGTGCCTGACCAGGACTTGTGCAGTGATTCTGAAGTGGTTTGTATTTCTTTCTTGCTCAGTCTGAAACATCCCCAGAGGCCTGATTTCTGAAGATGAGCACTCAGATTATACTCACTATAAGGTATCATCTGAGCTGAATATTGCAATATTAGTGTAATCCCTAGTCGCTCGGTCCACACCCCTGTTCCCCAGACCAGTGTAAGTGTGGGCAATGGGCCTGGCCATACCTCAGATCAGCGGCTGCAGGGAGCCCACTGCAAGGCCTCCTCTGGAGGACACATGCATGGGGCGATTCCATGGTGCCCTCTAAGGCCATCTGTGGGTCACCACCAGTGTCACCCAGAGCCACAGACAATGGGGCTGCTGGAGTTGTGTCCTATCTTCTCTCTCCACTCAGTATCGCAGAGCAGTGAGAACCTCATTCCCTGGAGGCTATTCCCTAGTCATTCTTTTACACCTCTGAGTCAGGTATCCTGAAGAACCTTCTCAGGTCCTCCTTCCTCCCGTAACATGTCATCTTTGGCCAAACTCTACTTAACAGTTACCAGAGTGGAAAGCAAAAAGGGGCTTATTTCAAGGGTTTTGATTTGAAAGGCAACTATTCAGCAGTATCTTACTCTCATCTTCCCCTTCTCTTTATTTTTCAGAGAAGAGAAAAATGTTTTTAGACACTGCTTCTTGTCTTAATTCTTCATAAAGAGGCAAAGGCTGACTTCTCCTGGCTAACTTGCATGCAAAGTTCTAAAGAAGTTATTTGCAGTGTAATGTTAAGTCGTCTTTGGGGTTCTGGAGTGTTCTTTTGGTGAGCAAACAAATGATGTTCTAGAAAACACATAAAAATAAAGAACTGGAATAAATTACTAGGCTCCCTGGCATTGCTTTTCAGGCTGTCTAGTATCTCATTGCTCTTGCCTGTCTGTCTTTCTGCCATCTATGGCAGGATGTTTTACATTCTCTGCTACAAAGACTGCCATTTTTTCTCTCTCAATTTTCAGTACTATGCATAAATATGTTGTTGCAAAATAAAGCTTGCATGTGCAGCTACAAAACAGCCCTCCCCTACACCCCAAATCTGAAAAAATGTGGTCCCTGACTACCAATTGTGAAATGGAAGACACTTGAAAAGTTGCAGCAGTCCATATGCAGAATCCTTACTTTAATACTGACAAGACTTGAAAACTCCATGCAGTAAACCAGTTTTTATTTTATGTTAATAAGAACAAAATGACACTCTAAAATACCAACTATCTTTTTAATGTCTTTCTGTCAAAGATGAAAAAACTGCCATAACTAAGAATGTTGTACCCATTTACGATGAAATAGAGAAAATCAGAACAGATGCAGGAGGTACAAAAGATACGTAAGTACTAAGTTTAAATTACTATAATGCAAACATTAGTAGCTATTTACTAACGATTTAATTAACTTCCCTGCACCCATGCCACCTCAGTTTTAATTCTTTCAATAACATATGGCAACCATAGGGTGCATTTTGCACACATTCTCCTCTCACAAATATTTGCATACTTACGGCTGGATGTGGCTCAGGAACTGAACAGCACTCTGCGACAGAGAGCAGGCACATGTGGCTCCACAGGTGGAGCCAATGTGACAAACTTTGGGCTATGTGGTGTCCCCATTCAAAGTGCTTCAGAGCCCTCCATGTACCTGCTGGCTCTTGTGTGCTGGTGATGGCCCTGCCCTTTGCTCAGTCACCTGTTTTCGCTTGGGCGACAGCCAGAGTTAGACCCACCACTTGGTACCATCTGAAGGCACTGCTGCACCTTGTCAGAGCCAGCCTCCTGGAGAGACTCGTGTTGCTCTGTAGGACTCGGCCACCACTGGGAGTTGCAGGCACAGTTAATACTTCCCCTGAAGTTTCCCCTCTTCATTTCCAAGGAGAAAATAGAAAAACATGAAATAGGACTCTTTAGTAGCTCGCTGGTAGGGAAGCTTAGGGAAGCTTACTCTTGAACTTTTCAAGGCCCCTCTTACTGAGTCAGCATCAGCACTTACCCTTCCCTGCTAAGTCAATGGAGCTACCAAAAGTCCAGTCACTATTTTCTGCTGCATCTGAGATGCAGACAGAAGAAAGTTACGTACCTATCCTAACAGTAACCTCAGGGTTGTTATGTATGATGTTTGCAGAAGAAAACCAAAATGCAGTGGGGCAAGGCAAGGTAAGGGCAAGGCAAGGTAAAGGCAAGGCAAGGTGAGGAAAGGCAAGGAAAGGAAAGGTAAGGCAAGGCAAATAAAAGATTCTAGCTATGGAAGAAACCTCTGCTTTCTATCTATTGCCCAGGAGGAAAATCTTCCATACAAGGAAGTCTTTTGTCTAATTTAACACTCTAGATGTCAGCACTCTCAGCCTCTGGGTTAGTATGAAGTCAAAGGATAAAATGGCACAATTTATGTTTCTCAGTAGACCAGGACTGGTCCAAGAAGTTACTCTGTTTGTATGAGTTCAAAGGAAGCTATTTTGAGCTCTAAGCTAAGGTTTAAGATGAAACTTTGTTTCAGAGATATGTGATAAAATTTATGTACCAGGAATGTGCAGATCAGTCTGTAATAGGCACGAGTTCCAGGCTTCAATGTGTCCTGTAGTAAGTAAGAGTAAACTGTCCACAGTTGTTATGGTTAAGTAGAAATGAGTAGAAACACTAGACACTCACATTTTTTTGTCAGTTCCCATGAGATTTGCAGATGCTCCAGACTTTTTAAGATCCCCTTACTCTCACTGATACAACTAGGACATCACATACCTACGAGTGCATTCTTTGGCAAACAATCTGCTCTGGGGTTTGTCTTCTAGTTTGTTGTTACTTTATCCTCAGGGCTGTTTACTCACATAGAAATGGCTACTCCTTCTAACAGGATTTTTCAGAATCTGTTCTGGAAATCTCTTTGCATTTAGAGTCAGACTCTTAAATGTATTTAAAATGCTTTAGAAAAGTGTACTTAAAAAAAAGTCAGATGGGAGATTCATGGAACAATTTTTTTCCATTTATCTTGCCAGGTTAAAGGAAAATCTTCCATGGCAACATTAGCAGCAATCACCCATCCATTAACAAAAAGCCTTGATTTATTTTTTTCATTGTAGGAGGTGTAATTGCATTTCTCTTATCGTTATGCCTATTTCACATACTTTGCTACTCAACACTCTTATTTTCAGTCATTTGAGTTGCTTATAAATATACATTTTTCAATGCCAAGTGAATTATCAGCCCATTATTAACTTTATACAGCCTGAAATGGCAGTCTCTCTCTTTCTGGGATGTATGCATGTTCTTGCTTTCTGGGATGTGTGTAAACTCTATCTAGAGAATTAAAAACTGGGATGTTTATTTTTTGGTTTATTTTTTTTAAAAAAGAACTGTTGCTAAATAGAAGTACTTTGTAAATTGAAAGAGGCATTTCTGGAAGAACATTATGCAGGTGAGGGTCTTGTATTTTAATGCTGCTCCATGTGAAATTTAATCTTGAAATTATTTGAATAGTTGTTTAAACAATGACTTTCTGAAATTGCTACAGGTGATTTAGTGCCATTCATTCTTAGTGGTAAAGATCTCATATACTTCATGTGATTTTCCTTTGAAATTAAAGACAGCAGGTTTTTGACAGAGACTTTTTTTAAAAACCACAGTATTATGTGTATTACGTGTGCCTGAAATTTTTCCACAGATAAGATGACCAACAATGTTCATTTCTGTCCCTAGAAGTTAGAACCTGCAGGCTTGTATATATAGCTTTTAAAACTTCATGGCAAAATCAAGACCCAGGAAGAGGCTTTCTCACATTCTAGTCTTTTTCACACTCATTTTAGCCATTACATATTATTTCAATATACAAAACCAATGGCAGGTTTGAGCCCACCTGTAAACCTTGCAGATGTTTCAGTTGCAGATCTGGCATTTAGCGGGATGTGTTGCTGGAGAGTGAAGTAGAACAATTTTTGTCCTTCAGAGTACAAGGAAGAATTGTGAGGATTGTCTAAATCCATTGTTCATATTGTTATTATTTAGAAGGTATCCCATGGCTATCATTACTACAAAACAGTGTTACTTCACCATCATGAGGTATATCAGAGAAAATACCACATAGCACAAACCAGGCACTATCTAGCATTTCTGTGTGGGTTTTTTCCTTAGGAACCATGGATGTTATCAACAACTACTTGATTTGTCTTGGAAAAAGGCAGAGTAAAATTGTGTGGCAGCATCCTCTTCAATACCTTTAGGCATGACCCCTGACAATTTGATCAGTAGCATGTGTGTAGCAGGATGTGGGACCAAGTAAAGTATTCCATCCCTGGGTCAAAGAGCCTCATCAAAGATAACTAAATACGGATTGCGCCTGCATAGACATATCACAGAGCTGCATGGCCCTGGCTGTGAATCTAAGACCTTGGTTAGCATTTTCTTTCACTCCTCCTTTAGCAAGAAGATTTTTTTTCCTCTTTAATTTCTCACAGTTTCCCTTGACTGTAGTTCTGAAGATTACTCTTCTCCCTGTCAGAATCTGAGCCTGTATTTAAGAGCTTCTTTATATTAACAGTCTTGTATTAAGTTATTCTCTGTTGCAACATTCTGATTTATCTATAGATCTGTATTTTTTGAAACCATTGCTTTTTACAGAATTCTAATTTATATAGCCATTGGTTTTCATTGTCAAAACATTTTTAGTTTTAATTACTGTGTATTGAGCTTCTAGGTATAAAACTGTCAGATAAATCTGAATATCTGCATAAACCTGGGGAACTGCATATGTTACCACTCAACAATTGCTGGTGGACAGTTAGCAAACTCTTATCTAGGATCTCTGTTCAGCTGCTGCAGAACAGCACTGACAGGATGAACCACTGTTTAGTTGTCAAACCATGTGCAGTTATGACCTTGATCCTGAACAACACAGCAGATTATTCAGATTACACAATTCCTCAGCAAAGTAGTGTGCACAGCCAGCTCTACTTCAGTCAGTAACATACAAAGGGCTCATTTTGCAGGGCATCTGAGACAATAGATTTCTTCTGGCTTCTAAGAGAAAAAGTGACATCATTTACTGTCTTGGGTGGCTAGCAGGCAGGTGACTCCTTGTTATTCCTCAGAAGCTGTTTTGTGTTTGGCCTTTTTAATAAGGATAAGCCTTTTTCTCAGTACAGAGACTGGAGTCTCTCTTCTGCCTGGGATAGGAGGAACAGTGCAGTGCCTGTGGCTCTATGCTGCTGACTGCACACTGGAAGAAGGCACTGTGAGTGGTCAGTTATGCCTTTTCTCCCTGGCTGAGGGTCTGGACCAAGGTAGGCAGAGAACCCACAGCAGTGAGGCATAGCCTAGCCCAGGCTCTGAGCCTGGGGAGGAGAGACCCTCCCTGAGCTGGCAGTGGCACCGCTGGCAGATGGGCTGGAGCTGCGTGATGCCTGTGAGTGTAGTTGTGGTGGTTCATTGACACACAGCATCAGACAGCAGCCCTCCAGTGCTCCTGGAGCCCAGCTCAACAGTGGTCCTTGGGTCTGCAAGAGCAGTGGTTCCTCCAAGGATGTCAGGACAACCTCAGTCCCTACCAATAGCCAAATATGCTTGTTCAGCTGGATTGTGCAGACATGTGAGAAGTTGCATCCACACTAGGCCCAGAAGAAGAATAATTATATTTTCCCCTCCTGTTTTCTGTCTGAGAAGCTGCCCTCCTATCAGCTTGTCAAGCATGGAACTCCACAACAAGAGACAGGCCTTTCCAGAACTCCCTGGACCTATGGCCCTAGGGTTGAATATCTATAAAATGTTTTCTCCTTCTCTTTTTTCAGTACCACACAGTAACTTTCTGTTCATATCAGTTACCAGTACTTTGTACTCCCACAAGCAGTTCAGTGCTTTAGAGACACAGTCCTTGCATATTTCACACACTATCTACTGACTTTGTCTGTCTTTGCTGTCCCTGTTTCTATTGTGTCTCTGGTGTTTGTATTTGAAGGTCTGTAGAGGTGGGACTGGATGTGTCTGCGTACACAGCACCTGGCACAGTGCAGAAAGCCAACTCTGTGCTCCTGCATTACAGACAAAACATGTTTTCAATCTACCAAGCATAAATAGGGAAAAATGTAAGGAGCAAAAAGACTGAAGGTGCACTGAAGTTGGTGGCCACTATCACTCAGCACAGCCAAGGACTTGCTGCAATGCTTCTGTGAGTGTTCTTCCAATAATCTTGTTGCAAATTGGACACAAAGTAGATCTTTGGCATAATTCTCTTGCATTTATTCCTTACTTGGCTCATGCTTGTGACTATTTTGTTATTTCTGCTCTTAAAGATGTATTGTTTCACTTTTTAATGAATAGCCTGTCTGTGGTAAAGAGAGAATGCAGTGTTCTTTTGATATATCCATCTTTGCTTTTTCATTTTGTGCCTAAGGTGCTCAAACTGAATGAACTTTACTGCCATCTGGAGATGTAGTATTTTCATTTCTGTTTGTCATTTTACCTTTGAATTTCATTACAGAGCCTCATTCCTGGGGTTTAAAGAATAAAAGTGTTTTGGTGTTTTACTTGCTGTAGGGCTGTACTTCTCTTTATAGTGATTAGGTGCTGAAATAAAAGTCACCTCTGGCATCTGATGAGAGTGTTGAAGATTGAACTTAGTGAGTTAATCTGCCTAAGGGCAGACCCCTACCTGCTGGATATGTGCAGGTTTTTGGTAGCAGGGGAGGATGATGCCAGTGCACTGCAGGCCTGCTTGAGGTCAGTCTGGGACATAGGGGAATGAACAGATAAACCATGCCCTCTCTCTGAAACCCATCAGTATCTGGAGCTGCTGGAATTCTAGGTGTCAAAGGTAGAAATTTTGAGTTGGTATTACCTTCTGCTACCTTGGTAGCAGTGCCATGCTTGTGTAAGGGGGGGACCAGCTGGGACATACACTACTGGTGTGAAAGTCTTTATAAAAGGGATACAAGACCTTGTACAAGAACCAGGAAATGTTGTGTCAGACCCTTGAAAGACATGTTATTAGACTGTGGTGGGTTGGCTTTGGCTGAATGCCAGGTGCCCACCAAGCTGCTCTATCATTCCCCCTTCTCAGCTGGACAGAAGAGAGAAATAAGAAAAATAAGAAATAAGAAAACAACTTGTAGGTTGAGATAAGACAATTTACTAAAATACACAAGCAAAGAGGAAAAAAGCATTCTCTACTTCCCATCAGCACTGACAGCCATGTCTGGCCACTTCCTGGGAAGCAGGGCTTCAGCAAGCTCCAGAAGGCAAACATTCCTCCTTGCCTCCCTCCTCCTTTACTCAGCTTTTATATCTGAGGTATGTCATATGGTATGGAATATCCCTTTGGTCAGTTTTGTTCAGCTGTCCTAGTTACGTACCCTCCCAGGATCCTGCCAACTCCCAGCCTACCGACGGGAAACAGAATTTTGGAGATACAGCATTGATGCTGTGCCTGCGCTGTTCCACAGAGGCCAAAACACTGGTGTGTTATCAACACCCTTGTAGCTACCAGTGCAAAGCAGAGCACTATGGGGGCTCTTCTATGGAAAATCTCAGCTAGACCCATTACATTGACTCCCTTGGAAATAAGGACAAAATTATTTCAGCACAGAAGCCACAGACTATCACATTTAAATAAAATGAACGGAGATATTTTTGATCAGTAGGCTGAGAGTGGGCATTTGGTGTGTAAAGCTCCTTCCCAAAGGAAACTGTGAGTAAAAAACTCTTTGTGTTCCATCAGAGGAAGATGGTATTAATGATGAGAAGATGGAATGTTACTCAGCAAATCACGTCTGAAAATAAGTGAAGGATGGGAGAGTCTTGGAGACATGGCAGCAGGATATGCTTGTGTTGTTCTTATTCTTTCCTGGACAGCTGCTGGTAGTGGAGATGGGCTGCTGGCTCAATGCACCCTCCTTTTGAGACAGCACAGCCCTTCTTATGTTGTCCTTCTATCACAACAAATGTAATAGTTGGAGGTAAAGGGATTGATGCAAAATAGTGGAATTATTGAAATTGCAGGTTGTTTATTCTTAGTATTGTTTTACCTTGACATTTAAATGTTAATTAATATTTGAAAGCTCCTGCTTAAAGAAGTAGGATAGCAGTTCTGATACAGTTGCCCATAAACTTTTTTCCTACTTGACATAATGAAGAACAGATTTCATCAAAGCACAATAACTTTAAATGAGACTCTTGCTCATATTGCTTTTCAACTGCAGCCATTCTTACTATCACTCTTACAGTGTTTGTGATATTGGCTGGAACATCTGTGAAATTCTATGTCTTTTTTTCAGAGATCCACACTTCAATAAGAGAATGATATAAATACAGGGCAGAATGAGCATTGTTATAAATGTTTTGCTTTGTTGTAATAGAAGAAATTATAACCCTGGTTATGCTCATTTTGCTTTAGGAGCTTGAATCTGCAGAGGAAAAAAAAAAACATGAACCAAATTTCTGCTCTTGGAATACCACCATGACCAGGACCTGGATTAAAATGACAAGAGCTGTTTTATGGCTAAGTTGCATTTGCATAGAGAAGAGAAGTACAGGGAGGAGAATGACAAATTTCTTGAAGCCCATCTCTCCTTCCCCCACCAGTCTCACCTGATATTTCATGTCCCAGAAGGTAGCTGGAATTGCAGCACCTGTTCAGATGTTGTGCACTGAGTTGCAACAAATTGTATTTGCCAAGGCACTGTCTACACAAGGGTGTTTTTTAGTCAGTTCCTACTAGTTCATCCTCACCAGCATGTGACCTCAATACTCATTCTGCACACCTCACATGACCCACTTGTGGTCACTTATCAGGCAACAAAACCCATGTCAGCAGGGATTTGGTGAGACTAACTTAGCTTCCAACTGCTAGTTGTTCAAGGGTTTTTGAGTGTTGTGTCTTTAATTAGGGAACTAAGGTGTAAACTGCAGTGTCCTTTGCAAAGTCAGACCTATGGGAATAATTTCGGGAGTCAATTGCTGATGCTGGATAGTAATTGGCAACCCAAAGGGACTCACATATGAATAGTAAACTAAGGTGCACAGTAGTAACAGAAATTGATACCTGGAACATCAGAGTTCTTAATGTCCCCATTAAAAGAAATTAGGTCATTTCTTATTTAAAGGATCAGGAGATACTGCATTTTCTAAGGATACAAAGAATGCATATGAGCAAGACATGAGGACTTTTCTGTTGTCACTTGGTAAGTGCTGCCATTCAGAATTAGTGTCACGGTTTGCTATTGGCCAAATAGCCAAACAGACAGTCACAAAAGTCATTCACTCATCCTCTTCTGTTGTAGCTGGGCAGAGGAGAGGGGGAAAAAAATTAATGAAGAGCTCATGAGTTGAGATAAGGCTTCGGAGAAAAATACTCTAAGGGCAAACTAGGTTCAAATTTAAAGGTATAAAGCAAATTTATTATTAACAGAGTCAGAGGAGGATAATGAGAATAAACCTTTTAAACAGCTTTTCCTTTGCCAGCTCCTCCCTCCTTCCCAACAGCACAGGAAGACAGGGCGTGGGGGTTTTGGTCAGTTCATCACCCAAGCTCTTCTGTTTGCTCGGAGAGAGGAATCTTTTTCTCTGCTTTGCTGTGGGGTCCTTCCCATGGGCAAAGTCTTCCCAAAACTGCTGTGGCGTGGGTCACTCNCTGCGGAGCACCGGGAAGGGAAAGCCACCACTGCCACCACCTCTGCCCTTCTGCCTCCGGCACGGCTGGCTAGGGACGGCCAGGCAGGCAAGGCCCACCCAGGCCGCATCGAGATGGCGCAGCCACGGCTCATCACTGCCACTGGAAAAAAACGTGCACATGCTGTTTTGATTTTCTTCTTAAATATGTCATCGCAGAGGCATTACCAGCCTCTCTAATTGGGCCAGCAGCATGCCCATCTTCCGAGCCATCAGAGATTGGCTCTGTTGGACATGGTGGAAGCTTCTAGCAGGTGCTGACTGCCTAGACAGAGTGAAGTTAGGCAAGATTATTTTTTATATCTTATTTTGTAACTGGTTACATGCCTGTGTTTTGCAGAGAAGAGCTAGTAAGTGAGAGGGTGGGATTTATAGCAAAGAGACTAATGGAACTTGAATTTTTAGGTGTTCTGGCTGAAGAGCCAGATGGGACAGAATTTTCTAAAATTCGTAGGACAGACTCAGTTTTCTCTTGCAGAAGTACTGAAGACTGAGAGCTCTATTGTGGCTCATGCTATGAAAGTGAATGTAAAAGGCTGGAGTAATCAATGAAGATGGGTGAATATACTGCATGGACACACTTTCAGATTAAAACTCACAACATTTTCAAAGGCCAGATTTGAGCACAAGATGTGGTGCTGAGATGCCTCACATCTCAACAGGGCACTGACATCACCATTTCTGTTCTGAAAGCTATCTCCTTAAAAATTATGAAAAACATTGGTATTTAATCATGACATAAAGGAGAACATATATTTGTGTAGCATTGGTAAATATCACTGAATCTGAATGCCAGTTCCCACTTGTCACTCTTAAGACACAGTTTGGAGTTATTTTCAAAACTCTAATCCAAGCCTCCTTCAAATCTAAATCCATGTGCTGGCCCACCTAACTCAGCCCAGGCAAGATGTATCTGAAAAGTAAATCTTACAAGCATGAGTAAAAGTGATTGGATATTTCATGACAAAAGCATCATAAAACTGGCAAAAATAAAGAACATCTAGATCTGTGCAGCTCTTTGCTGCCAGGTTCCCCAGGTAGGAGGATTAAGTGTTAGCCATAGCTCTGGTGCCTCAGCAAAGTAGCCCACTTAGTCATACAGAAGCTTGTCTGTGTGTTGGAAATGGTCAAACCATATTAAAGCTTTGGAAAATTAGCAGAAAAGAATGTCGGAATGTTCAGATCTTACACAGAATTCTTAGCAATTAAAGAGTTATTCACTTCCAAGAAAGAGGTGGAGCATGTGGCATTTTTGGAGAGACAGAAGCTTAAGCCTCCAACCTTTCCTTTTCAATTATAAACCTAACAGGCTGTTCAGATTTTTTTTTTTCAGAGTCTGTTTAGGCTGCCAGGCTCCTTTCAGAGCAAGGGCAGACAGCAGTGACTAGAGGCTGTAGCTGGGTCCTTTCTCTAAAGATGTGGGAGGTGGGATCTGTAGCACCCGCTCTTCTGAAGACACAAGAGGTATCTTGCATTTGATCACCCATACGCAAAGTTAACTGTGCCCTTCAGCTGGATAAGTGTAATGAAACATGTATGATTTTCTTTTCTCAAAGACACATGACCAGCTTTCAGTAGAATTTTTTCTTCCCTAAGACTGCTTATTCTACTCTTGAGAAAGGTTAGCACTTGGCAGTATATTGCGAAATAGTAACTTCTGCTCACACAACAATGTGAGAAAAACCTGTGCTGGTAAAGTCTAAAAGCTACAGACACTCTACATTATATATAGTGCCTTACAACTGGAGCACCATATGATGAGCTGTTATTTTGCTTCTGATACCTATTATTTTGCATTTAAAAGAAATTCAATAGAAAAAGGAAATAAGCCTGATTTTATATGGACTTGTGCCCTATACTTCTGCAATGTATTAACAATATTAACTTTTTTTCTCTCTACTCTTTACCTAGCACAGCCTTCAGATTCTCTCTGCATTCCTGAAACATGTACTTCACTCCCTCTATCAAAATGACACTATGTGGTTTGAGGTTATCTAGATGATGACACCCCATGGCCAGATAGCCAGAAAGGTAGTGGTTGAGGTTCACTTTTTCTCTGCTGTTAGTAGAGAAACCAGTTACAAGTTTTCCTATAGCTAACTTTCAGTTTCCCACAGGGCTTCTATACACTCAATTATTTTTGAGAAATGTTTCTCTATCAAAATTTTTTAGTCCATTCTTGAACTATCAGAGTGAGGGTGATTGAAAAAAATGGTCATTTAGGTTTTTCCTTCAGAAGCCAGGGCTAATAATTTTTGTTCATCTTTTTTTTGTTGAGTAAAGTGTGCCATTAACGATTCTGTGACTGCAGTGAAATGGTCCTGGTAATTTATGGTATTTTGGTAAGTCTTGGCATCATGGTGTTACCATTTAAGTAACATATTAATTTGCATATTAATTTCCAACCTTTTAAACAGATAATCTGCTGAGGCTGGTTCTTTATGCTATAACCTTGTTAACTTCCATGGCAGAGGAGAGGCAACCCAAATGTTCGAGCCTGGTTGGGAGTGCAAGTTTTGTATTTGGGTGCCTGCACCCAAGAGTTCGTAGTTTCTTCTTTCTCACAAGCATCTCTCCTGATCCACTTTTTCCCAAGAAGGAATGTTTCCAAATTGTTTTAGTTATCATCCTAGAAATAAAATACAACTAAGCTGAACATACCTTCCAGTACTGGTCTCACCTACTACTTTCTGATGTTTCCATTTGTATTTCATCTGAGCAGGATAGAAAACAATCAGATGAGGTGCTGGCTTTGTTCTCATTGTTCTCAGCATATTTTTCTCTCACCTTTATCTCAAGAACCATATACCTGATCTTAATGCTTCATATATTTCTAGAAACTACATCAGCTTCTCTGACTGTGACAGAGCCCTGTGTGTACACAGGTGACAACCCAGCAAACTGTCATTACAGTAAAAACTGCTCTACCTAATAATAATGCATCTGCCTACGTGGGAAAGTCTAAGAAAATATGACTTAAAGGTCTTATACCAGATTCCAATAATGAAATTCTGTTCAGTCTAATGTCCCCACAGTGCTTTGACTGTAATTTTTCCTGCAAGCTCATCAGTTCAATAATCATGGAAGCATAGAAACATAGTATGGTTTGGGTTGGACTTTATATCCAGTGCAAAACCCCCTGCTGTGGGCAGGGACACATTTCACTAGACTTGGTTGCTCAAAGTTCCATCAAGCCTGGCCTTGAACACTTCCAGGAATGGCGCAGCAACTTCTCTGGGCAGCCTGTTGCTGTTCCTAACCACCCTCCTAGAAAATAATTCCTTCCTAATATATAATCTGGACCTACTCTCAGTTTATAGCCATTTTCCCTTGTCCTGTCACTATATGCCCTTGTAAAAAGTCCCTCTTCAACTCTCTTGTAGCTTCTGTTAGGTACTGGAAAATGCTGTAACGTCCTCCCACAGCCTTCTCCTCTTCAGTCTGAACAAACCTAACACTTTCAGCTTTTCTTCATGGGGGAGGTGCTCCAGCACTCTGATCGTCTTTGTAACATTCCTCTGGACCAAATCAAGCTGGTCCACATCCTTCTTATTTTGGTGACCCCAGAGCTGATGCAGCACTGCAGGTGGGGTCTCACCAGAGCAGAGCAGAGGGGCAGAATCCCCTCCCTGGCCCTGCTGCCCACGCTGCTCTGGATGCAGCCCAGGACGCGTGTGGCTTTCTGGGCTGTGAGTGCTCATTGCTGGGTCACGGTGAGTTTCTTGTGCAGCAATATCCCCAAGTCCTCCTCACCCGGATGGCTCTCAATCCATTCTTTGACCAGCCTGTATCCATGTCTGTGATTGCCCTGATCCAGATGCAGGACCTTCCATTTGACCTTTGCTGAACTTCCAGAGGTTTGCACGGACCCAACTCTCCAGGCTGTCGAGGCCTCTCGGGGTGGCATGCCTGCCCTCTAGCACTTTGGCCACACTGAACAGACCTGTCAGCAAACTTGCCTGAAAAATTTTGATCCAAATCAGCTATTCCTTCAGAAATGACTCCATGTAAAGGTTCATTAACAGCACATTTCTCCTGCATTCATCCAAACAAATTTAAAAATATGTTACACTATACCTCCTCCTGAAAACCACAAGGTTACCTGGGGATGGCATTGCCAGAAGTGAAGAACAAGCCCAATGAGAGTGAGGAAAGCTGATAGTGGTCGAGGAGGTCAGCTGCAGAGAGATTGCAGACACAAGCTGTTTGCTCTGGGCTGTAAATGGGGACATTTTGGTTTGTAATAGACAAGAAAGGGAAGTTGCAGAAACTTCAGATTTTCAGCTCAGCCACATGGCCTTGTTTCCTCTCCTCCATTCTTAGGAGGCCGCAATGGAAGGCAATTTTTCTGTGTCCATTCCTTGCATTTAGGCAGGTTTCAAAGGGATTTTCTGACCCCTACCAGCTGCAGCAGACCTGGGAGTGACGACATTGGCTACGAGGATAACCACAATTTGCCCTGGGAAGGGGGAATTATAAGTAAGTGCAAATCCAAAATCCACTCACACCTGCAAGAGAAATGAGGGACCAACCTCATTGTCCGCAGGAGACCAGGTAATGTGTCCTTGGGCTCACAGTCAACTTTAATTTAATTACCCAGAGCAATCAAGTCACAGGTTGAAGCAGGACCCCAGCTTCCCTGGAGTTTTGTTTGTGGAGTCTTACCACATTTTCTATCCATGTCTAATATTATAAAACCCATGAATCTGAAAAATCTTTACTAAGATAAAGACAGATAGTATGAGAAAAAGAAAAAAAAGTCCTTTTAGTCCTACCATTTAACTCCCAAATTCACCTTAACTTTGAACAGTTAATTCTCAAAACTTAAACTTTGTAAATAAACAGAAAGAAATGCACTGTGGTGACTAGGATTCATTCCTGTAAATTCTTCTACCTTAGGGCTACAGCTGAAATACTTCACCTAAAACTTTACACTGCTTTCATTTCTTAGATTTCCCATCAAGATTAGTACATTTTCATTATGTTCTAACAAGCAGTGGTAGAAAAAATAAAAAGAGTAAACAAATTACCTCCTTGCCCAAAACATAAATACTTTATTTGGGGACTAGAATGCTTGTATAGGATTCGTTAAGGAAACAGCACAAGTTACTTATGTCATTCTGCAGAAGTCCAGCTGAACTCACAGGGTAACTAGCATCAGCACAAAGGCAGCAAGCAACTTTTCATATCCTTGTCTACATGAATTATACTGGGTTTGCAGTCCTGGTATTCCAGCAGTATTTCCACTGCTTCTGATCCAGCTTGGCAAAACCAACCAACCTACCCAACAACCCAATAACATTAGAGCAGATTATTCCACAGTCTCTAGCCTGGCTGAGAAAGAATGATCAGCCCTAAGGACTGCCTCACAACAGACATTACCTCCACATTCATTCCTTCACATTGGCTCCTCCACATGTTCCTTCCCAGACAAATAATTACTACCAGCAACAGTGGAAAAAAAAAGAAAAAAGTGCAAAGAAGGGACCAAATGCAGGCACTCATTTTTTTCTGTGCTAGCAATGCAACTCAGTTCTTCAAGTATTCATGAGACACTTGTAGCCACAGACAAAAGCTGGTATTACACAGTCTCTGTCTACAACAGTCTTAATGTTCTAATGAGGCTTGATCATTCTCATTATGCATGCATTTTCTGTTTGCTGTGATCTCCAAGCAAACATCAAAAGGGCTAGTGGCATGCTGCTTAAGAATTTCAGTGAAGCAATAAAAACAGAGCAGCAGAATATATCTTTCATTTGTCTTGAAGTGCAGACTACCAGAATCCTCTTTTTTTTTTTTCCTCTGTTCCGTTCTTTTCAGGTAATTTAATCTGCTTGATAATTACCTCCTCTGTGATGTTTCCACAACTTTCATTTTAGTAACAAAGCAGCATTAAATGGTTTGGTTGGAGGGGACTCTTTGCCACTGATAACTAATAGTAAGCAAAAAGATTCAGAGAGAAGTTAATAAGGATTACTTGATGAGACATTTAGGAATGTTCAGTGCACCAGCACTATATGCAGGGCGCATTTTATTTATAGCGTGTAGTAATTTCAGTAATAATATAATATTGGATCTGATGTACACAATTATTTTGGTTTTAATAATGTAATAATAACTTTTTAGCTCAGAAGATCTGCTGCCACTTCTGTGGTTGTCTTTTCAGGGAAGAAAAAAGAGGTTAACAAATGGTACCACAAAACATCAGCTGGAATTTGACTTTAGGACTTTGCAAATTTTAAGAAAATTAAGAATTTTCAAGGCCCAGTCGTCATGGTGTTTTATTACAATTGTGTTAAGCAGGAAGAACATATTTGCCATGAGTAGAGAATTTCATAGCACTTCTCCACAATTTTCACTAGAATTCAGCCTTTGTTACCTGGAACATTATGGTAAAATGCATTTTCAGACACTGTAGTGCCATTACCAGAAATACTATAGCTCTTTCCAGAGAAGATATCTTCAGAAGATATATTAGGAATGGAGGGACTTGGCAGATGGTGAACTGTGTGTTTATGCTTATGCCATCCAAGACACACTGTAGTAGGTACAGCACCAAGACTGACTGTGAAAACAAGGGCCTTCACTTCTGAGATCATCGCCCAATGAAAAGTTAACAGTTCTTCTCTTTTTTAATCAAATATTTCCTTTCATTAAACTTGCTTTTTCTATGCTTTGTACTCCTTACAATACTGTCTGAGGGTACAAAACTGAAGGATCCATGCTGAGAACACTGAAAAGAAAGGACATGTAACAGTTATGCTCATTTGAGAGATTATCTGTGCTATCTTTTCATGTTAGCTGTGACCTCCAGATGAGGTGTCCAGCACAGTAAGTGGCAATGCAATCAGCTCTTCTCTTCTTATTGAGTCCATTACTGAAGGATGATAATCCGTCAAAATAATTCTTTGATTCTGTGATAATCATAGAATATCCTGAATTAGAAGGAACCCACAAGAATCAATAAGTCCAGCTCTTGGCCCTGCGCAGGACATCATAAGAATCACACCATGTGCCTGAGAGCATTGTCCAAATGCTTCTTGAATTCTGTCAGGCTTGGTGCTGTGACCTCTTCTCTTACGAGCCTGTTCCAGTGCCCAACCACCCTCTGGGTAAAGAACCTTTTCCTAATATCCTACCTAAACTTCCTCTTACACAACTTCAGGCCATTCCCTCAGGTCTTGTCATTGAGCGCTCCAGAGAAGAAATCAGTGTCGATCCTTGCTCTTCTTCTCACAAGAAGAAGCTGTAACTGCAGTGAGGTCTCCCCTCAATGTCCTCCAGGCTGAACAGATCAGGTGACCTCAGCTGTTCCTCACATGGCTTCCCCTCAAGGCCCTTCACCATCCTCATGGCCCTCCTTTGGACACTCTCCAGTAGTTTTGTACCTCTCTTACACTGTGGCACCCAGACCTGCCCCAGCACTGGAGGTGAGGCTGCCCCAGTGCAGAGCAGAGCAGGACAATCCCCTCCCTTGCCCGGCTGGCCGTGCTGTGCCTGGTGCCCCCCAGGACACGGGTGGCCCTCATGGCTGCCAGGGCACTGCTGAGTCACATTCAACTTGATATCAGCCAGGACCTCCAGGTCCCTTTCTGTGGCACTGCTCTCCAGCATCTCATTCCCCAGTCTGTCTGCACATTTAGGACTGCCCCATTCCCAGTGCAGAATCGGTCACTTGTCCCTGTCACACTTCATTCAGTTGGTTACTGCCCAGCCCTTTAATTTGTCAAGGTCTCTCTGAAGGGCTTCTCTGCCTTCAAGAGAGTCCACAGGTCCTCCAAATGTGGTGTAATTCTGTCTCTCTCATTGCACTACCCAAGCACATCAAGAACAGCCAAACTCATGGGGCAGCCAGCATCTGCTCAGGACAGGGCCAAACAGTCTGACCCGTTTAAGGTATTTCTAGTTGTTCCTGAATATTTATAGCTGTTCAACAATATATATTAAAAATATTTTTTTTTAAATGTACTTCATAAAAAGTTCCAGAAAATCTTGGAAAAGTAAAGATTTCCTACAGAATTTACTTTTAAATAAAATCTCCTGTATACGCTCATACAATCTTTCAGTAACAGCAAAACTCTTTCCTAACAAGCTGGCCCGTACTCTTCATAAGTACCATGGCCACTGGAAAGATAAGTAAGTAAAGTCTTTTTCCAAAAAGAGTGCTATCATGTGTTCCCCAGAAAAAGGATTTATTTCTGCACACTTAAACATCTATCTCCAAAGTGGCAACTGTTTAGCAAGAAGAAATTTTTTTGATCTTCCTGCCTAATTATATCTGTGTGAGAGTTACTGTGGACTCTAATTAGACACCTGTTCTCTCTCCACTCACAAGGAAGAAAGTTTCAATTAGAGTAAAACAAATCAAATTGTTGAAGAACTATCCTTTTCATTTTGCTATAGATAATGGGAGAAGAATTGGCTTGAGTGTTCAGACATTCATACCAGACTACAGTCAGTTTTTATGTAATAAAATAATAAGGCTAAATTCTGTTCTCAGCTGAATTATGTTTTCGTCTGAAAACAGGTGTTCTCAGGTGTTCTGTATTAAGTCCATTAGCAGATGTGATGTTCACCAGTTTCAGTACTGTGGGCCTCTTTTTAGTCCTGTTACACTCATAGGTCTGGGATAGTAATGCTATTTCTTCCTTCCCCAAAATACCTCAATAAGGATTTTCAAGTGGAAATATTTTTTCAGAATGGGGGTGTCTTTAAGCCCCCCTGAATGTTGCAAGTGGTTTAGGTGTAGAGTAGTTAGGTGATCAGCTGCCACTCTTGTGCACAAGGCAACATGTTTTCCACCCTTACCAACATTTAATCCTCACCAACTGAATTTCTGGATGCAGGTTGTTACTGGGTTGAACAACTCCATATGATGCATAGAAAGGTTTTTGGGGCTGTGTCCACACAGATTTTGTGTGGATGAAGACCAGAAGCCTGCAGACAGAATTCTCCTTGTTGTAGCTGAGAGCCAGCTAACTTGCAAGTGAAGGGAAAAACCTTAAAAACTGGACTTACAGTCTAAATTTTGGGCCTTTATTATACATTTGTAACTCTGTATTGTTGTTCTACCTAAAAAAGACTTAGGAAAGCAGGCAGGTGGGTTATATTCTACTTTTGACAGCATGTACTCCTGACAATTACTTACACCTGAAGAGTCTGGAGCCACACATGCCTGTTCCCTGTGGAGCACAGAGGTGCAACCCTGATGCAAGGCAGAACCAGCCTGACAAGACAAACATCTGCTGAGCTATTGCCTTTCCTTCTTGGCCCCTCCCTTGCCAGTGCAGAGCTGGACAAGCCCAAAGAGGTACCTCTCTTCTCCCTTCTCCCTTCCCCCTTCCCCCTTCCCCCTTCAGTGGCTGATGCAAGAGCATTACAAAAGGCAGTCCCAAACCCTCCTACTCAGGACAGCCAAGGTTCGGCCCTGGAGGAGGTAAATGAACCCAAGGGAGAACTCCCTGGCATCGTTTTTTGGCAGCAGGGCCAGGCTGGCAATCCCAGCCTGCTGCCTCTGCTTCACCAGCATACACACTTCCAGCTCTTGGCACAGCCCAAATTTGGTCTCATTCCATTGCCTGCGATCAGATGTTGCTGACAGGTAGTGTTACCCAAGAGACAGAGGAGAGAGGAGCAAAGCAAGGGAAGATAGTGATCCATAAAACCTGGGTGAGCTGCACCTCTAGGAGGAGCTTACTTATTATTTTCCATCTCTCCTGGCTCCTTCCCCTGAGCTGGGGCGAGTCCAGACCTGTTGTTAAAAGGGATTTTGTCAGAATGTAACACTAGCTTACTAACACCTGTTTGCATTTTCATAGAGACTAACATAGGAAGGAAATGTTATTCTAAATCAGCACACACATGTTCCTATCTCAGGTTGCACCCTTCCTGGGGGTAGGGAAGCACTCAGATGTTTTTCATCCAAATTATTTTGCACAGTGTGGGCTACCCTACCACTACTGCCATCAGTGCTTTTGGGACAATAATGAAAAGGCTGTCCTCAGGAACCCATAACTAATATTACCATGTCTTGAGATGGAAGATATTATTGTTAGTATTAAGGCTTACACAGCAAGGGACAGTAGCATGCAGCCAGGAGATAAAGGGGCTGTTTGGTTTCCCTTACAGCAAGAGAACACTCAATACTTTAGTATAGCAGAATCCTGCTACTCATGCACAGAATAAGCAGTGACATCACTTGAAACAAGACATGAGTATCGTCAGTCACATGTACCTGGGTTTCCTTCTGCCCCACACACATTGTCAGTGAGAGGGGCAATAATCCTTCTCCAAAGCAAAACCACTCCTATTTGTGCTCAGGCCAGAGGTGAAGTACTTTGGGTGGAATGGGCTCTGACCTGAACCTCCACCCCAAAATGAAATAGTCTTCTTCTTTGAATAGTTTTTTTTCCCAGCATTGTGCATCTATGAACCTTTGGAATTACATCTCAAAAAATGAACCAAAGACGTCACTTATATCAGATCTTAGAGCTTTTTTCTAGATTTAAGGAGGTTTGAATATGCTTGCATACACAAGCTAAGCTGGCTTGTTTCTGAGGGGTGATTTGGCACTTAACTGAATTAACTGGTGGGGCAAAAGAAAAAAAAGAAAATTGATCTGTGACACTAAGTATGGGTCCTACTGAAAATTTCTGAATTGTTTAACTACTGATAATGTACTAAAGGTCTTTCATAAAACACGTATATGAAGGGATGTAATAGCAGAGGACACATCTGAATTATATCTCAGTCCATGTAGTCATTTGGAAAATCACTTAAAGTATGGCATTGTCCCACATTATCTACATTATGTTTTGAATCAGTAACGGCTGCACAAATTCAATGTAGATGCAGAGATCCACCCTGCTTCATGAATTAAACCAGTACAGCAAGTAAAAAAATTGTAGAGAATATTTATTCTTTCATTATACTGCGACATATTATTTAAAGCACTAGAAAAATTCAGGGAGGTAATATGAAGTTGAAAACACTTCAAGAAAAGTAAACAAGAGCTTTTTTTTTGCCTCAGAGAGCAGATGGTGCAATGCAGTGTCAGATAATGTACTAAGATGAGAACAGGAGAGCTCCATGAAAATTCCAACATTGACAAAAAGTAGATGATGGTCTAAAGTACAAAAAGCCAGCACAAAACCAGACGTAGTTTGAAGTAACGGTAATTTGATATCGGCTCAAAGGAAGTTGAACAGACATGAGTACAAAGCATTTTTATTTGATTTGAAAATCAGACAGATTCAAAATTATGGCTATGTTTTCTAATAAATAGAAGACAAACTGTGCATTTTACTCAGTTACATTGAAACCAGTACAAAGTGGTCAGATTTTTTACTCTTGCAGCAAAGGATCCAGACAGATGCTGAAAAAGACCAAGAATTGAAGTCCAGGTAAAGTAATTTGCCTTTGCCAATGAACCTGTAGGGTAGTATATGATCTTATGAAAACATCAGCAATATAATTCTGATCCTTTCTGGCATTTTGGTTTCTTAATTTTACATATAAATACAGAATTAGAACTTTTTTACAGCCAAATTTTAAAATTTCAGGTGGCAGATGCTAGCTTACAGTTTCCCTCAGCCCCACATATAAGGATTATGATCCAATTCTCCACTCCTCATTTTACTAGCATTAATCATGGTGTTCTTAATTACAGTTTTATTCAAACTCACTGATGGTCTATATTGAATCTTAGGAAATGTCTTCCACACACAGTTTCTTCTGAAGAGAGCACTGCAGCACCACATCTTGATTTGCTGTGAAATCACCTGCTTCTAGAACAAGGTTTTCCATAAAAAATACATAAATTTGGTGATTTTAGAGTCAAACCATGGGCTATACAGCTGTGTAAAACCAGCCTCAATCAACACAGCCCCTTTCACAGGGATGCTATGGCCTATTATTTCATGCAGTGGTGGGTATCATGCTGCAGAAGACCTGAACTTGCCACCCAACTTCAGACACTTATGGACCGTGGTGTATGTTTAGAAGACCCCTGGTAACATGTATGAGACAAGTAAGCTCCTCCACAGTCAAGTAATTAAGCTGAGACCTTGATACCCTCCAGAAAAGGGGCCCCCTTCCAGGGCTTTATACATTCCTGCTTTTGTTAACACAGAGCATAAAGCAGCTAGGATAGAGTCAAATGCCTCAAGAATATCTCCTGGCAAGGACACAGTCCATTCAGTGCCATAACTCCTTTCCCTTTTCAGAGAACTGAAAGGCCTTTATGCACAGAGGTGCCAGGGACAACTGAAGAAGAGCATCAGCTCAGGGAAGAAAGGAGAGAACTGAAGAAGAGCATCAGCTCCGGGAAGAAAGCAAGAAAACAAAAAGAAGAGACCTCATCATAGTCTACTGCTTCCTCAAGAGTGGAAGCAAAGAGGCAGATCTTCATCTCTGTGGTGACCAGTGATATGACCCAAGGAAATGGCCTGAACTTGTTTCAGGGGAGGTTTAGGCTGGATATTAGGGAAAGGGTCTTCACCTTGGTTCCTTCTTGGTTGGGCACTGGAAGAGGCTTCCCAGGGAAGCGGTCACAGCAGCAAGCCTGACAGAGTTCAAGAAGTGCTTGGACAATGCTCTCAGGCACATGGTGTGATTCTTGGGGATGGTCCTGTGTAGGGCCAGGAGTTGAGCCCGATGATCCTTGTGAGTCTCTTCCAACTTAGAATATCCTGTGATACAATGAAATCACGAATTTTCATGCTGTTCTAATTGTTGGCAGAGATAGAGGAAACAGAAGGACATCTGTTACACCCTTATCTTGGCTACTCGTCTAGTCCCTTCTACAAAAATGCACTACTGAACTGGGACATGCAGGAGAAGCACCCTCCTCTGCAGACCTTTGGGGTCAGAGAGAGCAGAGTGGGAGACAGAGGCACAACTGGCTGGAGATGATGAGCCTGAGGATATGGACTGCTATTGAAGCAGGGGAACACACTCCAAGTTGTTGGAAACCTTTTTGATGTGTGCCCAAGAGCGTTCTCTTGGCAGCACCATTTGTGGATATGCAAGGAGCTAAGCCTGTCCCACCAGCTCCTGGTGAACCACAGGCTCCTTCAGAGACATAAGATTCATCTTTTTGTGAGGACCAGACAGCCTATCCCCTGCAGAAGCACGGCCTCAAGGGACGTGACACACTGCTTTTATCTCCAGCTCCCCAGTCTCTGGACCTTGCAAGCTTCCACTGCGGTGATACCAGTGAAGCAAGTCTTATCCAGAGATTATCCACATTATACAGGTGGTCCAGAGCCACAAAATGCAGAACAACCCTCTCCAAAACATCTGAGGCCTGAGGCTTGAGGGCGAGAAATTTGCTTCATGTGGTAATAGTGTAAAGCACAGGAAAAATAAGTAATTACTATAATAAGCTACCAGAAATGGTATAAGGTCTTATAGGTAGATGAAGATATTTGCCAGCCTTTGTCACTGCCAGGGGGTGACACAGAATCATTGCTGGATTTTGCTCAGTATGTATTCATGTCTTGTCCTTTCACAGTCCTTGCTCAGATGGGCCAAACAGTGCTGTCATGGACTTCGGCAAACATATGTCTTCCAGGAATTCGCACTTGTGATTCACACACTCCTCTCAGTGGCTTCAAAAATAGAATTCTGATATGTGAGTTGAGGAAAAATTAGGAAGACTCCACAGAAATTAGCAAAAAATTGGTAATACTGATCAGCCTCTTTAACTGTTGATAACAATAGTAATACATAATAGTGTATTCCCAGGTAAAGTAAAAAGGATTGTGAATAAGGCAAATGTAGCTCAGGGCACACAGCAAACACTGGCTGGCTGTGCTTACAGAGACTGTTAAATAGTAGCTCTTGAATTTTTAAGATACAGTTCTCAATTTCACTCCAAAGATCTAGGTAAGCTCAAATGCAAAACATAGTTTGGTACTCCTTTGGAAGACTGAATAGTAATAATCCACCATGGCATTTACACAGTGCTTCTCTCTTTGCTGTTTTACAGACATTATTCAATCGATTCTTGTGTCTCTCCAGGGAATAAAAATACACCTTTCAGGAATGAGGAAATGGAGGAAGAGGAGGTAAACACCTTTGCATGGCTCACAGAGATTTGGTCACAGCAGAAGTTGTTGGATTCAGGAGGCTACTCCACCCTCATCTGCACCCACAGCACAAGCCCACACCTTCCCTTTTGGTGTTACTGCAATACAAAGGCTTCCTTCCCTAATGTGCTTGCCAAGACCTGGGGCAGAAGCATCATATTCTCAAGTATGCCAGTGGATGTGGTCATTCCACAAGGTAATTTATAATATGTACAAAAGCTTCTTCTAAGAGTCGGTAAGATATATGGGGTTAGTAAAGGCCTAATAAAGACTAAGCCACACTAATAAAATGCAAAGGTTGTCATTTAGGATGGAAAATCCTATGATTTAAAGGCAATGGCCAAATATTGGGTCATTTTATATATTGTTAATAAATCAGAACAAGCAAGGCACAGAACATCTGGTGTAAAAGTTAAAGCTCTTATCAAAGTCCACCACATAGGGACTCCAGGATTTCTGTGCTGGATAAATCCCAGTGCCTGTGTGAGAACCTCCTCCACTGTGCTGGTGGCATCACATACAGTCTGCCTGTGCTGACTTGGTGCAGGGGTGACTTTTGTAGAGAAGGTCCTGCCACCTGTTGCTGTCACCCTGCTTTCAGGTCCATTTGATCAGGTGTCTGTAGTCTAGTCAGGTGCAAAGAGGCTCTGCAAACGGGATATGTACAACTTCACAAGTGCATCACAAGGTTTCCTTCCTGGCACACACAAAACATGGCTATGATTTGATGAGCTACAGACCACTTCTTGTGGAATCCAAGGAGCCTTTGTTGCCCATTGGGTAACATCTGGGGAGTGTACCATATCTAGAGCAAACCCTTGACGTTAAAACACAATGTCTTTTCCACTAACTCCATCAATACCAAGGGTACCCATTAACCTGGCAACCAGCTCCCACTTTCTTTCCAATAGGAGCTTATTCACAGAATCACAGAATCACTAGATTGGAAGAGACCTTCAAGATCGTTGAGTGAGTCCAACATGCCCTAACACTTCAACTAAACCATGGCACTGAGTGCCATATCCAATCTCTTTTTAAATACATCCACGGATGGTGACTCCAGCACCACCCCAGGCAGACCATTCCAGTTTATCCATTTATCACTATTTCCATAAAAAGCTTTTTACTAATATCCAGCCTGTGTTTCCCATGGTGCAGCTTGAGGCTGTGTCCTCTTGTTCTGTCAGTTGCTGCCTGGAGAAAGAGACCAATCCCCATCTGACTACAGCCACCTTTCAGGGAGTTGTAGAGGGATAAGGTCACCCCTGAGTCTCCTTTTCTCCAGGCTGAACACCCCCAGCTCCCTCAGTCGTTCCTCACAGGACTTGTGTTCCAAGTCCCTCACCAGCCTCGTTGCCTCCTCTGGACACACTCAAGCATCCCAAGTCCTTCCCAAACTGAGGGGCCAGAACTGGACACGGCACTCGAGGTGTGGCCTCACCAGTGCTGAGTACAGGGGAAGAATGACCTCCCTGCTCCTGCTGGCCACACAGTTCCTAATACAGGCCAGGATGTCTTTGGCCTTCTTGGCCACCAGGGCACACTGCTGGCTCATGTTCAGCTAGCTGTCAACCAGCACCCCCAGGTCCCTTTCTGCCTGGGCACTGTCTAGCCACACCATCCCCAGCCTGTAACACTGCAGGGGGTTATTGTGGCCAAAATGCAGCACTTGGCACTTGGACTTGTGAAACATCATCTTATTAGACTCTGCCCATCGATCCAGCCATTCCAGGTCTCTCTGCAGAGCCCTCCTACCTTCCGACAGATCGACACACACTCCCAGCTTAGTGTCATCTGCAAATTTACTAATGAGAGACTCAATCCCCTCATCCATGTCATCAATAAAAATATTGAACAGAACTGGCCCCAGCACAGATCCCTGAGGGACACCACTGGTGCCTGGCCACCAGCCAGATGCAGCACCGTTCACCACCACTCTCTGGGCCTGGCATCCAGCCAGTTCCTAACCCAGCAAAGAGTGCTCCTGGCCAAGCCGTGGGCTACAGCTTTTCCAGGTGTGTGCTGTGGGAGACAGTGTGAAAGGCCTTGCTGAAGTCCAAATATTCAACATCCACAGCCTTTCCTGCATCCACCAGGCGGGTCACCTGGTCATAAAAGGAGACCAGGCTGGTCAAGCACGACCTATCCCTTCTTAAACCCCTGCTGGCTGGGTTTGATACCCTGACCATCCTGTAAGTGCTGCATGATGACACTCAATATAAACTGCTCCATTACCTTACTGGGTACTGAGGTCAAGCTGACTGGCCTATAATTGCCAGGGTCCTCCTTCCCACCCTTTTTGTGAACGGGTGCCACACTGACCAGCTTCCAGTCATCTGGAACCTGACCAGTGAGCCAGGACTGTTGGTAAATGATGGAGAGTGACTTCACAAGCTCATCTGCCAGCTCCCCCATCACCCTGGGATGGGTCCCATCTGGTCCCATATATTTATGGACATCAAAGCAGTCAGCTCTCTGACTGCCTCTTCCTGGGTAACAGGGGGACCATTCTGCTCCCTGACACCATCTATCAACCCAGGACAGTTGTCCTGAGGACAAGCTGTCTTCCCACTAAAGACTGGGGAAAAGAAGGCATTAAGCACTTCTGCCTTCTCCTCATTTGCAGTTACTAAATCCTCGTGTTGGTATCTTTCCTCTTATGTACTTGGGGTTCCTTGATCCCCTACCTATAATTTTACTCTTATTAACCTTATTGCTCATTTTCCAGGGACATTTACATAGCTTTTTGTTAGGCTAGCAACTTCACCAGCACCCTTAGCTGAGGTTATGCAGCCAGTGGGAAGCAAAGTTGAGCCTTGAGTCCCTTTAGCACCAGCAGCCAAGCCCTGGAGGTGGGGGAGGATAACACAGAGGAAGGTGCAGTGCCCTCTGCAGCACTATCACACTTACCCATCTATTTTATACCTAGTTGGAAGATGTTTAGCCTCACACTTTAGACAACACTTTAGGTTAGACTATGCACATATTGACTCCACAGCATCACAACTGAGGCCTGAGGTTATTAGAAGGGTAAAGAGCAGAAAAGTTAATAGAAACTTAAAGCACCTGAGCAAATGAACAATGTGTTCTTTTGCAGGCCATAGTCATCTGCAGACTCAGTGGAAGAAAGAATAAGAAGGGATTTGTGTCTTAAGAACATAGGGCATTCCTCAGCACACGTATCAGGCTTACCAATGCCTTCCCTGTCCAGTAGTGCTGAATGCAATGCGACTGTTCCTGTGAGCAGGTCGTGGCTTACGTGACAGCAGCCTTTGGTGTTTCACTCATCACAGTCTGTTTCCTGAGACATGGACATTTAATCCATGATCTTGAATCATAACATCTTCTGATCAGCATGAAAAGCTCTTTATGCAGAAACATTGCCATTTCCATTTCCATCTAGGTACTTCCTCTAGCCTTTGGAGAGCTGGGATATGCTGGTGACTATGACAATGGTCTCCAGCTGGGATTTGTAAGGCATCCATTCCCCAGGGAATGGAGTTCCTTGTGTCTGATCTTTCAGCCCTAAAACTGTTTAAGCTTTGCAAATAAGGGAACACTTAAAAGGTGTAGTTTGACAATAACAGAAGAAATTTACCAAAAGATCAAATAGCAAGCACATTGTTAAGATGACATTTAATGATGAAAATTTTCCTTGGGTTCTGCAGTGCTGCCACTTGCCTGTGATTCTGACTAATCAGTACAGTGTAATATCCTTTAAGGCTCTTATGTCCTGGAGAGTTTTAGATCTGTGTCTTTTCTGCTTTTATAGCTAATGATGACTACAGGAGCCACATCTGACAATTATTTTAGGCAGTCTTTTTTTCCCCCAGTGTACACCTTCTCCTCATCCCTCCCTATCTTTTGGTTTAACAGACTCTTGTCTCTGATGACCTGCTCTAGGGGTGCTATATGCTAAGAGGGAGCTTGAGTCATATTTTATCTTCTTTACATTAAGGTCTTTTAATTAATGTTTCCATTGAATATCCAAACTAGAGCACTGATAGCTCCAAGCTTAAACAGTATTTTCAATTTACCAAGTCTTTTAGGGCACAGTGTTAAAGCTTTACAAGTCATGTATTCAAGAAGTTATTAACCAGATAATAAACATAGCCTGAAAATCAGTTCACAAACAGCACCACAGAAAGAGTAATCACAATCTCTCAGCATCATAGAAAGTGTTACCATGATCTCTCGGTCTAAATATATGCTAGAACTGGAAAATGTATTAACTTGTTTGGTTAGTGCTTCTTTACCCCCACTGCAGTTTCATATCCCCAAAAGAGCATAGTCACACTAATACTGCCCCAATATTAAATAATGTAAAATTCTGTACTATTAGTTTTCATGATTTTTAACTAAAGTGCAGCTGCCTGCATGACTTGACGTGTTTCCCCAAAGCAGTATTTATTTCAACAGCCATTACAGAAACTGGTGCATCCCCTGGAGTTCCAATTTAAAGCCTTCAAACCACAGACTTAGCTGTTCAAGATTTATAGTTTAAAATTTATTCTAAAAAATAATTTATAGTTGAAAATTTATTTTATTTTAAACTCTTTAGAATGCCCTTCAGCCAGTTAATAAATGGCAGAATAGGCTTGTTTTCTTCCAGCCAAATTGAACCAGAGAGGTTATAGAGCAGCACAACCACACCGCACAGAATGAGCAACCAGACAACTCTAAGAGATACAGTACAGAAATCTTTAGTCATTTTACATCCATGAGAAGTTCTCACTAGGCTCATTAAATTTTTTTGCCTACATTATGTTGGTTGTTTACAAAGTTTATGTTATTTGTGTGAGAGAGAAAGCAAACCAAACTGAGCTAAACAATCAGGAAGGGGTTTAGCTGTTGCAGCGTGGTAAGCAACTGCGGCCCTTCAACAGACAGAGAGTACAGTTGGTGAGTGCTGAGTATTGATACCTACACTCCAACTCTCGTGTGACATTCCTTTGTGTCCCAGAATCATAAAGTGCTTCACCGAAGTAAGCATAATTGTTTCCACTCCTAGCAGAGTACCTGCAGAGAAAGATGACACTTTGCCTTTGGCAAAGGAGAGTAACATCCTGGCACATATGCCTGCCTCTCTCTACAAGCTGTTGTGCCATCAACCTAAAACTGTCAAAACAAAAGATTTTTTGTTTTACTGTCTAACCTGCTTTCTTCCCAAAGAACAAGTCTCATTTCAGAAATAGGCATTTCATGAAAGCTCTTCTGAGGTACTTTCATACCAATGTGAGGCTCTGCCCCTATAGTGGCTGGACCCTGTACCAAAATGTGTGTGTGGGTATGACTTTGAGGAGTTGTTCAAGCAAAAATGCTTGCAGGTCTGCAGGTACAAGATCCAGATCCAGCTAGCAAAATATTGGAGGGCAGCAGCAAAATGAAGACATAGCATATTTTTGCAGCCTCTGGAAGGTGAAGATGAAGTCTTAATGCTGGATGCAAAGACTGAAAAGTGAGTGAGAAAATAAGGCAGGCAAGTACTATGGCAAGGAGATGGCTTTCGTGAAGCAGTTTTGAACAAACTGTAGGGACTAAACATCTATAATATCCATATCCTTTTAGAACTGCAACCTAGACAAATTATAAAAGAGACAATGCATAAGAGCTTCAGTGTATGAGTGCCTCTTCTGCTAAGCTTTTTGACTTTAAAATAGCTAAGTCTGCATGTTTGAAAAATTCTAAGTTACAGTACAATAGAATTTCGTTTTTACTAAAAATGAGGGCTTTGTCACCTCCTGCCACTTCATCTATCTGTTCTCTGTTGTGACAGCCCAGCTCTTCCATAGGTCCTTGACTCACATGGAGAGCTGCCTCTGACAGATGATCAGGCTGAAGATCTGGCAGAGATCCAGAAGCACAGGAGCTCATAACAGTTGTGGATGACACAAACTGACAAGGTGGCAAATAACCATGAGGACTCTTTGGTATAGTGGCACACATATATAAAATATATAAATTCATAATACATACAAATAATATAAATGATGTTTGTGTATACACACAAAAAATACATATGCATATTTGCTTAAGCAACCTGGATTGTTTGGAGAATTTGAACTATTTATGCGAATTAGGCTTCTATGTGACTATTTATTATATGGCCATGGTCATAAAAGGAAGTCCTGAAAGTCATCCCTACAAGTGCCTGGGCTGCAGTGTGGGTGGCAGTGTGATAAGTAGGAGTCCCAGCTCAATAGGAATTTTTATTTTGATGTAGAAACAAATCAGAGTATTATAGTTCTTGAACAGATGAAAAAGAAAGTTGGGAAACAGCTGAAACTATGAATTTCCCTCTGACTATAACATCAATGAGCTGGATACTGGGCATCTGGACAGTTTTGAAGGTCACACACTCAACACTCAGGCATGCACACACAAACTACAGACATGGAAAGGGTACAGAAAAGAGCCATACAATGATCTGATGGAGTGGAAGAAGTGTCTTACAGCAAGGATTTAGAGATCTCCTCTGAGGTCTTTAATGGTTTTAAGTTATAGAGAAACAGAAAATTTGAGAAAAATCTGAATCGTAGTCTACTAATACCTCCATGGAAATAAAACACTGCATTTTTAAAAACCTTTTATTTCAGCAGAGAAAGACACAGAAGGAACCAGTGTCTAGTTGAAGGATAAAGCCAGAAATGTCAAAATGATAAGAATGACTCATTTTTTGATGATTTTTAGCTGCTGGAGAAAACTAGCAAAGCAATCAAAGCCGTTTGCTTTGTTTATTAACATTATTTTGGGTTTTTCAATCCATCCAGAGTTTTTCCCACTTTTGTCCTTCCAATTCTCTTCCCTCATGCTCTGGAGAGAGCTGAGCAAGCAGCTGGGTGGGGGCTTGGCTGGTGGGATCAACCCACCTGACACTGCCACAGAAGCTGATAGAATGTAATTGTAGGGGATTGTTTTGGCACAAGTATGTAGGCAATCTAAGTCCTTGGAAGGACACTTATAGAATCATAGAATCATTTAGACTGAAAGAGACCTCTCAGATCAAGTTCAATTGTTAACCTAGCCAAGTCCCTAAGTGCCATATCTCCACATCTTTTAAATACCTCCATGGATGGTGACTTAAGTCTGGGCAGCCTGTTCCAATGCTTGACAAAAATCATGTCACACAAGGAGGTGTTAAAACCATCATTGCCACTTGACTCAAGTCTGGACTCCTGCTCCAGGTCAGACTCACCTGGTAGCAGATAAGCAGACTGGGAATTTCCCATCACCTTCCATCTCTAAACAAGGTATCAATTTCCTTTAAAGGTAAAAACACAGACCTGCAAACATCAGCTGTATTCTTACAGCCCACTTGGAACAACCAGTTAATAGAGGTGGCTAATCCTGATTCTGTTAGAAATGTGGAGAGAACTGTTAGGAAGTTTGGACAAATTTTCTTCAAGATATGTAGTGAATATATGCACTTTTAAAAAAAATCTGCTGATAAAGCCTAAGCAAGTCAACTTCCTCAAGGACAGTTCTCACCCACTTGGGGGCTGATGGAGTCATGCTCATTTCTCTCCAGCCAAGTCCGACCTTGGACACTCACTGGTATCAAACAAGAGGAGAGCATACTCTTTCCATTGGTGCCCAGTGACAAGAGAAGGGACAATGAATACAAACTGAAGGTTCCCTCTGAACATTGGGAAATGTATTTTTAATTTGAGGTTCACCCAGCCCTGGTACAGGGCTGTCCAGGCATCTCGTGGAGCCTTCCTCCTTGGAGATGTTAGAAAGCCACTTGTACAGGGTCCTGGGCAACTAGTTGTAGATGGCTCTGCTTGAGCAGAGGGTTTGGACCAGGTGACCTCCAGAGGTTTACCAACAGCAGCCATACTGTCACTCTGTAATTTTCAAGAGCAACCAGTGCCCAGAGGGGCTTATGAATGTCACAGTTAGGTCTATAGCTGCTAATTCTCCACCTCCTGCCTGGGATGCCCTTAGTGATGGCAGCCAAAACTATGGCCTGGGAATGTAGTGAAACTATGCATGGTCAATTTTCCAGGGCTTGGCTTTATTGGCAACTAAACAGCCAAAAGAGGATTGATCATACCCTACTTTTTCTTATATTCAGGGGACTTCACTTTCATTTAACCCTGCTGCAGTTCTCCCATGTGCAGGACAAACTCCGCGAAAGCTGCAGAGTGACAGCCTGCCAGTGCTTGCTAGCAATTCCATTAGACAGCCTGTAAGCACAAGATACTGAAAACAGAGTAACACTAGGGAGTAGTGCTGCATCTCAGCACAGGCTCCCAGGCACTGTGCTCCCAAATGGACAGTTGTGAAAACTGGGGGGTTTTGGGATGAACTCCTTAGAGACGCTTATTAAACAGAACAGATTAAAGCAGGTATTGCTCTTAGGCCAACTTTTATTATGTTTGCATAATGCTAAGTCAGATGTGGTTGTTAATCACTTTCAATAGCATTAACTTTTTTAACATTGTACTTGTGTCGATACACAAAATAAAATAATTTATTGAAATAAAAGGTCAGCTGAAAAATCACTGTCTCTTCCAAGCCTTCTCTGTTTGAGTTACAGGGTTATTCTCTTTGCTGTAGGGATAATAAGGATTATGTTTCACCAAAGGCTCCAGAATATTATCCATCTTGTTCTTTTGTACCCCAGGAGAGGTTATTTCAGGTTTTGTGGATCCCTAAGGTAGAAGAATGGAATCATTTTTCCAAGCCCAAATGTTCTGCATGTGCAAGCATGTTCTAAATGAAACAGAACAAAGGCAGGCCAGGCTGATACTACCCCACATTCATTGGGGTGCCATCTTGCTGCTTTTCTCCTGAAGCAAATCCCCAAACCCTTAGGTACAGAAAAAAATCAGATCTGCATATTTGTGATTTCCTTTGAAGCTCAAATTTTTGAGGTGTGTGCCTTACCCTGTCCCTTCTGATCTGTCTCAGGTCTCCATGAGCTTTCTGCTCCTGAAATGGGGCTAAATCACTCCAGAAACCACATGTAGGTTGAATATTTGGTGAATACTGGCATGTCCAAATCTTCAGGAGCACCTGATTCTTACCTGATGTGGGATTCCTTATACATGGGGTGGTTGTTAAGGGTGCAGAGACAGAGAAGACATGCCAGCACTGTGTGTGCCACAGGACAAAGAAGTCATTGGAGCAGTGCCATGGCAATTTTGTGTCTTCGCATTTTTTGTGTTACAGCTCGCATCCCCCAAAAGTTTTGTCCAGTATCTTACAGTAAATGTAAAGGGCATACAATGTGATTTTGTCATTGTCTCATGCATAGATCCATATTACACAGGCTGAGAATCCAGGTGTTTTCCAAATTGACCTTGGCTTCTTGCACCAGAAGAAGCCAAAGCCTGCCATCACCAAAACTTAGAAGTGGCAAGGTAATTCAGGCTGTAAGGGACTCTACAAGGTCAACAGGCTCAACCTCCTGCTCAAAGCAGGGCTACATTTCTTGAAAGCATAAATGACACCAAAGCCAGTGTTTAAATGACATTTTACACAGAAAATGGAGGTGTGGTTAAACCTGTCAGCCCTGCATTAGAAACAGATTAAGGTGACAGAGCTTGCCAGCTCACAGGCGAGAGCAGCCCACAGATTCCCTTGGCATCAGCTGCAGCTGCCAAGGAGAACCAACCATGAAGAGGTAGAGATCTAGGCTTGGCCCAAGATCCCCCATGCACTGCAGTGGGTGAAGTCATTTGGGACCCAGCTGTCCACCCCTTTTTCCCCTGGTCTGAAGAACAGTGATACATGATACGCTCCTTCAGGGGGTAGTTTCAGATCTGAAACTGATGTAAATGAGTTTAAAGCTTAATATAAAGCTAGTTTGGGGATTACTCAGAAAAATGGCATGGGTGGAGGATCAAATTAAACTGTTGACTTGCTTTGTTTGGAAGCAGCTCTTTTCTCCAATAAAAGTTAAATGGCTTTTAATTTAGAAACCTTACACATCTTATGTGATTCTCGAGCACCCAGTAAGGATACAGTAAATAGGGAGAGCAGTCAGATCTGGAATAACATAATATGTGAGTTTCAAAGTATTTCTGTGATTCAGTAATTTCTATTTCTATCATCAGGAGCTTGTATTATTATTATTATTATTACTGAATTCCTTCTTAGAAAGTTGAAAATTTCCTTGGAGAGAGAGTATCTCCATATAAAACTATATATATCATTAGTTAATTCCAGGTGTTCATTCAGAATTTTTGGCCCTGTTTCTTTTTTCTTATTTACAAGTACAAATCTATTTACACCTCTGATTCACGCAAAAGAGGTATGAAACACAATCTCAACATTTCAGTGATCAATCTCACACCAAAAGCATTTTCCAAGATATGGCTAGACCATCCTGCTTTCCAATAGTCTAGTAATAAGAATTACAGAGGCATGTGGAAAACTGAAAAGAAGGGAAGTAAAAAGCTAAAGTAGATGTAAAAGCTCATATCACACCTCAAAAGGATCATATTCAAATTAATGTGTACGGGGGGAAGAACAGCGATCATTGTCTCTGTAAGCAGTTTCTAAATGTAATGATAAAAGATACTGTAAGAATAACCTGCTCAGAGGAAAATGGAGTGTTTGTCTTTTTCCTTACTCCCCATTTTTTATTTTAAACTTCTGTTTTCTTGCTGTTACCTGTAAAGGCAACCCGATGTTGTTGTTTCTGACCTCCTACTCTTTTGAAGTTTTAATTTTACATCATTCTTGGTGACGCTTGTAGCATGCTTTGGTGGTCATCAGCACATATAACAGGAGCCCATAAACGTTGAAGAGTGAAAATCTGGCTGTCCAGTGCTTGGCAGGACATGACAAGGATGTCCAGTTTGTTTTAAATAGTCAGGAAGAGGCACTGCACCATCATACAGTTGTTTTCCTTCCCTCCCCAAAATCACAGTGTTTTCCCAGCCTAACCTAGACGGTAGAAAGTCGAGGAAAATTTCTGAAGGCAAGTCTCCAGCATGATGAGGCAAGTTCGGTTTCTTTGTAACAAAGTGGGCAGAGACAAGGGGAAAGGGAACTGAAACTGTTTTGAAATTATGGCAACCTCAGCTACTGCAACAGGGTGCAGAGACATGTGATATACTGTGATTATTGGAGTTTAGAGGCTTCCTTTTCAGACTACAACATTTTTCACTCCTTTTGGAAACAGTATTACATTACAGGTGTTATAACTTTTCTTCAGAATCAGACTGGCCAGGGAACTGTAAATCTAAATCACGGCTGCCCTCAGGAAACCTGCCAGCCTGTAAACACAATGAAATGAGTGAGATGAAAGTATCTGAGTGAGAAAATTAATTTTAGGCATTCCACTGTAGTCTATTTAGTTTTTACAGTCTGGCTTGGCATCTACAAGTAACAGCTGGGGAGGACATATTAATTCCCAGTGACTAATGCTGCGAAGATTATCTTAAGCTTGAAATCTTTGCATAGGGGTCCAAGAGGGAAGAGAAAACTTATTCCCTCGAATTTCTCTTATTTTTTTCCATACTGGAAAGTCATGGTATTCTACCACAAGTATCAAGCTTTCCTACTTCTGAAACTTATTTGTTCAAACTGATGAAGTTTCCAATTAGGAATCTATGTAGAAAAGTGTTTCAAAGTGCAGGCTGACCACAAGAGTAACTTGTCAGGACATTGCATGTTTTTCAGCATATTTCCTTCTTTGGCATGTTTGTGTGCTTTCAGAGGGCTCCCCCTTTCTTAAAGAGGTCTCTCTTCTCAGAGGATTTTGCTCACAGCTCAAGCCTAGCAGGGGCAGGTGAACGCAAGCCAGAAATGTGGGAACGATTCAAAATGTTTTTTTCACGTTCCTCCCTCTGAACGAGAGCAAAGATTCCATTTAAGATACAAAACTCTCTCAAGACACAAAATTCATCAACCAGTTTATACTCACCTCTACTACATAATTTTTCATTTTCACACACTGTTGCTTGTCATCTGGTCACAATGGATAAAGCCAAAACACCGCAAGAACATTTCCTGTCCAGACTGTAAGAGAGTATGAGTCTCATGTTAGCTTAATCTCATAACTTCCAGAGCATTTGCCCAGATTTTGGAGAGTTGGAAGAGCATCCAAGGAACACCCATTGCTACCTATGCCATTTGTCACCTGGATTCTTCTAACATCCTTCAGACCATATTTATATCTTTGATATTAGCTTTTTTTCTTCTTACTTCTTATTCTTCATAAGACCCTCCTGGATACTTTCCAGGGACTATTTGTTTTCAGCGCCCTCATAAAGCTCCCTGTGAAGAAACCCATGTGGTTTAGCAAATAGGAGATACTGGGCAACTGCAAAAGCAGAAGACACCACTGTGATTCCTTATCCCTAGCTACCAGAACCTTCCATTCACTGCCAATCTGTCTTTAACATTCCCAATGATATTTCTATACATCTGCCAGCAGTTAAAAGGGACTTTCACCATCCACCAGGAATGAGGCCAGCGAGTTGTCCATCAGTTCATTCTCTCTTGCACAACTGGAAGGAGCATTTCATTTAGCTCCACCAGTCTCATTTAGCCACAAAGATGCTCATGTGATAAAGAAACTCAGAACAGTCATTACTTGCCCTAGAAAACAGACTTCCCAAACATAGGGGAAAATTTTGGTTTCCGCTTGGCTGTTGTTTTGTGCTGGCAAACTACACAGATGAGACAGCAGACTCCTGTGCTGCCTTCTAGGAATATGCCTAGATGGAATACTGTGTCTGGGCTAGGTGTAGAGATGAGCTGGTCCTGTAGCAATGGTTCAGGTTGACCACACATCAGGTACTCGAAGGCAGGGCTGTGTCTGCACTGTTTATCAGTCCCCAGCTTCAGGCAGCAGCTCACCTACTCTTCAACTCAGTCACGGAAAGAGAAAGGCTGCAGTCACGTCATTACTGCTGACCTAAAATGGACAGTCAATGGAGCCTTTGTGTACAAGTTCTTCCAGAACCATTGCCTTGATTACTGCAATTCAGTGGGCCTGTCCTGAGCATCCTGGGGAGGATCCTGTGTAGAACTGTTATGGCAAGGAAAAGGAAGGTATTTTCTATGGAAAAGAGAGTGTGAAACACATTCACATTGGCACTGTCTACTGACAGAGACTAGGACTGGTGGGAAGGGGAGGAACATGCATAAGAACGAGAAGGAAATAGCAGGAGCCAGGAGGTGTCAGAACTTGCATACATGATTTGGGCTGCACCAGCTGCTTTGGCAGGTTGAGAAAAAGGATGTAGATCCTAAAATCCTGAGCCTATGATGGGCAACTTTCAAGCCTTCCCCACTTTGGAGTTGTTCTGGTCCTGACAGTAGTGCAGAAATTAATCCCTTTCTGGACATCTGGGAATTCCCTGAGTTAGTATACCCAGCTGTGTCTTGAATAATGAACTCTTGTGTCATGGGAGATAAAAGGCTCCTGAAAGGTAAAATCTTTTCCTACAAGGTCAGCAGCTGGCAGCAGGTACAAACAAGGCAAATAGCCACAGGGTCTTTCAGCATCCATTTCTTTTGGATGATAGTTTCAGTTTTTCTGAAGAGAGATAGTGGAACTCAGATACCTTTTTTCCCCCTTCTTTCCTGTAAAAAATTTACCTCCCACTCTCTTTCCTAGTATCCATGTTCTTCGGTGTGGAAATATGTTTGCTTTGCAGGAAAACTAACTTGGGGTGTCCAATACTCATTGATGTTTTGACCTTGGAGCAACAATTAATTTCAAATAAAGAATCCTAAGTACATAAATAATGATGCGTTCCACCAAAAGTCGTAAGTCTCCAAAGTTTGTTTGTTATTTATTAAAAAAATAAAAATTTTATATGTATGCATACAGGCTTACAAGCACATTATATTGAAATATTTAGTGTATTCAAAAATTGATGATGTTTTAAGTGTGTATATAAAAACATGCATAGGCACATTTCATGCAGTAGTAATAATATTTTATATATATAACATGCTACAGAAATAAAGGAGCAGCAAAGTGTTCTACTTAAAGGTCACAGAACAGCAAGAGCAACTCTCTCTGGCCATCCTATATGTGACTTTGTTGGAGAAGTAAATCTGATTACTTCAAAAAAAGCCATGATTTGTGATCATATTATAAATGGTTATGAGTAAATCATTAAAATATTCTGGAAAATGTATTTCAACAAATTACTGCCTGGAATTTAATGTGTACTTTCATGAAAGTGTCTCTACTTTGAGAATATTTCTGTTGTTAATAGGTCTAAAATAGCTTTTTAACACTTCAAAGAAGTTTTTTAAATACTTCTCCATCTACATAGGTATATTACAGGTGAAAACTTTGGAAGTCTGAATTACATTTTGCAAGTCTCTAACAATATTTTTGTCACCTGAGATAAGCTGAAAATCCCATGACGAAGTCACTCCTGTGACTGGATCCATGTCTCATTATGCAGCCCTGCAGTGGTAACTGAGGTTGCAGCTTTTGTGGTTTAGGCCCAAATCCCCAGCTTTATTTCAGCACATACCCCTTACATGGCACCAAGAGGAACTGTGTGAACGATTTCACAGGCTGAGCTTGTTTCCATCCCAGCAGTACAGTTCAGACAACAGACACTGTATTTTCCATTTCAAATAGTCTCCTGGATATAGTAATGAACACCAAGCACTGAGATTATACAGAGGCAGGGACCAGCCGACTCAATCTCTCACTTGTTTTGAAATATCTTTGCTTCATATCATTTTTTGTCTTCACAGCAGCCTTTAAGACAAGTTTGCTAAATTAATCTGCAGAAAAAAAATAATAAAAGAAAACTAATAACATGTTCAATTGGTATCTACAGCAAATGTCAACTTTTATAGACAAAGAAGAGGGAGAAGTTACCCATAGTTTAAGTTAAACACTCACTTCCCAGAACAAGGATTCTTAAATTCTTTGAAGAATTAAGCCAGAATGATGAAGTCACTGCTGTGAAACCCAAGCTCAACATTTATGTCTGTTCCCTAGGATGAATACTTCCCATGTAAAAAAAGAATGTTTCAAACCAGTTCACTGCACTGTTCTGGAAAATATTCTGTAAAACTCTGTTCTCTATTAATTTGGACTTGTGTGTCACTCTCTCATAGATAAAAGGTTCCTTTTACTGTTCTTTGTTGCATGTCTCTGATTTCTAGATTATTGAAACAAGAGAAGAGGAATGTACTTAGGAGTGATACTTTTTAAGCTGTTCTTGGCTTGCATCCCTAATGCAAGGCTTGCCATTCTGATTTTTTTTTACAAAACATGTGACAAGCTGTTGGACTAGAAAAAAAAAGCTGAGAAAAAGGAAAGGGAAGGAAAGGAAGGAAAAGGAAAAGGAAAAGGAAAAGGAAAAGGAAAAGGAAAAGGAAAAGGAAAAAAAAGATGTCTACATCAAACAATTTACTGGTACTGAAGGAATAACATTGTTGTTTTATTCAGAAGTACTTCACTACTTCTGTGTTCCAAGAATAGAGAGAGAAAGTGTCAGGGTGACTTCAGATAAGCTCCAGGGTAAAGAAGCTTGCTGCCCTCTCCAGTACTTTGAAGAAAATGTGTCCTTGAAAACTGGAACTTATGCAATCACATTTAATTATCTGCAAGGGCATTCTGATGCAACTGATTTCAGAAGAATAATGTTAATTTCTGAGCTCCACTTGAGAGTTCCACTCTGTGTCCTTGGCCAATTACCTTACAAGTCTTTAAGATTTATTTCCCATTCTATTTAGTGGGAAATAAAGAAAATTGCAAACCTGACTTCCAGTGTTTTCTAAAAATTGACTCATTGCTTTCAGTTGTTTTGTAACCATGCCAGAGGTATCGATCAGGCTTGGACCCAGGTTCAAAAGTTGATGTGAGCTCTGTTCCTGCAGATGGTAGTCCATATTTATACAACAAACTGCAAAGTAAACTACACCAAGCAAAACGAATAAGCTTGCCATTGTTAGAAACCACAAATCAAAAGCATTAAATCACAGAGTTTCGATGGGGCATTCTAGCCTACTTCATGTGAACTTTATGGAAGTATCAAAGAAATTGTTTTAGCCCTGTCAATTCTTCCAGTTTGCATGATACTAAAGAAAAGGAAAGTGAACATAATACTTATGGAGCTTCAGAAAGCGCCAAATTCACATATGAGTTGTATGTTTGGGCCTTTTATTTTTCTCTTGAAATTAATATGCCCTTTTCTGGCTGAGATGTCACGAATGGGTCTGTTTCATATAAACACGGGGGAAATGGTGAAAGGAGGGTGTTTGTGAATGTGAAAGCATGTATTTTCTCATGCAAGTTTTCCTTAATAAACAACTCGTCTTCCAATTACCAGAACTGACTGCATCCAGAAGATTGTTCGAAAAACTTTCTGCTCAACACCTGCTGTTCTGGTCCTGGTAGTCAATGCAAATACGAAACTGATTTGCAGTTGGATCCTCCTGAGATCCTCCCAGGTACGACAGCAAGCTTTTGCAGAAATAGCTTATCTTGCAAACCCACCAAACGTGTCTGCAGCACAGCTCCTCGCCGCCTGATGATGCGGGATGTGTTGGCTGAGCCATCCATCAGGAGCTGCTGCTGCCGGCAGGGTGACGCGGTGCCGGAGCGGGCGCGCNCGGGAGCTCGCCCGCGCTCCTCTTCCCGATGTCTGCGGAGAGATCCGTCGTGCCGGCAGCGCGGGTGTCGTAACGCCACCTCTGCTGCTCCGATCTAGGGTCAGAAAACTGGGCGTCAGGCTGTTCTTCTCACCGGGTCCCCTCAGCTACAGGGCACTTGAAAGGACTGCATATAGAACGCCTCTTTGTAAATCAGTTTTAACGTTTTCCAGTTAACTTGTGTCAGCACATACAGGTCCATTGGAAATAGACTTGCTTGTTCTACCCCTGAAGTCTCCGAGAAAAAGTCCGTAAATTCCTTCCAAAGCTTGCAGATAGTAAGTTTAATTTTGCCGAAACAGAAAGAGGCAAAGGGATGTCCTGTGAACAAGTGTCCTCTTCTACACAGGGGTTACCTGTCATCCTCCCATTCAATTAGCAAAGGACACTGAGGCACTAATTCTTGTTTCATCTCTGTAGGTGTAAAGCAGGCTTAATTTTGCCAATGTCACTGTGATTGTATGAGTACAAACTTGGTGTTAGATCAAAACTGAACTCCACACAGTCTGTCTTGCAAGACAGTCATGGAAGGATTTTTTAAAATATTGGTGAGCTCAGGTAAAAAATAAGTGGCCTCATCTTGGGGGTGTAATCACTGCTGAATACCAGGAGTAACAAAAACGGTCTGAGTTTGCTCCATTTGCAATGGCTTTTCTGTTGTGAAAAGCCGTTAGTTTAACTCTGGCAGTGTGGCATAAAGAAAAATGTTTGAAAGACCACACTTTTTAGTGAGACACTTTTGTTATCCTCTCTGTCAGAGTTAGATGGATTCCCATCTAAGTGGAAGTAGTTCCCACTTCCAGCTGCAAAAATGAAGCTGAAGTCAATGTAAAATACTTTAATCTCACAACTGAAAATAAGGCTCCCAAATATTACACATATGCACTATTTTCTACCAGGATTTGAAGTTTTTCTCTACATTAAGTGTCCATCAAAGCTGTTTATCTTGCTAGTGACCAATAGTCTTCTTAACACAAGCAGGCTGATTTTGGAAGACAGCATTATTCATTACATATATCCTCTTGCACATTATAATGATTTCTGTCCATCTTTACTATGAAACTGTTAACAAAGTAATCTTAAACTCCATTAATGCCCTTCTCTACTGAAATAACTCTTTTATGATGACAGGGTGCTCAGTTCAGATTAGACTTGCTTCTTCAAAGCCAAATGGAGGATTTTTAAGAGAGAGATCAAAGCCCAAACCTGCAGCTGTAAGAGGTGGCAGGAGCACTGCACCATAGTGGCCACAAAGCTATTTGGCTCAGGTGTCTTGGCCTTCCAGCTTCTAGACCTGGCCTGTATTTCGTTGTTGCTGCTGGCGCCATGCTCTAATGTGCAATGTACATGTGCCCTTAGTTACTTGAGGCTTTTGGTTACCTTATTTTCTAAGTGCCTCAAAAGTTTCAGACCCTGTTTCTTGGAGGGTACCTTGCTCCAGCTTGTGCATTGGTTGCTTTCTCTCAGTTTTGTGGAGACGAAGAAGAGGACATACATGTGAAAATTCACACTTAGCCTGGCACACCGCCTTGGGCAGATCCGGCTAGATCCTGCCCTGTACTGAGAAACCAGCAGATGTTCACAGATCCTGCACAAGGGTTCTCTGTATGACACATTTCCCACAATGCCGAGATAAAATGTCTCAGCTGTGCCCAGACATTCTGCACGAGTAAGGACTAGGCTTGTCTTTGATGAAGTTTTATATACTGTACATTCTGTACATTTTTTGTGAGAAGAAATATATTTCAGGGTTTTGCTTTAATGGCAGATTGTGGGTACTTGTGCGTATTGTAGAGTGTGTTTTCAAGGCATTTCCGTTTTAAATAATTCTCTATGCCGTTGAGCCCAAAAGCATGAAATAGAATTAACACCAATATTAACTGCAGTATTTCTTTTATTAGGGCTGGCTTTTGAATGCTAGTGTTACCTGACCTCTAAGCAGCTGCTACAAGTAAATGTAAATCAAAACCAGGAAACTAAATTATTTTATAAAATAAGACCAAACTTTTCCTTCTTTCAGTGTATAAAACATTTTTCCCTTCCTTTAAATAGCTCAGTTGTATCGCTATTACACAGTTATGGCTACACTTCTCCTTTCATTCTTTTGTTTTCTACTCAATGGTTCTGGTTTATTAGTGAGACAGTCTTGTTCCCGCAATTAAGTATATTTGTGTATATTGGTGAAAATGACATAGTAAAGAGGCTAAGCTGTGCTGGAATAGATGAGGCCTGTTACACCCATTCTGATTTATCTGCCCTCTTTGGTAATTTTCCAGCCTGAAATCTCTGGCACCATTTCAGACCATGTCTCTGGCAGCACTGGGCCCTTTTTTTTTTTTTTTGTGTGTGTGTGTCTGTCTGTGTCACTGTAGTTGAAGGCTTTTGCTCTGTTTTCATTACAGATGATGTGGCTCAAACTTAAAGTGCCACAAGATAAATTCTGTGTCTTAAATCCCATATTTTTTTCCTTTTTCCCCCTCCAGCTATAAAAAAGGAAGCAAAGCAACCTGAGGAGGGAAGGTGTTCTGTACTGGTTTATTGAGCTGCACAACATGCCTATCACACATTCCCACAGAGCTTGGCAGTACTTTGAAACACCAGCATCTGAATGCAGCAGTAGTTTATGGCTCATTAAACTGCTTGTGTACTTGCAGTCACTCGGAGTGTTCTGTCCACTGTGGGAGCTTGGACTTGTCTGTCCACTTTTCTGCACTTGGTAGCAATTGCCGTATGTAAAGCTAATAGAGAAGGATTTCCTTCTTCTGCATTCATAAACCAGAAGAAAGAAAATCTGCATAGATTGTCATGGACTTGTGTTTGTGTTGTTGATACAAATCTACAATTGTATTATCCTGAGAAATTCCTTATGACATTATATGCTAAGAAATTATTCACATGACCTCTGTTTCCAATCAGGAGAAATATATTTTTAATGAATGTATTGTACCTGATGAAATTATTTCTAGATTTGTCTTAGAAAATCCTTAATGCATGAAAAACTCTCACAATACAGTTGCTTTAACCTACAAGAGGAATTAAATTAGTAAGACTGCAGATAGACCCCATGGAGAAAGATCAGAGAAATCCCAGACTCCATCAAGAAAGCTCATCAGTCCAATAGTGTTTTCAAAAAGGAATTTGAAGCTCTCCTGGAGACACAGGGACTCAAAGAACACTCATAGCTAGCCTGAGAAGTTCACGTTCGTTGTTGCTGGGTTTTGTGTGGAAAAAACACTGGCATCGTCTGTCAGTGCTCGTTCATATTTTTAGGATTATGTTTGGCCAGGAAAGGATGAGAACTTTACTTTATCAAGAACCAAAACCAAGTAATTCTTCTTCACTGAACTGTTCTTGGTCTTTGGCAAGTGCTTGGTAGATCATACAAAAGCTTCACAACAGAATACCATTAATTTCATCACAAAATTCAATTGAAATTTCTTTTGAAAAATTATGTCCATAGAATACAAGTAATACAGAGCCAAGGTATCACATCAAATTCAGATTCATTTATTTTGATCCTAAAAAGATTTTAAGCAATACTGTAACGATTCCTGTGAGTGGATAATGTATCCTTCAACTGATTCTGGCAAAAAAAAATTATTTACTAGGAGTAGATTTTTAGTGCTTTCTTTTAGTGCTGTTTTCTCTTCCCTTTTTTCTAGCTCTACTGGCTATTGAAATCTGAGGATTGAACATTCTTATACATCTTGTTCCTTTTTTAGATTCACATGGGTAAGCGCAAACTACCAATACCATGGTATGTTGTACTGTCATGGTAGGTACTACCATGAAACTTTCAATACAAATTAATTAACATAAATGATTTGGTAACAGAATGATTCATTTTTGAGAGATTCCTGACAGTAACTATTGATTATTTGGCTGCAATTCAAACAAGTACTTAAAAACATGTTTTGTCAGGGTCACTTTCACTCTTGCAGTTAATTTGGATTACAATTTATCTTTCATTAAAGCAAAGCACTTAAGAAAAGACATCTCCTTAAAGCATTTGAGAAGAGAAACAATTTAAATCTCTTTTGACATAAATACTTCCTCAGGAAATGCGTCAGACAGGTTTATAAAAAGATCAAGACGAAAAACTAAGTCTTCAGTACAATTGCCATGTGTGCTTTATGGGAGAAAAGGAGCCCAAATAAAACTGCCAGATGCAAAGCTGCTTCATCAGCTCACTCAATTTCTAATTTAGAGAGTTATTGCTTCTAATTTAGAGAACTAGGAAAATAGTAATGGAAAGTCAAACGAGGAAAATTTGTTTCCTAAAGATGCTATGAGAATGAGAAGGGAAGGCAGAGTCATTTGGTTTTTAGTTTACTGCTGCCTATAGATGATATTTTCCCTAAATAAGGCCCCTTCCCCGCAGGGAGAATATAATCTTCCAAAATTGGAGAAACAATACAAGACAACATTATTGCTCAAGACATGCCAAGCTCTTCACACAAATTTTCACCCTCCAAAGTAGGAGGTGGCAGATTCAGAGGCCAAATCCAAGGACATGTCGGCTCTGGTGGGTAAAGCCATGGCCACCTGAGCACACATTTTGTTCCAGAGGTGATGGTGGAACTTGACAGCACCCATTTCTTGTACTGGCTAGTACAAGCCTTGCTGGCTACGAGGCTTTCTTTCTGACAGTTTGCAATTTTGGGGTGGAACAGGTTTCAAAACAGTTTCTTAGGTGGTTGACACTGTTGAAGGCACTGCTAGAAACAGATTTCTAATATATATATGCTACAAGTACATTTGGCATGTCTGAGTTTAGGGAGGGAGGAAGTATTGTTTAGAGGTGCCTGCGTGGCAGTGCACTTACTGTTTTTTAGTACTAACTCCTGTTGTAACTCCAGACTTGATTCTCAACACTGACTCAAGTACTCTAAAGGTAGTTCCTCTGTACTTCATTTCCTTATGGAATTTTTCTTCATTTTCTCTGTAAGATCACTGTCTGTGTGCCTTCTTCCAAACAATAGCAGTCATTTGTTCAGTAGACTTATTGCCATCAATATCTCAGCTGAGACTTATTCTGTTGATTTTGCCTTTGAAATTTTGTGGCTGAGAATAGTTTAATTCATATCTTTGAATGGGAAGAGAACAGTAGAGGAGTCTTCATTTCAAAGACTATCTCTACTGAAAAACTCAGTGCAAGATGAGCGGAAATGAGTAGTAGGAGAGCCTGCAGAATAGGTGACTCATTGAAATGATATAATTTTCTCTCCTCACTTCTCATTTCTTTTGGATTAGCCCTTTAACTAAGCTGTGCTATATATTTTTTATTGTTATTTTTACTGACATAAATATGTATATATTTACACAAAAATTATAAACATTACCATTTTACAGTTTTAAATAATGTGTGTACATAAACAATACCTGCCTGTTTGGTCCCTCTGGGTCCAAAGGACTTTGGGAAATGGGCTGCCTGCCCATGAAGGACAGGTGAGAGTAGCAGGGATTCAAAAGAATGTGAGGGAGAAAAGACAGGGACACAAGGGAGAGGAAACAGGAGACCAGAAAGAGTGGACTCCAGGCTGAAAGCAGCCTTAACACTTAATTAACAGGATCTGCTTTAGGGAAAGAGAAAGACATACTCCCTCTCCCCCAGCCCTTTGCAACTGCTGCATCAGAAACTCCAGTACACAGAAAGGATGTAAACCAGCAAAATCTGATGTTTTAAACATTTGCCATTCCAAAAAAAGGTTAAAAGGCTTTCTGAAAATGACACCGTATGCAAGGCAATAGGGAGATCAGACAATGTCTGTCCAGAGCACAGATCTTTGTCTGGCATTTCTCTGTGGTACCATAGTGCAGCAAGGAATTACCTGTAATAACAGGCTTTGAAGCAATAGGTATTTCATTCCTAGGGGGAAGCAGCTCTGAATCTCTGAGTCTAGCACAGCAAACAGATCTTTTCTCAGGCCTCCCAGCCACAGTCAGAACACAGTGTATCTATCCCAAACTGAGACTTTGTTTTTTTGGATAGTTTCTTAGAATCCACTTGGAACACAGCTTTTCTAAATATTTTTGCCTCTTTTTTGGTAATAACATCACATGAAGAAGGCAAGTAAAATTGTCTATTGCATATAAATCAATCACCTCTAAAGATCCAAAGACCACAAGGTATTTTTTAATTTGGGGTACTGCCTTACGGAACAAATCCAAAATGCTAATGCATCAGACATCGTGTCAGACACATCACATCATAATCGTGGGAGCCATTGTTAGAAAGTTGAAGTCATATATCATCTTTCAGTTTAAANTCACTACACAGACTGAAAAGAGGAGTCTGCTGTAACTTCTTTCTGCACAAGATAATAATAGTATGTTTTCTTACTTCAAGGAATGTGCAGGAACTTCAGCTGTTTCTTTCCCAGGTATGTGCCTCAGTGCAGATGCTTTTGTAGAATGTCAGTTTCAGTGCTTCTGTGACATCCTGTTGCTTTTACCAAGCAGGATGTTCGTGCTTCTGTGGATCACTCGTGTTCAACAATGGCTATTACATTCAGATGGTGGAAAGGTTTATGAGCAGCATTTTGATCAGGAATGGCATGTCTGTTTTTCAGGACAAAACCCAAACAGATGGTACCTCTTACATTGTTTCATGTATCTCCTCCTTCAAAACGGTATTTTTCAACATTGCTTTTAGAAGCAAAATTTCACAATTAACTGTGTGTAAATTGATGTACTCTGAAAAGGCACGAAAAAGCATAATGCACAGCACATTAGTAGACACCAAAAGCGGCAAAGATCCTATAAAAAGCAACAATTTCTCCAGTAGTTTAGAAACAATAACTTCTAAAACTAGCATTAATTCTGTTGCCTAATAAAAAAAATCAGGAAAACTTTTTATCAGCTCCACCACATCATTTATTTTAGACTTGCAAAAGTTCATAACTCCATCGTTTAGTAGTCGGGCAGTACAGCTTTCATGCATGGGAAAGAGAAGGCTTAGAGTGAATTGGTAGCTAGGAAGGACCTAGATGTGGAGGTGCAGGAACCTGCATCACCTCAGGCTGTTGAAAGTCCTTTGCTTTTGTTAGCAAGTTTACACTTGTGAGTTACTGTGGCAAATGAGTCAGCTGTCTTTTACATTCAATCACACTCAGGAACAGTGACATGCCCAACACTTGTGACCTACTGCAGGTCCTGATCTATCTGTGTCATACAATGAGTCCCACAATCCCAGAATCAGTTGGCTTGGGGGAGACCCTGAGATCATCAAGCCAAATCTTTAAACACTGCCATGTCAACTAGACCAAGCCACTGAGTGCTACATCCTGCCTTTTATTAAACACCTCCAGGGACAGTGACTCCACCACCACCTTGGGCAGCCCATTCCAATGTTTAATCAACCCTTCTATGAAGAAATTGTTGCCTATGTTCAGCCTGAACCTCCTCTGGCACAGGTTGAGACTGTGCCCTCTCATCCTGTCTCCTGCTACTGGGAGAAAAGCCTGACCCCCATCTGGCTGCAGCCTGTTTCAGAGAGTTGTAAAGAGTCATAAAGTCACCCTAGAGCCTCTTTTTCTCCAGGTCAAACTGCTTGCTCCCTTAGTTGTTCCTCAGAGGACTTATCCTGTAGACATATCTCTTTTTACCTTCAGCAAATCTTTTGGCTCAAAAGCAAGGACACAAAACCATAAATAAGTAATTTTTTAGAATGAACAGAGACTGATTGATACAGTAGTGGCAAAATTTATTATAGTTCAGCACCAGCAGAAGACCAAAAAAAAAAAAAAAAGTAATCTGATAACCTCCATGTTCTTTCTGTCTGTTTGCAGACCTGAGGGTGAGAAAGAAGTTGCTGCTTTTATCTCTGGTCAATAGATTTACAAGTGCCACAGGTATCTCCATGTTTACATCATACTGTCAAATCTCTAGGTCTCTGTGATTAAAAAGGTGGCCTTGTGTATGGTCCAAAAATATGACTTCTAAGTTGAGATTGTGCAAGAGGCACAAGAATATGTTCTGTAGCTCTTGTCCTTCCTGATATCAAGCCAAATGATCTGTCGGTGCCTTCCTAGTCAATAGGAATACTCCTTCGTGGAGTGTTGCTAGGATAATTTTAAGACCAAGGAGACAGGACACAGATTCAAAACAACCTTTGAAAGTTGTCCCAGAAAGACTAAAATGTAGTAAGAATCTAAACATAACAGGTTCAGAAGTTAAGAGAGTAACAGATTAACCACCTTCTTATTATCTGTGATGGATAACTCCAGTAATTTATCTAGTGAAAACCACATCCCAAAGGCTCCTGTGAAGCAAATTAATTCAGGTACAATTGTGCAGGGGAATGCAGCTTATACTCCCATAATAGCTTCGGAAATTCCATTATGTTTATAGTCACTGGAATAGTTTCCTAAATTCACTTCTGAACTATACTTCAATCTGTTTGTTTATTTGATGTCTGGACGAGGGCTTTGATATAAGTATTTGTTTTATTTAGCACCTGCACTGAAACATTAGTTATGTTGCACTGAAGTGTTCCACATGTTTCTCTTATCTCAGGCTAAGCAAGAGCATTCACACATTTCCTTAATCCCAGGCATCATAAATCCTTTACAAGATTTCTGTTTCATTGTTCTTCTCTCAGGGGCTTAGCAAAAACAGTCAGCATGCACAATCCTTCTTTCCCGAGAGTCCACATGGCTTACAATAAACCTCATTTTTGTCTTGTTCTGGAGGGTTTAGTAGTGCTGCAGATTATAAAGTCGGGGAGATGTGGTAGACAAGAGTTGAAGTATTCTCCCAAATGGCAGAAAGGACTGATACCAGTCCCTTGCCCAAGAGCCCCTACTGCAGTGTTATTACATACAGAAGTAGCTTTCTACATTTTTGAAGACTGGAACTCCAGTTGCATCAATTGAAACTGTTGTGACAGCAAAAATTTAAATTAGTTTTGTACCAACAGCTAACGTTAATAAAACAGCGTTTCTTCAACAAAATACAAACTCCGGCCAAAGTTCCTTGTTTCTTAACTATGACTGTGTTGGTCTAGAGAGTTCCACCTGCTTACCATGTCTACAATATTCCTTTAACTGGGTTTTAACAGTGGAAATATGACAATAGAAAAATGCAGGAGTAAAAGTGATTATGCAGCAGGACTTTTATTCAGTAGCTGACTTCTATGTGTAGGTAAATATATTTAGAAGGAGCTCCACCATTGAGAGGCTTGTCCTGGTGTCCTCTCATTTACTGACTGAGAAAGCAGCTTTTCAGTGTTCCACTCTGCCATAAATTCCTGTAATAGTTTTTAGGTACTTTTATTCATTTATATTCTTGTAAATTTTAAGGCTGAGACACATAAGCATGTCCAGTAAAAAAATAACCTAGATTTTTTCACGAAGGTTTGCTTGTTAGGGGCACTCATGCATCACTAGAAGGCATGGGCTGTTCTTCACAGTTTCCCAAAAGTTGCTATCACTTTTTCCCTTTTGACCTGGCAAAATCTTTAACCCAAAAATCTGCTGATGAAGTGTGAGCATTGATGAAGTCAGTGAAACTTTACATAGTAATTTCGTTATAGTCAGGCACTTGATTTACTGGTATAGGCAGCCACTCAGCCATTCTCAGGCTCGTATAGGCTATTCATATTAATAATTTTATGGATCAAACACTTTTAAGTTTGTAAACTACATTAGTACAAGGAATCATACCACTTAAAGACACTCCACTTTCAGAAAATGCTTTTGTGAAGGTGTTAAAAAAAGGCAAAATCTCAGCTGCCTTCAAGGGTTGTGACCTCTTATGCTACACTGTACTTCCTGGTCATGCCTTGCTCTATGCCTGTGTCTGTCTGAGCATTTAGAAATTCAGCTTACTTCACATTTAAAGTTTTGATGAATTATCTCCTATGGGTCATCTTATAACAGCCTTGTTTTTTTGTCTTAATGCAGCAAATAAACGAGCTCCAAACTATACCTGCTTCCAAAGCAGCGATGCCAATGCTTAGCAGTAAAATAAGGCAGCTGTTCAGCTTCTAAAGCACACCCTGATGCTATCCTTGGCTAAGTGGAAAGGAAAATTTCTTAACTCCTTCGACAGTTCTACTAAATGCAGACACTTTATTAGTTAAAACCAACAGTTCTGCAAATCTTCTGTGACAATCAGTGACCAATATAAAACATTGTCAGTACAAGTATCAGGAAGAGACAACTGACATAGTCAGTAAAAGTATCAGAGAGTATCAGGTGTGTCCTATTGGTCTCCTTGTCTTCTGAGCAGCAACCGTTGCCTTAAAGTGAACCTTTTGAAGTTAACTAGAGCAATCAATGGTATAACATCAGTGCAGACCTGTAATGGTATTCAAGCAACAGTTACTCTGGTATTTTACAGTAGGATGGGGAAAAGTACCTGATCCATGCACACAGATTCTATAGAAATAATATAGCACAACATACAGTGTAAAGCAAATAATTTTACATAGTAATTATTTTTGTGCCAATTTCCACCTAAACCATCCCAGTATATAACCTTTCCTGCTATGCAAAGATCAACAGTGTCCATTTAGGCCACCTTGTTATTTCAACTATGGCTTGTTGTACCCAAGGCTGATGCAAGATGACTCAGAGAAAAGTGGAGAATTTTTGAGTCTTCCTTGAAACACTTGAGTTTCCTCTCCTGTTCTATACTTTTGAGGCAAGGAAATTCAACAGATGGGATCACCTAATTAAGGCTTACATTAACCTACTTGTTATTCTTTCTCTATGAGTGGATTGGTCTATTAAGAATTGACTTCTCTCATCCCGTGCTGACATTGCTGGGAAAGCATTTACAGATGCAAAGAACACAGGGTTAGTCTCCTGTCCTGTCTTTCTTTTTAGTTTTCTAGTTTGACATTGACAGTGGAGAGCTGACAGATAATGCAAAACAGTAATTCTCTCAAAGTAGATCTTCAGATAACAGCAGAAGGGTAAAGGCTGGGACACACCCTTCATTTTTCAATCTTCGTTGTATATTCTTAAAAAAACCCAACATTTGCAATGCAGACTGGGAGCTTAAAAGGTATTTGTCATAATAAACACAGACACGGCAGGGCTTTTTCACTATTATGCTCTGCCTGCAGGAACTTGCATGGGATTTGCAAGTGATGGAGGTTTTTTCCTTCCTTTAAACTTCAAAACAGAGGCAAATACCCATGTGTCACTTGGCCTATTTAACTATTTCAGAGCTTCACTGCATGTTGAGGCTATGGAAGAGAGAGTTCTGCTGTATGGGGTCTTAGGCAAAACCTGAGTTTAGGAAGTCTGGAGGGTATTTTTGCCAGTAAATCACAGGCAACTAGAAAGGAAGAATATTTTTGGTCCATGAGCTTGCTGTTCAGTTTTGGCACTTTAAAAAGCACAATCTTGGTGTTCATTCTGTTACAGCAATGCTGAAATTTGAAGCAATCTGTCCTAGCTGATCAGTGGAGCATGTATGTACTTGCTAATTAGCACTACCTTCCAGAGGGTCTTCTCCTACTACCTGTCCCATTGGGTGAATCCTCTTGCCTCACTGATGCTAACAAAGGATGGAGAATATCTAAGTGTTTAAGAATCACTTGTGTTTTTCTTTTACTAGCACCTTCTGCTTCTCCCTCTGGCATAATCCCAGTGTTTTCTACAAGAATCTTGCTTTCCTGAGCTGCACATTTTCGTGATTTCATCACAGATGTTCTGATCTGCAAATTGACTTCACAGAAGAGCCATTTTCTGATGATGATAGAAAGACATACATGGAAAAGGAGAATGAGATAATGTTAACTGTGATGTGCCAGAGAGGTTTCCCTTCTAGTCTCATCTCTAGAGCAGTCTCATCTTAGAATTTTCCTCTCATGGTTACTATTGCACTATGTGTGTTATTTTGCTCATAGAGTTACCCTCCCCATAAAACCAAGATATCTTCTCAATATAATGGAATGGTGAACTTCACAGAGTGCTAGTCTGTTATGTTACTACCTTCTATTGTCTTCATCTTGCTCTCTATTAATTTCACAGGATGCCATCCTCTGGAACAGGGCAAAAAGAAATTAACAGCTTTGTTTCTGCAGAACTGGGGTTCTGTTGATGCATTATTTTTCAAGGCTTGGCCTCCTTCAGCTTCAGTATTTAAGACATGGCACATGCTCCTTTTGTTACCCTTTCTATTTTGTTGCTGTTACATGGAGATTATTATTCAGTTATAACAGCTCAGAAAACTATTAATTTGATACCTCTAAAAAATCTAAATGTATCCTAAAGTCAGCTTCACATAGTTAGAGGTGATTGTTCTTAAGTGTAAAGCACTTTTAATTTGAAGTTTCCTAACAGTTGTGAAATAATACTGTCTACATACAAGAGATACGGTAACAAATTAAACCAACATGGGACATTTCATACAAAAAAAAAAAGGAAAAATTGATTCTAATGCAGACTGGGAATGGAATATTCTATGAAACAGGTTGCTACAGCACAATATGGCTGCTAGAAATTTGAGCACATTTGAGACATGGGTGGACAAACGTGCATGAGAAATCCACTGAAGTATGTAAAATACGAAAGTACTACCTTTGACTCAGAAATTACCTTAGCAATTCATGGAAGATTGAATAATTTTTTAGGAGATGTATGGGATGTATCACAACATGTTTGTTCTTACAATTCATTCCTTTCCCAGAATCTGTTTTTGGTCATTATCAGATGCTATGATAGGTGGATATTTTTATTTGATCGAAGATTGCTGCTCCCATGAAAACAGGAACATGTGCCTGTTCAGCTGCAAATGCACAGGAGTTGGGATAGCTATGAGTCTTCATGGGTCTCAACAGTGTCAGTCTTCATTAGCACATGAGTATCTGTCTTCAGTGTCAACAGAATACTACCACAGTTTCTCACTGCCATCTGGTTGGAGCTTTTGTTCTCACTTGATAGGCAGCAATAGGTTTCTAAGGTAAGAATCAAATATATTTCAGGTTCATGGACTTCAAGGTCTCTCTACAATGTCTCCCATTGAACTGATGTTGTAAGTTGGTAAACCACCAAATTTCAAGCTTTGTACCCCCAAAAGAACAAAAAGGACTGCTGCAGTCCTGCGTGATAGTCCATAGGATGATGATCTTTCCTCACTAAAATGAAACTGTCACCACAGAGCCACTGCTCCTTAGGTCATTAGCTATTCAACATCTGAGTGCAGCTGGCATGGGTGGACATTTCTGACCACTCATGGAAACTAGGCTGGTCTTCTTACCTTTCACAAAATTTCAGTCATTTCCAGGAAGCCACACAGCAACATCCCAGCTCTAGTTGCAGGAGAAAAGGCATAGATACAGAAATCAGATCCTACATTTCGTTTTCACTGTTACTCTGACAAAAATCTATCTTTCAGAGCAGGACATCATTGGTGCTGCAGAAGAATTACACTTTGGTAAACTTCTTGCCAGATTTGACACGAACTGTATTTCAGTTTATTCTTTGAATATGAAATATCATAACTCCTTCACTAACAGTGTGGCTTCGATTTTGTTACTTAGACATCTAAAGTACAGTAGGTACCTTCATTAAAAGAAAATATATAGAAAAACCCAAAAGGTTTCCTGTAGTCTGAAAATAAAGAAGGTATTTGCAGGCTTGGCAAAGTAGACCTTTGACACTCCGTTCTGATCTCCTTGTAATCCTCTCAAATTTTTTGGTGTTTATCAGTACACCAGAGTGTGCTGTGCTAAGAAAAACTGTCTGGTTCTCCTTCACAGATGCTGAGGATGGGGTCAGAAAACATGAGGATGATCAAGTTAAAAGTATGGCTTGTTCTTTAGTTCTTGCTGGTGTACTCTGCTAAAGCTGGTGCTGGCACACCCCTTATGAACAGTAAAAGCACTGACTGTAACCCAGGTAAGAAATCCACCTGCATCAATCAGCCTGCCTGTAAAATTCTTCCCAGGTGACCCACACCCAGCTAAGCAGTCCCAGTCCCAGGCTTAGCAGCCTGAGTCAGGAGAGAGCTCACACAACAGACATGGGGTCAGAATTCTACATCTTTATTGTTATAAATATACGGAGCCAATTTTCCAATTAAAATATAATTAATTTATTCAATAGAAAATTTGGCATAAATTCTGGACAACAAGCCACAATGTAGAGAAACAGCTTCGACCCNTTATAAACTTTATAGGCATGAATTAGGCACATTCACATAACATTTGTGCACCCAGCACTTCACAGCATTTGGGACTGATCTCCTGACTCTCGAATTGTCTGCTTGGCTGGTTTTATTTTTCTGCTTTATTCTTCCATATCTTGGATGCAGGTGCATGGCTTTTAAGCTCACAATTGCCTTTGCAGAAAAGACCTCTTGTCTGCAGCATTAGCACTTTTCAAAAGAATTACTACTTTATGATATTCAATCCTTACAATGAAATGGATTTTGAAATGTTAACATTTCATCACAGAGGTCTAAAATGTAAAGTTACTTTCATTAATAGGATCCCAATATTATATGCTAAGCACAATAACTTGAGGAATCACAGACTCCACATTAATGTAGTTAGCACCTCTTTGTTAACAAATGGTTTCAAGTGTGCATAGGATTTCTTCAGGTCATTTTGTTCTAAGTTAAGGTCCTAATGTTCATTAGAAATGGATTTATTAGACTCTTTTTTTTAAATCTGAATATTTTGATATCTTGCTATAGCTTTTATTTTTATTGGCATTCAAGTGTTTTGTATACATTACTTGATATACAAAAGAAATATTGTAGGGGGTTTTACTATGTGTATTGTTTACTTGGGAAAAAAGTGGCTTTTTGCTTGCCTGGGTTTGGCTTCGGAAGCTTTAAATTCTCTAGAACTAGAAGTTAGAGAGTAGTAAGAATAAGGTACTGCATTTTATGGATGTCTTCACTCTGCAGGTTGTCTTGGTAATTAACATGAAGAAGAGGCATAGAGGACTCATAGGGCTGTTTTACCTTCATTTTATGCCAGAAAAACTGTAAGAATATCACATGCAACAATTACTCTCTCTTTCAAACAGGTGTTTGCTCTACTATTTCCCTGATCTTTGCACTTTATCATTGAAACCATGCCACAGGTTATGCATTAACAAGACATGAAACAAAATGTGTTACCTCACTCTCATCTAGGAGAAATTACTGTTATCAGGTGTTGACAGCTTGCAGAACTTTATATGATAAGTAAATTTCAACAATAATTGGGGTAAAGTTAATCTGCTTAACTTCTAAAGAACTGTTTGAGGGAGACTTTTTTTTGTCCAGAGTTTTAATCATGTGTTTGCATTACTACGTGAATGTTGCAGTACTCAAATTGGGGGACCAGGATTATTGAACATACATTGTGTCTGGAAATCATTCTTTCTAGTTTTCCGTTGTCTACAATGGCTGCATGTTAAGCCTTATCCATTACTGAATTCATTATTTGGAAAAGGCTCTCCTGTGAAGTTGTTGAGTCACCATTCCTGAAGGCATGGATCAGCTGATAGATCAGTTTGACCTCCAGCCCCAAGGAGTCAGCAGTCTTGCTGCTGTGGTCAGGAGAGGTGAGTAGGTGTGAGGCAAACCACCAGGAGCAGGGCTGAGATTGCACATTTCACATGAGCTTTCTAATGACCCTCCATGTGGTCACAGGGTGCCAGGGTGCATGTCCTAAGCCCTGGCACCCCCTGTTTTTTCTGCTGCCATTACAGGCAGTAGTGCACCCGTGTGTATCGCCTGATGCGGGAGCCCTCTAAGCCCTGCTGACGCAGGTGGCCAGCTCCAGTGACAGATCTCCAGATTGCGCGTCGCTGCAAGTGAGCAGGTGCTGCCTGAAGCCAAGGACACATGAAAGGAAAGAAAGTTTATCCTGACAGAAGCCCTCTCATTAATCATCTTCAAGTGCCATACAGATCAGATGTATTTCTCCCCATTAACAAGCTTATACAAGCAGGCTTGCTCGGTTGTAGCTGGCACTGAGAGTAAGCCACTAGGAACCCACTGTAGAATGTTTAATTTTTTAAGTTTTCTTCTTTCCAAGGGTGTTGAAAGGTCCCATTTGCAGGTAACACTGCCTGCATTGTTCACCCTCCAGAAAGCCCTGTGTCTGTCAGCCTCTGGAGAGCTTGTTTTGTTCCTCCTCCATCCATCCTGCCCTCTGTGGTCACCTGCAACAGAGGACAGCAAACACAGCCTAAGCTCTCCTACCTTCCTTTCTTGCCTCCACAAAGTAACTTGTCACAGCCATGAGAAAGGTTTCTATTTAAAAACAAAGGGCTGTGACCGCAGAACTGTGACTAATATTGGAATTTAGCAAGAAGTCAGCTCTTGTTTCAAGAGGCTGTGTTGCAAGTTTGGGAACATTTGCTACTAAAGCTCTTGATGAATGACTCCAGGAAGAGGCGTTAGTTTTTCTGATTTCTTCTTCTCTTTCAGTGCCTGTTTTGCACAGATGATAATGAGGAGTGTCAGGCAAGCGTGTAGCAAACTGTTTTCTCTTTCTTGACAGAGAAAAGCTATCATTATGTCAGTCTGACACTGAGAACCTCCTGGACTTGGACAATAAATAGGTTTAGGGAGAAAGGCATTAGAAAAAAAAAAAGGACCAAGCGTTACAAATCACTTTGCTTTTTCAAGTATGAATTGTTCAGGAAAACTCATAGGTGTCTGTTTTTCATTCTACTACATTCATTTTTTTTCTGCCTCCACCATTTACAGTTTAATCACATGAAAATGTATTTTTAATGCAAAGTTTTAAAGGAGACTCTGGGATTTTTTTTGCTTTGAATTCTTATATTTACCAAAACATTGGCAATATAAAAACAATTTACAGACTCTGAATTCAGACAGAAGTGTCTGCTCAGATGCAAATCAGGTATATCCAAAGGGGTCTCCTCAGGTTCTCAGTACCAGTGTATCTCCTTTGTTGTCTCTGCTGATGCCTCTGAGTTTGATGAGCTGCATGGCAGTCTCTCCCATAGAAGCTGAAATGCAACCATATTTCCTTCAGTTTTTCTGGGAAATAACCATCCTTCTTTCATTTGAAGCTGAATTTTTTACTAGTTTCTGTTGCAAGGAGCAGTGGGTTTTATTTTTTTTTCCCTTGCATCTTGCAATCTCCTCTTCTATCCCTTCCCTGTGAGTATTGTACTTTACACTGAGCTGTGTAGTTTTGTCCAACAGATTGTGCAATGACCACTGCAGCTACTGAAGAAAAAAATTATAACAAAATCACTCTCCTCTTTTTCAGGCTCTGGGCTGCTTGTATCCCAGGAAAGCATAAGGATTTTTTCCTGAGGGAAATCCTTGTTTGCCTATCCCTCTCTCTGCTCAGTTCCTCCCTGTTAGTCAAGGGACAATTGCTGCAGGGAGAAAGACAATTTCAGTCCTTTCTGTTCTGCTCTTCTGCACACTGTGTTAACTGGCACATCCTTGCTCTGTTTTGCTTACAGATGTGCTGATTCCCTGGAAATTGTGTTGAAGGCATCAAGCTACACTAGGAGATCAGCTTTCCTCTGTTTCAAAGCCTTGTGTACCCTCATCTTGTTAACGATGACAGACGCACCCTTTCAAGCAGGCCTAGTGTCCACACTTCAGTTACTAATCATGAAAGAGGATCTTGTACAAGAATTTACCAAATTAACACTTATTTCATCTGGTTAACAGTTCCCAGATTGACTTTGTTGGAGTTCTGGTTTCAGCATTAAGACAGAATCTAAAATACCCAGTCTGCAGTGCATCTCAAAATGTACTTAGCAGAAAGCGCAGATGATTGTTTCACCACTCCCACCATTCACCTCCGTGTTTATTGTTGTAGCAGCCTGCTCAAAGACACAGCCCCTGCTGAGCTGAGATGGCCAGCATCCTGCTGCCCTCAGATCAAGGGTGGCCAGCCCTGGGACACAGCTCAGTGATAGAGAGGGGCTGGCATCACAAACCTAGCCCCCCTGAATACAGGGCATACATGTTGATTTTAACTCACTTGTCACTGTTAGCTTTTATACAAGATAAACCTTATAAACCGCAGCTCAGCCATACTAACAACCCATTCCACTTTTTTCCCTTTGGAGAAAGGCAATTCCTCTAGTTGGAGGACTATCAACTCATGCTCTGATCTGACTTTCTCTTACCTTTTCTTCTTAGAATTACTGCTGACCATCCTCTGTCTTACTTACAGACAGATTAAGATTTCATTTTGAAAGCATTCATTTAATAAATAAGTTACTTTTTAATGTTCTGGAAAAGCATCATTACATCTGAGTTGCTGTATACCTTGGATAGTTAAATCTGCTCAGTAAGCATGACACAATAAGAACCCAAAGTCACTCAGACGCCAGATCTGTTGTGATAATCTCTTTTACATTCACCCATTTGTTCTCACTGATCGTGACTGAAGATGCCACCTGGTACTGCCCAGATCAAGCAGTGATTGTGAAAGATTTATAGGTGCTGAAGCTGACTGTTTCTGATACCTAAACACGCACCTATTGCATCAAAGAAAGACCTGTTTTAACAGGAACCCAAATGTTCTGTGTTTGAAGATGCAATAGAGGAGAATATGTATGGACCATATATATGGCTTCCTCAGAAAGCGTGTCTAAGTGGAATCAACACTAATATTGGGTATATGCAAAGGCTGAGGATTGTATTAATGACCTTAAGAGATATTTAAGTTGTCGTCTGGGCACCATTGTCTTTTGTCTTGGAAAACCTACAAATCAAAGGAAATGTAAATATGTTGTCACATATCAAATGATCAATGATTTCATAAGCAAGACTGCGTGTTCTTGTGACTGTGCTCATCTCTTACTCATTTGGCATATCTGCACTACTTTGGATTTCAGTGGTCATGCACTTGACTAACGGCTTTAGAAAGAAGATTGTCAGCATGCCCAGAAAGTTGCACTCGGTGTACTCCATCTAAGGAATGCATACAATAAAGGAATTTTACTGCATTCAGGGGGCTTTAAATAAAGGCCTATTGGGCCAAAAAAAAATCCCAGGGCTTGCTGAGCAAAAGATTGTGTGTAAAAAAATCATTTAATATTTTTTGTTGTAACATAATTCTTGTTGCTGATTCAGGTCCCAATTTCAGGACATACAGCGATGTAATTTTGATGTAGTTGTTGATGCAGGCAGTTACTTCAGGACACATAGCAATACCAAATGAGTATTTCACCTAATATCTATGTATTCACACATATAGGCCTTTCATGACTCCCTAGAAAATCTCTGTTAGAATTTTAAAAGTGTATGGGTAAAATGTAGTTATTAATTTTTTTCAGTGCTGCTGAAACATGCAAAACCACTTTCTTGCCATACTATATGTATTCTCATTTAAGCAAAAATGCCAGGTTAGAAAACTTCTTGTAGAAATACTGTATTTTTTGGAAGCAGATACATGCAGATGCCATGCCCTGATGCATGACCTGTCACACAATGTCATACCAGTGAATTCTGTGAGACAGCAGCTACTCAGAAAGGAACTGGCACCATGTCCAGTTGCCAGCATCCGAACAGTACCAGGGCACTGGTATTAAGGCTAGCAGTATTGAATGGTCAAGTTTTTAATTCCATGGTGGTATTTAGAGCTTGCACATTTCTCTGTCACACCAAAACACTGCAGTTAAGACTCCTGTGTTGCTGACACGGTGTTGAAGCCTGCTGCTACAGCCTTGGTTTACATTTATCTTCAAAAAGCACAGGATTGCTGATGTGATGCCAACAAATCATCTTTTGACACTGCAAATAGAAGTTTTGTGGGTTTATGTCTGGAAACCAGATATGGTACCATTCACATCAAGGAAATTTCTCATTGGACTCCCCACTAGAAGCACTCTCAGTGCATACCCTAGCTAAACCTTTGTATCTTTGACTGGAGTGATTTACACCCACCTTCCCCTAGAGTATATAATTCTCTCTCTCTCCAAAATGTTCATCTTGTTAATACCAATGTAAGTCTGGATGATAATTTATTTGAGTCATAGAAATAATTCATTTGGACCTTAATGTGATTTTTCTATCAAGCCATGAAATCTGATTTTTTTTCCCGTCACCATGTCCAACTGATTGAATGTGTTTTCTGTCTTTGTGATTTACACTGTACCTAATTGTAGCATGAACAGGTTTGTTTCTCAGAAATAACTAACAGGTGTACAATTATGTGCACTCACATTACTCCCATCCGGGTGATTTCACACTCCATATCCAAATGCAGCAGCTTATTTTTCTTTTTTTGGCAAGCGGTTGAAAACTAACTCAAGGTGGAATGTTCCCTGCTGGAAATCAAACTGCAAGCATGGTACTCCACTGTGGTCTTAAAACAATGTTTGCTTCATGTTGTAAAGCACCATAAAAAGTTGTCAGTTGGGTGACATCATTATTTGTGTATCCCACAAAGTGTGTTATGAAGACAGATCACTGTCTGTGCAATTATATGGAATCAAATCAGTGATGATGCTCCAGGCAATTTTCTGTATTCTTTAGCAGAACACAGAGTACACAAGACGCTAATGATGTGACATTTAGAAAATCATGGTTAAGACTCAATAATTTCTTTAATAGCTTTTATAGGACATCTTAATTTTGTAGCTGGTTTTCAATTGCTGTTGCTATTATACAAATTATACTACATATATTAGATATGAAAATGGAAGACTTCTGTTTACTTTTGCTCTTAGCAAAATCAGCTCCCTAAACTGAAGCAATTTTTCCACATAGTTCGTTCCTGAAGTCCTTCTTCTGGCTGCTTGACTTTGTAGAGCTGTAGGGTAGGCCTCTGTGTGCTTCAGTACCAAGTAACAGAGGCAGTTTGACCTCTGAAGTGGATGAAGTTGTGATGATGAGGTCTGCAGGCACTGGGAAACTAATCATTTTAGGCAAAGGGTTTGCTTATGTTTTTAGTGTTTGTGACATATCTTTGGTTGTCTGTTTTCTTTAAAGCTAGTTGGCCCATCTGTATTTCTTGATGCTGAGCACTACCTGGAACAGCAACTAGAAGCCTTCTTGCCATCTTGTATTTTCCTTAATCATGTTCATGTCATAACCTTCTGCAGTGCCTTTAAGATAAATGCATTTACTTCCATGTACATTTTCCTAGCATTGAAGACAATTTTGTAGCATGGAAAATCTCTTTGCTATGTTGTCCTGTCCTAATCAGAAGTGTACACCATGGGTTCTAAGCATTAAACTCTCCCTTTCTCCAGTTGCATCCCTGATTTCTCTTCTGCTGGAAAGTTAGCTCCAAAAATTCCAGACTCTGCTACTGCTGGTATGTACTGATATGAGAAACACAAAATTAGTGTGAGTTAAAACTGTTCCTGAAACATATCACAGAAAGATACCTGGTGACCAGTATAATTTCAGAAGCTGTTAGGACTTATATAACTTATCTTTTATATTAAACAGATTTTCAAGTGACTTTAACCAAGAGAAAGGAGCTATCCTTTTGAGAGAAAGGAGGTACATGAAGTAAATTGAGGGAGATTAAGAATCTACATGAGATACATGCTACTGTGTCTTCAGTTTGCTCACTGTGGGATCAATCAGCATTTGTAACACACTAGCTGCATGTGAGATGGGCAAGAAGACCAAAACCAGAACAAAATGCACAAATGAGGTGATTTTAAAGAGTCAGAGAAACTGAAGGCAAAGTCCTCTTTCAAAACTAAGAATTTTTAGCATTCTTTATAAAACCTACTCTTCCTGTATATAATGAATAATTCTGCACACTTCACTCTTCCAGAACAAAGAGGATCCAAAATACTGTGAGACCTTCAAGAACAAGCTCAAATTGTGTGGCTGCCCTCCAGAGGATGGTTTTTCCCTGGTTTTGTTCTGCAATAATTGGTAATAATAGGTCTTGCAAAAAGGCTAAGTGCATGAGGCATCTGTTCAGTTTTTTGCACATCATTCAGGAAGGGTTTTCTAAACAAGATGCTCTAGTATGTTCCCTGGTATGAGTTTTCCCCCTTTGAGTGCTGCAGGTCTCCTATAGAGGACAAATCCCTTCAAACTGCGGATCTGCTTTACACATTCCCGGAGGGAGTGCAGGCTGGACTGTGGTCCACCCAGGGCTGATTTAGGCAAGCTGGCCAGGTGGGCTGTATTGGGGCAGCCATGCCTCAAAGGAGGCATTGCAAGGCAGCTGGATAGTCACCACAAAGAAAAAAAAAACAGTGTGCCTTTCAAGTGAGGAATCTGGTAACCTACTGTCCCCCCGAGACTCCTTGTTTTCTTCAAGACAGTCAGAGACCTTTCTGTTCACCAGCAAGTACAGAATTCTTTTCCCCTTTCTTCCCTCAGATCTTCACTCAGCACAAATGCCAAGCTGAATTTTCAGCTGGATATCAAGACATGGAAAGGGCTGTTTGTCCTGTTGTTGTCCTGGTATTTTCTAGCATCTGGTCAGATTTCAGGCAGGGCCATGTATCTGCAGCGTGGAGATTTAAATGATTTCCAGCCAGTCACAAAGGGGCAAGCAATTTTCATCTCTCAAAGAGGATAATGTGTAATTTTAATACACCTTGTAAGACACATTGGGAGCAGTTTATGTTATCCAAGCTCCCAGGTGATAGGCCACTTGCTAACAAAACCTCCAGTACAATGGTGAGGGCATGCCTGCCTCTCTTGCAAGCTGGTGTACTGAGAGTTGAAGAGACTGAAAAATATCCACTGTAGGACTATGGAACAATAATAAAAGTCATCAACAGTCTTGAGTGTAGACAGAAATCCTCAAGGAGAATGGAAGAGGTTTGTGTAGCTGGTTGTCCTGTGTGTATCTACAATTCAGGGCTGAAAAGAGAGTAATCTCATTTTGGAGAGCTATTGGCAAGAGAGCCAGAGGATGACATGAGCATAGGGTAAAATACACATAAACAAATTCATGTAAGGCCCAGAATTTGGCCACTGAAAAAGCAAAAGCATAGGGAATGCTGCTCAAGTTAGAGTGCAAATTTATGAAGCTTATCAGTGCAAAAAGTCCTCAGAAAGCATCCCTAGGGCCACATTCATCCTCTCAATCTCCAACAACAACCAGCGGCAGGAGAAAGGTGTACAAATTTAAACTGGAAGAGAGTAGGTTTAGATTAGATATTAGGAAGAAATCCTTTACTGTGATATTGACTGGTTGCTCAGAGGAGTTGTGGATGCCCCATCTCTGGCAGTATTCAAGGCCAGGTTGCTCTGACCAACCTGGTCTAGTAGGAGGTGTCCCTGCCCATGGCAGGGGTTGAAACTCTGGTCTCTGAGGTCCCTTGTAACCCAAGCCATTCTGTGATACTATAATTCTGTGAAGCATCAGTGGACCATAGTTCTTTGCAAGAAATTGACAATGCCACAGATCAGTGAAGACAACTCAGAAATTGCCTAACACAGTTAAGTCTGCCTGAGGAGAAGGAGGAAGCAGAAGGCTTTTATACTTTGCAAACCTGTCTTCTCTGATTGTACAAGAGTACTACTCTCCCAGCAGAATTTCTCCCTGGAGAAACATTGTAGAGAACAGGCTGTCACCCTGAAATAGGATGAGCCATATATTAAGTTATACTTGGGGACTGGTAGGCAAGCCTAAAAGCACCAGAAACATTGATAATGTTCTGAAACAAGTTACAGACTCTGTAAGGTGAGCAGGAAATTTTAGGCTGTTACAATGATGTGTTTTTCAGTCATGGACTGTCTGAACTGGATATGCCTGTTAACAGAGAGAGAGACTATGACATTTGTCATAATATGGGAACAAAGTACCCACGGTAGTTTTCACAAGTTGTGAATTCATAGAGTTTCTGTGGCAGAGAAGTGGACTCTGATAACTGGGCAGAACAAAACACAGCTCTCGATGGTGCAGACCTGTACTGAGATGATCCAATTGTCATGTTGTTTACTGCCACAGGAGATTTCAGACTTTCATGCACAGAAACAGCAGAAGAGGGAGGTAAGCATTATCGTACTGTAGCCCTCATAGTTACATTAGAAGAACCAGAATCAGAGGAGATCAATACATTTCCCATTAAAAGACAAATGCTAAGGGAGAAGGCAAACACCAATCACTTTTAGATATTTTTGGTCAGTCAGGCATACATCCATCAGCACTTGTTCAGCCACTTACTTGGGAAACAATGTTTACACAGGTCACTGTTTGGGTAACCCTTGGTATCCATAGGATTTTGATTTAACGTGGGTAGTCTCTGTGTTAATATGAAAGGTTGCAGAAGTGATACTTTGGTCTAATAGGAAAAGAGTGGTAACTAAGGACAAGTGGAAGCCTCAGCCTTTTTTTACAAATATACTGTGCTGCTGAGCTAAGGTGGATAGAGGGCATCACAGAACCAAACAGCTGGGAGAGTGTTCAGGGGCAAGGTGCATCAGAGTCTGAGGGGCTGTCAATGAGGAGAAGCAGTATGACATTATCAGGTACCAGAGGTTTAGGGAAGCCATTCACACAAATGCTTGCTCTAACCTATGAGAAAAAGTGGTGAAAGGTCTTAAAACTGAGAAAAAAACAGCATGAGTTAGCTTCTTATTCAGAGTGTTGCTAAGTACTGTGCTGTCACTGTGATTGCATGAAATTGCATGAAATGAAGACTCTAACATTTCTTGAGATCAGAAGGCTTACTTTATTGAGAAAGCAGTCTCTTCCTATAGACACTTACACTAACCACTATGTGATTGGCTAAAATGACACAACACTTCTCTACCACCGTTGGTTTGAGGCAGAGAACGATGTTTTGAGAATGAACAGAAAAGAGAAAATAAACAAAAGGGATCAACAGCTGTTTAGAAAATAAGAGATGCTTACAAAAAACTTTTATCAGCCCATTGCTTGAGAACATGAAATTCTTCACAGAGCTATCCTTGGAAAGGAAAGCAGCTCTCTCCTGGGAAAACCTACAGCCTGCACTGAGATTTCTCTAAGCTACATTGAAATCCAGCCCCACACTGTGCTGTCCCAGCCAGATTGTTTTCAGAACCCCAACTATATCTGGTTGCAGCTTACACAGATTTGCTTATAGCACACAGCAGTCTGCAAGGCAAATACATCAAAAGTTTGTTTCAGTGAGCAAAATTTTGCCACTGGTGACAGTCCCACTGTCCTTGGGTCGGGGAGTGGCACTGGGCTGCTGCTAAGTGTGCAGGGCTGTGATGTGTGAGTTCAGTACATTTTTGCTCTGCAGAGCTAAGCCTTCCCAAGCAGCAGCCACCACAGACTGGGAGCAAAGAGCAGGGCTGCTGCAGGACTGTCCAAACACTAATAGGTACCTACAGGGCTATTTCCCTAGAGGCTGTGGTGAAGGATCTCACAGAGGGAGGCTGTTTTTCCCTAAAGCTCTTGCTTGAACAGCTTTTCCTTCAAACTCCACAAATTGCAAATCCTGCCTCATTAAGGGGTCACTGAGGTAAAGTAACCACCACAAGGTACTCATGATACTTTGTAGTAGGCCTCGCATTGCTGTGACTGTTTCCATGGCCGGGGCAGCCTTTCAGACCAGGTGTATTTATCAAATTCACTCTCTTTAAATTTATTCTGGTATAGCCTTTCAACCCTTTCTACATATTAAAAAGAGATCCAAAAAAAGCATTGGTTATTATTTTTTTAGGCAGAAAATGGTAAGAAAAATTGTCCTGGTTTCAGAAAAATAGGAGGCTTATGTGTAAGACAGTCTGTAAAATATCCTGTCACCAGTGAGAAAGCAGACATTCAAGAACTGAAATTGAGTTAAGCAGAGGTTGGTAATAAGTATAATCACTCATCTCTAATTCCTTGACTCCCGAACAGCTAGGTTTTTGTACTTTATTTTGAACTTCAACATGTCTTCTGCCATGATCTTGCTGACCATCTTTTCTCAGGAGCTAACAGAAAATGTCCATGTGTGGAGGTTTTTCATGGGTGTCAAAGACTGTAGGGTGAATAAGTAGTATAGAAAGGCATGGTGTCCAGCAGGAGGAAGATGAAAGGTGATGGATGGAACAGATTCACCAAATGGCTATTTACAAAGAGGAGGTCCTTGCTCATGCCAATATCAAGAATGACTTGCAAAGACAGCACTGCCTTACTCAGCCCAGAAAGGGGCTTTGGCTCTGAAGAGAAAGGAGTGCAGAACTCATGGTATAACCCTGTTTGTATGACCCAGTGTCTGTTCAGGGAGAGAGGACTTGCTTGTGACTGAAATGGAGCAAGAAAGCCAGATGTCTCTTTTTGGTCACACCACAGCTTCCTTCAATGGGTCATGAAAGCTGTAGGACCTGGGGCATTGCAGAAACAAACTTGTGTCTAAGCCTACTCCAAGGCCCAAGTACACCCATCATCCATCACATGGGTAAATATCCATGCTGAAACTTAAAATCCCTTCTGAGATAAGACTTTGACTTATCTAAAACTTCAGAGCTTGCTCGTACTTCAAAGGATCTTCATGGACAAAACCGGCTTCCTCTCTGCCTGCAGACTGCTAGCACTACAAACAGGAGACACGAGTCTCTGCAGACCTGGGTTTCAAGAAAACCCTTCTGAGAGGTTGCTGACCAATCCTTGGAAGATTTGTACCTATTCACTTCAGGAAGGAATTGCAATAGCATATGTCTCATGACTAGGCATGAGGCTTTAGAGGCATGCCATGGACACTCCGTGGCAGTAGTTGTGGGCAGGAATTCACACAGGAAGTCTGTGAGATACAGAAGTCTGTTGATTTGATGTAGCCTATAAGTGCCACTTTCTTCTTCCAGTGTGGATGTAACTCTATTTCTTAACCTGGCAGTTGGTAAAGTGAGGATACAACTTACCTATGACATGTGGCAGTAATAAGCCTCAAATAAATGATGCTTTCAAAGTGCTTTGCATTCTTTGAAAGGAATGTGTTGTACAAACACAAAATAATTCATTCAAACTTTATGTAAAGGTTGCATTTATAAATGCTGTACAAGTGGGTAACAAATGATTAACAGATGTTGTAGCCATATTACAGAGATTAATGTATTTTAGATGGTTATAAACTATCTATGGAGTTGTTGGACTCTTTAAGGATCTGGAGAAGTAGATTAACCACGGATTAAAATATCAATCATGTGTTAAACTCATTTATAACATCACCCTTAGTAAAAAATGTGGATTTACTTTGCAAGAGGCTTCATTCATGGGACAAAATCCAATGGTGAATCAAGCCTGTCATTTCACTGTTACATGTAAGATGAGGGAAAGCATTACTCTTTGCTTTCAAAAGCTTCATTTTGTTGCTATAAAAGAATTCATGTAATGGGAATTACACATTTTAAGCCTCTCTTCTCTTACTCTAAGAAAGACACTTCCCCTATGGCTGTGGATAAGGCTCTTTCTAGTCTTTCTCCACGTAACTATTGAAGTGAGTTTGTTGTATCATTCTCCCTAATAATAGGTACAGAGCAAAAATCATGTAGATATAAAAATACAAAACCTAAACCTCAAATTATTCAACTAACCCAGGGATCTAACACTAACAAAACTGGCAAATAATGTAGTAGCAAAGCTGCCTTTTTACCAAATTATTCCATTTAATCTGGCTTTTTTAGAAGCGCTGCTCCAATTCAACAATTCTTACTTAAATGCTTGAACTTTTTACAGCTTATAAGTAGTCCTCTTATAATAATTACTCCGGCTTTTTAAGTTTTTCAGCATTCAGTCTTATCTTCCTGTCCTCTGTTTTTCTAACATTTTTAAATTTCTATTGTGTAGAAGTATTGTTGAGTACTTAGTATTATTTAACAGCCTTTGCATTTGCCCTGCATGAAAGAGTCTACTGTATACAAGCTGCCTAATCTGGTGCATATCCAAAATAAGTAAAGTTTCGGGTGATTTGACACAGCAGCATAGAAAATATCTATAGGGTCTGACTTCTGAACAGCATTTTTTGCCTATATTCTGCCTGGTCGAGTTCACAAGGGTGGAGTTGTTTCGTCATTAATTGTTATCACCATAATCAACCTATGCAGATATGCTCAGTCTGTGGTTTAAATCAATTTATCTGCTGTCTTGCCTGGTCTTAAAAGCATGTGAATGGTGCATCCTGGTACACTTTCCAGCATGCCAACAATCTCTGGGCTCCTCTATTCACTAGCCACCGACTCTCTAGATACAGAAAGAAATTGGCTCCTGCCATATATGTTGTATGAGTAAAGTTATGGATATTTGAGAAAGAAATGAAAGATTATCATGAGCACAGGCAGTGTAAAAGGGCCTGCACTAACCAACAGCTATCCACACAGTTTGATCAAAAACACCTCCCCTTCTCCTATGTGTGGTGTGTCAGACGCCACTAAATGATAATAGCTGGAAATAAGGACTTGTATATAGCCTGTAGTAAACCAGTTTAACCAGCTGCATTGATCTTCTCTTCAACTCAAATTTGTAAACTGCTAATCCTCGTTATGCAGTTATCTCCAGTGCAGGTAGTAAAGCTTAACAGGGAGACCTGTAGACAATCCTGACTGACCCACAGCTGTAGCATGTGACCTTCTGAGAGAGATTGGTGCACACAGTCCTGCTCAGGACTGTAACAATTATAGAATGAAAAGCTTGAGTTTGTTAATGTGTTTGAATGCTTCTTTTCCAACAATATGCGACTGCTTTTTTTCTTTTTTTTTTTTTGCAAACTTGATTCCTACGTGTTTTCTGCTCTTGGCGTATTGTTTGCCTCCCTTTACATGTGTGTTTTATTTCATGCTTCTATTAATTGAGGTCTTCACCCCTTTGCCATTGCATGCCTTGTGTTTCAGAAGTAAGAAAAGAAACTGTGTCAAATCAATAAATTCCAAGCTGAGAGGCCAGCTCCATTTAAGCCCTTAGACCCACTGGGCATTGGCTTGCTGAGTGTAACCTGAAATCTTAAAACACTTTCTAGACGAACATTAAGGTACAAATGAGGGCTGGTTTTTCTCTCAAGTCAACACTTAAAATGAAAAAGCTGATGATGTTTTCATTGAGGTGGAAAGA